>JAQFJA010000024.1:8253006-8269618 GCA_029874485.1 Naso brachycentron
AGCAGAGAATGAATTTCCCCAAAGGGATCAATAAAGGAATTATTATTATTATTATTATTATTATTTGTTTGTTGTAACCAAAGTTGTTGCAAAGCAAATAATGCATATTCTGCTGTTTTTTGCAGTATAATATATTAGGTCAACAAAATGCCAGCCGCTCTTTGCCTTTAACAATGAAAAAAAAGTAAAACAGTTAATTGTGTTAGACATGTGGCTACATTAATCACCTACATGTTGTCCAAACCAAAGCCCATCAGACAGTGTGTCCAGTATGACTTTAGCATTGATTCTGTGGTTTATATCACTTTTTGGACATATATGAGTTTTAAATCCTTTGAAAAATGGACAAAACTAGTCCCGCAGGTAAATTGAATTAGGATGCCATTCTCCTGGTTAGCAAAATGAACAAAATATTTTTGTCTTGTCCTCTTAACTTATTAATTCATTATCTGACTGAGGTTTGACTGAGTTAGAGTCTTGGGCACTGTGTATTGCAAAATCAATGGTGCTGTCCATGGTGCTGAAGTAGCAGATATATGTGTGATTGTGCCTTTTTCTCTCAGCCCTGTGCTTCTGTTAGTTTCATCTTGGATCCATAATATTCTACAAACTATAGGTTATGCACACTCATATCTACAGTATACTGCACAGTGGCCTGTTTAATCTATATAGTAGTCACCTTAATGGTCAGAGTGATGTATGATTATCAGTAGCCTCTTTGCTACTGAAAGTTCAAGCCACACCAAGCCTCTGTAACAACATAGTTTAGGGGACAGCCTGGTTTTTATTTGAGACTCAAATTCTTGTTACTGGGTAAAACCTTACTCAAGTTGCTTTAGCCTCTAAGTGAATTAGTTACTCTGTCAGACTGCAATTAATACCATCAAAAGTTGTTGGACACTTTCTTGTTCTTTTTGAAAATTGGTCCAAAAGTGATTCTGCCCCAGACAGCATAAAGAAGCATGTTCCCGTTTACAGCCAGAGATGAGAGGAGACATCAGTGTCAGAGTCCTGCTGTCTCGTCGGGGCTGCCACACTTTGATCGATGGGTTAGTAGATGTATGATAATTTAGCATGGCTTTATCAAACGCATACTAAGCACAGCGGGGGTCAACCAGACATGAAGCAATGCCACGTTTTGTAAACCTCCTGTGATCACTGCAAGGGGCCAGACCTAAAAGTCACTGTTAGAAGCCTTTCTTGTGTTTAAGATGAACTGTGATACATTTAGAAGTGGAAGCTCATTGTTGTACAGGTAATTCAGATATTCTATAACATGATGATGACTGAAACATACTGGGGTAATGCACAAACATACTGTGGCATAGCATCAAAACTGCCTGGATGTTGCTGTTTTTATCCTTATATATGTCAATACACTCTGCCTCTATTTTTTGGCAATGTGGGCACTGTATAATTGAGACCTTTTTTCAATTCTCAGCTTATTGTAGTTGGATACATGTATCCCCTAAATGCTTAAAATTGAAATGTAAATGTACCCTATTGAATTTACTGTCATCAAAATGCATGCTCCAATTCTTATTGCCATGCTATTGTGCACAGTACACTGTGCATATGCAAAGTAGAAAATAATGAAATCAGGCATGGGGTAGTAAATGCTTTCCTTTGTTGCCAAAACCTGTGCAATGCCTGAGGCATAAACCTGTCACAAAGCTATTGCATGCGGATGCCTGAGGGGAATTAGACACTGATGTCATAGATAACCTCCGTTCAAGTCAATAAGCAATTTTACGTTACTCGTCTGTTAATCACAGAGGAGTGATCAAGGCAGGGGAGGAGGGAGCGGCTTTGTTTTTAGCGGAGGGAGATGAGGCCACGCGTCCTGTGGGTTTGTGTACGGAAGGTAAGGGAGACAGACATAATCTGGCACGCACAGATAGACAGATAGGGAAAGAGAAAGAGAGGGAAAGAGAGAGAGGACACATACACACACATGGTTTGTCCTTCCTCTGTCCTGTTGTCTGCTTGCCTGTTAGACAATAATCCTTTTTATCTGTCTGCTCTGCGTTTGTGCGTCGTCGTGTTTGTTCGGGCATACATGTGTGCGTGCCTGTGTGTCTGCATGTGTATGTGTGTGATTGAGCCGCCATGTGTGTTAGCGTGGGAATGTTTGTGATGAAGATGTCACAGGGAGCTGATTAGCCCCTGTTACCTTTTCTCCCAAGAGATGAGGTCTCGCCACAGGGCAGCAAGTGACAGATGCAGACCCATATCATTACTCTGAGAGAGAACTCAGGCTGAAAATTCTTATTCTGAATTATGTTTAAAAAAATAATTCTTTAAATTACCATTTGTGCTTTCTGTTTGTGTGTGTGTTTATGTTCTAATATATACAGATAGACGCGCACACACACACACACACACATATATATATACATATATATATATATTTGTGATATAAAATGGCTTCAGGGACTGTTCCTCCCAGATTCACAAATGTCCAAAGAAACCTAGCGCAGGTCTGTAGACGGAGACGTGCAAAATATCCATGTGAACTCCTGACCTTGACAGTGCTATAAACCGAAGGTGGTTTATGCACCGGAGAGTCTCAAAGGTACTTAGACGGCTGCAGAGAGCCCGAGGACACAGCAACACTATGAGATCAGAATCTGTTTTCTTGGCTTTGGGATAGCTTCTGATATTGAGCTTGGAATTACTTCCATGTAATCCATTCATTCTCATAGCTGATTCCTGGAGGAACCACATTCTGATGATTACTCTGGTAATCTCTTCCAAAGGCTTTGGTCTATAGATCAGTCAGCAGTGCACAGTAGTTTCGACATTTCTCAGTGGTGTCGAGGAAATGGATGATGACAACAGCTGTGAAAGGTTCATCTTTTTTTTCAAATATTTCATCCTGCTGTTATGTATGGTGTTATTTAACAGGCAGTGAATTATGTTTTCTGAGCCATTTGCTCATTTGAAAACCTGCTGTGAGAATTTCATAATATTGAAATTATAGAAAATCAACAACTGGAATCATTTTACCTCAAATGTGTTGCGGTTGCAAATGAGTTCAAAATTACACACCAGAAACACAGCCAACTAACCTTCTTTTTCTGAATGTATGCTATGTCTGGAGGGCATGGGATGGACACAGCAAGACACAAGGAAAAAATGTTTGCACGTCACCCCGCTGACCCCTCAGGACATCTCACCCGTGCCAGCTTACACGGCCAACCGTTCCCCAGTGGTGTGTCTTGAATCAGTGAGGAAGAGCAAAAAAGCGAGAGAAAGGAAGCTTCCGCGTTGCCAGTGCATCCTTTGACATTTTCACATCAATCTGTGCTATTACTTCTTTTGACACCTGGTTCCATATGACTAGATGGCCTACAGGCTGGACAACCAGGACAAGGAACAGGGGCAGCAGATACAAATGACCCCCCTCAGGCCATTCCTTTCATTCTGCAGATGTCGGGGAGGAAGGGAAAAAAAGGACAGGGGAGACACAGAGTGGTTCAATGGGGTTACATTTTTGTGCCAAAACACCATGTGGAGACACTAGCAAAGTTGGGCTCAGAGTTTTAAATGAAGGCGCTGAGATGTGCCGACATTTACCTGATAATGATGAAGCATGTAGAGAGCAGTGGTTAAACTAAGGGCTCTACCTACACGGGAATTCAATGATTATAGGGTAACATCTGGCAGGAGTTTCTTTGTTGGGCGTTCTTAGGAGCTTTCTCACCTCTCTAGTAATTCAGTAATAGCATTAGCACAGAGTCCAGCCACAGCACATTTTTGTCTTGTGTGCAAACATAAAATAGCTGCTCAAAAAGTTACCTTTGTCCTTTTGAATCAGGCTACCATCTGTTAGAAAACTATAAGGCGAACTGTTATGTTAGAACCCATTAGTGTATGAAATTTTGCCTCAGAAAGATTTTTTTTTCTTTTATAAAGTTGTTCACCTTGACACTCTATGGTGCTAAGACGCATTATTGATAAGGTAAAGATACCCAGGGTCTTATAGCGAGTGTTCGGTTTTCTCCTTGCAAGCCAGCGAATGTCATTAGCTACAGACAGAAAGTAAGCAGCTCTGAGAGCCTGAGTGCAGACGAACCTTTCCAACAAGCACAGGTGGCAGCAATAAGAGTAGGGGGCTTTCAAGTGCCAGCAGTGACTGGGCTATCATCATGTCACCTCTGTAGCTAAAAAAATAAATAAATAAATGAATGAATAAAAACCCTCACTGAATGGCCAATTGGCTTTTTTCTCTCCACCCATGAAAAGGTCATTTGTCTTTCTGGTGGCCTTGGTGAAAGTACAGAGGCTTCTGCAGAGGTGAAACATTTATTCTGCAACTTATTTTTCCCAATCAGTTTTTGTTTTTCTATGCGCTGACTCTTTTAGAATAAAATCATTTGGAACATGCGTGCATTTCAGGTGTTCTTGTGCTAAAAACAGTCCATACAGCTCTGTGTTCCGGTGAGGGCCGATAAGGACACTGTGTGAGTGGGAGTGAAGAGAGTTTGTGCTTTGTTATTTGCAGATATTTGCGATCGGTCAAGGGCACCCTGCAAGTGAATGAACCAAAATGTTAACTTAATGCTGTGAAACAGGAAATATAATTTTAGTTGCTAAATTATATTTTTTTGAAGAACCATACCAGTTCATTTTTGATTTCTCACCATTAGCAGAGATTGACCTTATCTTCTACAAATGTTGTTAAAATTCGACCATGTGTATACTTGAGTAGATCCCAGACTGCATTTTTAAAACCCATTCACTGCCATTCATGTTGAAACAGGGTATAGTAGCACCATAGGACACGGACAAAGTCGTTAGGTATAGGTACTTCACCCTTCTAAAGAGAACACCTGTGTTTATTGGGTTAAGAATCACTGAGTGAGAAGGAGAGTGGAGCCGAGATCTGTTGAGACAAAAGTATTATGCCTGGAAAAATAGTTCTTTACAAGTGCTGCCTATCTAGCTCAAATAATAGCATGAAGGGGAATGTTTAAACAGACTGTTTTTTTAACTAATGTCACATGTTTCAGGTACTTTCTACAACGTTTATCGAATATGGACAAAATGTAAACAACCACGCTATTTTGGGAAAAATGCGTGGGGTTTATGTAACATATGTGGCCGATGTTTACCAAGAACAGTGACATGTAGTAATGCTGTTATCGTCCTTTAACCTTTTATTTCCTGTCGTCTTGTTTCTGCTTTTCTAAAAATTTGGTAAGGATCAAACATACGTGAATCATAAAACCATGTTCAATTCATGCTCCTCTCCCTTTTTGACCTCGAACTGATGATGTAAAAAATATCCCTTACCTCTGTGCGTGCCGACAGCGCGTTATTGCTGATCAAAGTTGATTACGATGACACAAAAGGGGTCATTTTACTGAGTCCTGAGCTCACTCAGGAGGCTTTATGATGACCATTAGTTGATGTGTAAATTAAGCATTCATTAGAGCACTCTCATCTCTTGTGAGGCTGCCCTCCATCTATAAGTGAGGAACCTGATAGCAATTTTCTCCCACTGTTAGCTGGTCAGATCAAGTATGTGACAGGTATTTTAATTCCAGTCAGCGTTGTGCCATTCATTAGAGAACTCCAAACAGATACGCTGGGGTGGGATGACTGCAACAATCAGTAGTTTTTATGTTGACCTTTGTGGGAAACAGGTAGCTGTTCTCAGGCGCATGTGATGTTATTCCCTTGTGTATGGCAATATAATGTAAATGTATAAAAGTTGCTAAATGTCCTTAAAATATATTTATGGTGGACTACAGTATAGAAGTCTCTGCATGGGTCTTAAAAATACATGAGGATGAGGAGAGAAGAGGATTTTTGTGGAGAGCAAGGATGAGTGATTCAGAGAAAAACGGGGGCGTTTTTAATCCGGTATGTCGCCGCTTAAATCCCAGTCACTTAATTTAACCTTCTTTTGTTTAATTAACCTCAGATTTTAGAGCTAATTAGGTTCAGGTATTAAAGACAGATTATTTCCTCTCACCGTGGCTGCTGGCGTAAGTCTAGATATGGCCTTGCGTTGCCTCAGATGAGATCTGATCTGCCGTCAGATTGAGCTTGAGGGAAGATGGAATCCAGGAGGAGTGAGCGTGTCTGCGTGTTTGTGTTTGTGAGGAAGACAGTCAGCATGTGAGGGGTTCAAGTGTTGTGACAATCCCATCATGTTGAAATGCCATGGCTCCTGTGAGTGCATTTGGTAACATCTATTATACCCTGAGATCCGCCACACAATAAACATTATCACAAAGCAGAACAATGTCTAGACAAAAAGAACAAAAGCTTATTTTTCGTGTGCAGAAAAAACTCATTAAAAGCAGTAAAAAGCATCAAGGCTTTCCATTCTGTTGCTTTTCACTTCTTTTCCTTCTGACTTTGTACCTGAAGATTCTTGAAAAGGCAGTTTCTAATTGAATTTGACAATGTTTTCTTTTATGCAGCCACCCACAGACACACACACAAAGTCAATTCTCTAACTTTTTTCTGTTCTCTTACGTACTGTTTTTGGCCTCAAAGGCCTGATTTCATAATTGATGTCCACAAACATGACACCCCGCTGCGAGTTTGGGACCCTTTTTGCTTTTTACTGGAACATAAAAATTGAATTGCACATCAGAACTGTAAACACTGACCCCTGTTTTAATTAATAAAGCCCTATAGCAGGAGCACAGGAGTGCACTGTGGGGGGATTGGCATCCGTATGTACTGCTCAGTGACAGAACAGCCACAAAAGAGTGTCCCCTGTTCACCCAATCCCCAAAGCTGTCACGCCGTGCCTCATTAGCCTGATGGGAATCCATGGCAAGCAGCGCCCGCGCTAACCTCCCATGGCCCACAAATCAATATGTTCCCAGCAGGGTGTGGGAGGGAGGGGGTGACAACAACATCAGTCCTGTATCCTGGTTCACAATACTTAGGGGTTAATTATTCATGCGGTGATTGCATATGGCCGGGGTACTTGTGTGAATAGAGCTGGACAAAAGCAAATTGGAAACAGGTATTACACAGCTCCATATTAGGCCTTCCAGGGGGCTTTGTCTGATTACAACAATCCTCACACGTGTCTCTGGGCTAGATAAGTGAGGCACATGAAGTGGTTTTAAAGCACAGACCTGCTCATCTATCCCTCAATCCATCTATCCATCCATCGCTCCTGCTTGATCCTCCACCGTCACTTATCCATATTTGAAATTACAAAAGCCTCTCTTATGGGTGGCTTATCACCCATGTAATGACAAAGTTCAAATGTGAATCCATCCGCACAGCTCAGAAAGCCATTGAAATCCTCTCTGAAAGGTGCCGATGGCTACAGCAACTACTGTCAATTTACAAAGAAGCCGGTTCTAAAAACAGATTGAAATTTTGTGGCTGCAGATTGAAAATGAGTTCACCACTCTCACAGACATGAGAGCTAAATTCATTTTATAACATACCTTTCTGAGAGGATGGAGTGAAATTGTTATTTTCCTCTGTGTTCAGTAAAGCACAACAGTCAGTAAAGGTGTCCTTGTTAGGCATCTTTGTCTATGCGGCTGCATCATTTATCAAATGTGGTTGCTATTGATTTCCACTTTTTGTGCACAGAGCTAAGAGTAATAGGAGCACAACAATAAACTCCAATAACAGGAAAAACTTGCGAAACTTATATCGGGGGTATGCATGACTAAATGAATACCTTGCACCTGTGTGGACTGCTGAAATATGGGATCATGCAGCGTTAGTGTCACGCTTTCATGCTGCAGCAATCCACACTCAGATGTTAAAACATTCAAAAGAAATTGAAGGCACTTTTAGAACTGCCAAATCCCACGCCTCCTTGGTTCCTGCTCAAAAAAGGGCCAGCATCATACGTATGTGTATATCAATACTCAGAGCTGCGAAAAAATGCCAAAGTCTGTAAATGATTTAGTATGTAGCTTGGCGCAGGTTACTGTTTCTTGAAAGGGGACTCGTTTGATTTTCTTTGACTTTGCTTCCTCTCATCGTAGCAGTACCCACCGTCTCCCACATGCACACAGAGGCCCCCGAAAATTCCCTTAAACCCTGCGTGAAGAAAAGAGATCGATGCAGATTTTGGATCGAAGGTGTTTATATTTTCATGTAGTTTACTTTCATGCCCCACACTGCCATCCACACACACTCCCACACACATACACCCCTTCATCTCCTTTACAGCCTCAACCCTTGAATAAATAAATCATTGGAATTGTCAAAGCTTTGCAGTTATCTTAGGAACTGAAGAATATTTAGTATTAGGTGATTCTCACTGTAGGATACTGCTGTGGTATTGATGTTTCTTTGCCTGCCTTTCTGAGTTAAAACCACTGGGGCAAAAACACATGCACACACACGCACACACACCTCACAAACTCAACGCAGCACAACAACAACAGCAACACAATGAAGGGCCTCTCATCCAGGGCCTTAGTATAATTAACTGGAGAGGCTGAGTTTAGGGATTACTCCAGGAGGGGCGGCGAATTAAAGCTCAGCTAATGAGTTGAAGTTTCTTAATTTGTTCTCCCCCGTAATTCCGGAATGGATTAGCAGTAGCTTTAGTCGCCTCTTCCCACCGATTAGCATGGCTCGCTCGGTTTAGCATTTAACGGCGGGGAGGAGAGAGGAGAGGGGAGCAGCAGGGATGGTTACACAGCTTATGAGTCAACTTATGCAGTTTTAAATGCACATCAGTGTTTAGCAGATAAAGGCATTCACCAAATGACAATGCAATAGTGTCCATTGTCCCAATTAAAACAGAAGATTTTAAATATTCCACCTCGCTTGGTTAACGTGTTGCGTATTTCACATCGGTATTTGTTGGACTAGTTTTTCCTCATGTTGATTGATCACAAAGAGTTAAGAGAAAAATCTCAGATTTCAGAGCATTCTACACTATTTCTGCCCTATCAACACAACATCTCTGTTTGTCTCCCTCTCTCCCGTACTCCCATCTCTCTCCTTGGCAGCACTAGGTAGTGAACTTAAGACTGTCAATTAGGGTTAAAAGGCTCCACGGACAGTGGAGAGCAGCCGAGCATGACGGCTGGACCTGGCACAGTACCTGATGCCTAATAATGAAAATTGACAGGGCTTGTTTTTAATTCTCCTGCTACTCGGGGCCATATTGCACGAGAGCACAATATAGCCAGAGGGTGGAAAGCCACACCTTCAGGCAGGTTGCTCCATTAGCCTTATGCTTCCTCACATGCATGTTGGAGAGCAAGTGTGTCACTAACAGGAAATCCTTAAGTGCCAGTCACAGCTGCCTCATGAAGAAACAAACAAACCAACAAAAACTTATATATTATATATTGACATAAGCAGCACTAGCACGTGGTTATGTTTGTTTTTCTCCCACTAAAAATAAATGTCTTAGAGTCTTAGAAGAGAAAGAGATGCGACCTTTCATGAACTTCCAGTGGAAAATCAACAGTCATCTTGTGTATGCTGCCCCTTTTCAATGCAGAAACATCTAATCAGAGCTTGAAAAGGATTAACAATTGTATCCTTGACAGCCAGGGAATTTGCCTTGTGCAGGGCATTCGATGGATGCAACACGCTTTCTATGGATGCTTTGATCTAGGAGACTAACAACAAACAGCATGAGAGAGGCAAGATGTGTAGATCTATTCGGTTTTTGCAGACCTGCAGGAGGCTTTTCCCTCTTTCCAGGTATGAAGTGCAATCACTCACCAACTTAAAACTGCATTTTGTCTCTACTCTGTTTATCTCAGCAATCAATGTGAGCCTGCTTTAAGTAATGTACCATTTACACTATATCTCTATATGTTTATGGTGTATTTTGAAATGCCATACAATTGGTAAGGAGATGTGTTGGCAATTCCGGAGCGGTTAATCGGGAGGATTCCTGGTGGGCCGCTTCACTTTAGGGCCGGTTGGGAAAAAATAATAACATTCAGTTCATTTAGCTTCTCTTAAAGTACACATTCAGCATTCTATACCTGACCCCATGGCTCCAGCATTGCAATAAGTCAGATGGGACCTACCATCTGAGGAAGATTACCCCTCCAATTGTTACAGCTGGTGAGTCCACAGGGCTAGTTAATAGGCTAGTTTCCTTAAATAGCATAATATAACGATAAGGTCGAAGATGGATAGGAAAAGACCAGGAGGGGCCGAAAAGGCCAGGTTCAAAAAAGTAGGGCTTTAGAAGAGGACGCTGCCAAATGTGCCAAGCTGACAGACATTTTTTTAAGACAGACAGAAGTTGCAACTGGTAAGGGAGATGCAGGTCTTATGAATTATCAGCGCAATTAACGAACATTAAGCTACATTGTCAACCTATGCAAAATATCACAGCAATTTTAAAAGCCTCTGGGGTCGGTGGGATCGTATTACAATCCCAAAATACATTGTTTACAAAACATTAAATAACTTTTGATAGAGAGAGATACTGACTTACTTTATTTTTAGCTAGAAGCTAACAGCTGTGCCGTTCAGATGAGCTCTTGATCATCGTCGTTTCCCTTTCACAGGCCGAGTTATGTCCCCTGGAACTTGAGTGATTTTATACAGTCTTCATAATGTAAATCCAGTATGATAAATCCCACAGTGAAGGTCTTTGGTAATTATTTAATCGATGTTCTGTATCAAAAACAGCTAGCACAGTGGTCTGTCCTTCCATGTAAATGCAGTGCGTCTACTACTTCTGCTTCCTGCCTACCAAAATAAAATAAAAAACTTTTTTTTTATGAGCACAGAAGGAAATCCTCATGTCCATTGACAATGACACCGTTATAAATAAAGTTGCTCCAGTGCTCTGCTTAGACGGCTATTGATGCTGTAGTTGCTGTTTACAGTTCTATGTATTAGACAAAACTTGTAAACAATAGGACAATATGTTTCCCTCTATGGAAGAGTGAGATACATTTTATTTCAAATGTTTATTAATTTTGTTAACTTATCAACCTATCCTTGAAGTGGAATATTTTTGTTATCAATATAAGTGAAATGTTATTTAACTTCTACACATTTGTTAAAGCATGCTACTAATAAAAAACAGGATAGTAAGGGCTGAATTTTTGCCTCATTTATCCAATTTACTCCAGTATGGAAAAAGTGGGCCGGGCTTAGCCATGAAACTCCCAGGCTGAAAAGTATCCCCACTCCGGTCATGTGTGTTGGGATGTCAAAATGTTAAAAAGTTGATGTTCCCAAGGCTTTATTTTAATCTCGTGAAGAAGACAAACTGATACCATTTCCAAAATAAGCAATCAAAAAGTTACTTATATTTCAAAATTGGATCGAAACACACTAAAAAATTGCCTGATTAATCACACTGAATTTCTTGAGCTCGTTGTTGCACCATTTGGGAACCAAATATAACAACAGACAAAATGAAAACCTTACAAGGCTGTACGCAGCGTTTTGCTTCAAACACTGTCTAAACATCCAATGAAGCAGGTGAGAAGGTCCTGTAGCCAATTAGGGAGCAGTAAAAGACTGGCTCAGGAGCGGTTTTATTGTGAAAGAGCTTCGCTACGACATCCTCAGATTATTTTTAGCCTCTGCCCAAGGGTGTGAAAGGTGTGTGAATATGCCCCTGCCTGGAAAATGTCACACCCGCACCACAGCATCAAGTGTTGTATTCAGTCCTAGCTTAAGGTATAAAGTCAAAACCACTCTGGGTCTAGAGCTGAACATGTGCACTCTCATTAGGATCTCTTGTACGTGTAGTGGGGGATAAAAAAAGAAAGGAAATGTGCAGATTCTAAAGCCTACGGCTGACAAATTAGTGGGTAGATGCGCCGCTGTAAGCATGAACAGCCTGTCTGACCGATTAGAGTGACGTAGGCATCGCATTGGTGGACAGCTTTCATCAGAAAACTCAATTGCCATGGCGACAGCCACATGACTCAGGGAGCAGTGGGAGGGCTTCTGACACACTGTGTCATATTTGCAGGCACTTATATTGCTTATGCAGGCACTTATGCTGATACTGCCTCAGTTTATGATAGCTTGCTGTTCTTTCAACAAGGATTCGACTGTGTGAGTGCAAGTGAAGTGGAGAGTGGCCATTGAGTAAAATGTGAGGGTCCTTTGGGTGTCAGCTCTTCACTAATAAGTAGTTTGTAATTTTAGGAGTTTCATCTCGTGCTCGTCACATAAGGTTTATGAGACTACAAAACTGCACTGTAAACTGTGTGGGGGGAGTGAGAATCTGTGTGAACTACTGTGTGTGTGTGTGTAGAATCAAATAGTAAGATTGTTGGGATGGAAATGCACCCATGTGAGAATGTAAGTGAGTGTGAAAGAGAGACCTCTGTTCGTGGTATTAAATGGAGGGACCCGTTCTTTAGCCAGAGGGTCCGAGTGCCACTGACCTCTGCTGTGACCACAGTCATGTTGACAGCAGCTGCACTTCACACATGCTCCCTCGGGCCTGATATGTCCACTATCCTTCAGAGATGAGACCAGACTATAGGAAGACTTATAGGTTGCAGCCTGGGCACTAAAACAACACAGCAGAGTGCAGTGTCAATCACTGAAAAAGACCCGAACTAGCAGAGCTCGCTTTTCACTGATACTTTTTTATCTCAGCCAGTTAACCCACCTCTGTCGAAGAAGATGTGAAACCCGCAGGAGCGCAGAAAAAAAAAAAAAAAAGGCAGAATATCCATTTGTAGCGTGCGAAACCATCATTGTCCAAGTTAACTGAGGTGGAATTTTCACTGCCTTCATGCTTGTTCTGGTTTTAGTGTCAGATTTCAGTGGTTTTTGTAGGGAAACAGCATGTGCTCATTTTATATTCAGCACTGATTTATTTATTTATTATTTTCTGCCAAAGTGAATTAAATGGCTGATGAGCTGCTTTAGGACTTGCTGTCTGATTTCAGCTGAGCACATTTAAACTCAACAATTGGTAGGAAGGAGCCAAATGTACAAACATACAAACAAATACATCTGAAGTGTCATTTACACATTTGTTGGCCGGACTTTTAGGACTATCTAGAATTATTCTGCTTCAGTAATTAAGCTTTGGGTAATCATGCTGTGTAAGTATTCCTCATGGTCCAGAGCAAAGGCTTCCTGCTACTCATTTTATGTACATGTGCTTATGATGTAATGAATCTGGCACTTAATTTTATGCTAATAAAAGCCCCATTTTCTCAAGGTTACTTACAAAGTCATGTCTTTGTACCCTTTTTGGCATTAAACCAAGTTAAAGTTGCTATCAGGGGTAACCAAAGTAGCTGCCACTGTTCAGTACAGTAAAACTGACCAGGTGAACCTCTTATAGGGACAAAAAGGCCATCTTCATTATGTTTCCGGTCGTCTCCTTTATGGTGCCAGTGGGATATCGCATGACTTTTTTGACCACGAGTCTCTATGGGAGAAAAGGTTTTCCACAACTTCCATTACACCATTCCATAATTCATCAAACACAATAAATTTTTCAAGAGAGATCTGTCATCGGCTTAGATTTTTATCGACAATAGACTGCCTTGTAGTTCACTGAGCAGCGTCTGAGCAGCAGATAAGAAATGAACATGAAAAGCTGCGTTAGGATACCTGTCAAATCTGTCAGCTTCCCTGAACCTTGTGTGCATGGCCCTTCTTATGATGAATTAATGATTAATCAGGATTTTGGAAAAAAGTCTCAGTGAATGATGGGAGAATAATGAGATTGTCTTTGATCATTTTATGTTAACTCATGTCAGTAATTTGTGGCAAATCCTCTGACTTCAGCTAATGAAATTCACTGTAAGCTGCAAGCCCATTAAGCCGACGACTTTCTCAAAATCTTCCACATCAACAAACCCGCAAGTGAATCCGTGATATCCAGGACAATTTGAGTAACAGCTCTCCGACTCTGCAGCAGTCTCTCAGGCCGGCTCAGACATCCAATCCTCACTGTGGACAAACCATTATTATGTCCATGATTGGACTCCCTGTGTGGGAATACCCGGCTCTGTCCTTTGTGACTATGTGAGCCTAATGCTGTGTGGCAGGTCCGGCACTCCACTGCCTAAACACATCTGTCATGTTTTGTCATAGTGACACAGCAACCAGTCGACTCCCACCTCTGTGACAGGATACACTACATCACACTGCACATACATCTGTGGGCATGGAGGCATTTAAAAGACAGAAGTAGACAGGGTTGGGGTTGTAATGTAAATTAATATTGATCTAGATTTTCATTGTTAGCACAGGATGCACAAATTAAAGAAAAACAAATTAAGAGACCGAGCACACATACAAAATCATGCAAAGACTTGCATATATACACCACTTTGTTGCATCATTTACTTTTCAAATGCTGCACATGTACCAACAGCTGTAGAAGTTCAAACGCAGGGCGTCCCGCTTGCCTAGTGGTCCAATCCATACCACTTTTACCACAGCTTCGGTATACACCTTCCTGAATCAGAACCTGACCAGGGGGTTTGTTTTTATTCCATGTTTTACTCTGCACTAACATTAAGGTTTAATGTGGCCCCGTAACATTGCCACATTCATATCTAAAAATGTACAGAAAAAGCAAAAAAAACTTGCAGATATCAAAGCTCTCTCATTTCAATGAAACTGGCACCATGTCAGCAGTGACCCCTCATTATACTCTGTGCTTTAGCTCATTTGGACTTTTTTTTAGCAAGTCCTTTTTAGTTGGTAGATACTATTAGCTTGAGCATGGCCATTAGTCATTAGACATTAGTCCAGTTACCTATGCAGCTTGTAGTTTACATTGATCAGTCGCCCTGGACAAAATTTCAGTTCTGAAACTTTCTTCAGATGACCCACGATACCCTCCCACGACTGCCATTCGTGTGCTGTTAGTGCACAATATTAGCACAACAAAAATGCCTCCCTCCATCTTTATACAAAGGCTACTTTGTCCTCCAAAAGTTTTAAAGTAACTTCAATTCTGTGGTCCTGAAATAAAGTATATATCTATTTCTATAAATATCTATATATTTAGATAGACAGATAAAAACATAGATACATTGATCGTTAGATCAATAGATAGATTCTTTGCTCTACTTCAGTTAGCCTATGATCTTCTTCGACACCCCTGTCTGCTCAATGGTGAACAAGAGTCATGTTTCTTTTCTTTTTTTTCAAAATAACCTTGCATATAGCTCAATGAGAACATCGGTTTCCCCATTTAAAAATAATGTAGGCCCAAGGAGTATAAGGCCTCATAGTGTTAGTTTTGCTGCAACTGCAACTGTTGTTACAATTGAAAGTCACACAAAAGTTCCTGCGTCACAGCACACAGACATGCCAACCAACCAGAAGACACATCAAAGAACTGAGTACTAGTCAATCATAGCCACAGTTGTGCAGCACTTGGTAAAGAACTAATGGGAAAACAAAAATACTCTGGTAAGCTCCACTTCTTGCTCACCATGAGACAAACGGGCTGTGCTAAAGCGGTAAATATATATATAAATATAAATATGGCCAGCACATGCTTGCCCTGTGCAAAAACATTCTCTTTGATTCACTTTTTTCTCAAGATGCTCATCAAATATTGATGCGAACAGAAATTGATGAGGTAAAACCGAGACAAGTAAAACAAATCAGTGAGATGTCTGTTGGCTAGTGCAACATGTTTTTATTCATCTGGGCCTCTGTTTACCCTTTTAGCATCCAAAGTCCACAATTGACTCATGGCATTAAATGGTAAACAAGCGTCTGAGGAAAAAGTTAAAGTTTTATGAATGTGTTGTTTTTTAGCTTAAGTGATGAATTTTGTTTTCTGTTTGCCTTTACATTCATAAGACTTGTATTGCAGTACTTAACATAAAAATACCTGTTCAATAAGTTATGCAATGTGAAAATAATGCCTTAGTTTTTCTGAGTTTGACAAATCTAGTTCTGACTCTGTATTCTTGCACACAAACCTAACCGAGAGTGTGAAAAAAGTGGAAAGCCATGTCTTGAAGACTCAGTATGGTAAAGTTTATTTAAGAGGTGCCATCCAGATACAGAAGACTCCTCCTCTGTGGTCTGGTTTGTGGCAGTATCCCTGTGGGTTGTTATAGCATGGCTACAGTTAATATTGTATCTCTTTGGAGGTGAAAAAGTGTTATTACTGGCACTTGACATAGGTGACACATGCACATATCGAATATGTGCGCCCACTTACCACTTAAGCTATGCTAATTAGCCCATCATAGTGTAGAAAAAAGAAATGTTAATAAGTAAATATGTCTGAGAGGACATTATAGACAGCCTGTGTGTAGAGATCACAGTGAAACGGCAGGGCTGAAATCTCAATAAAGTCATTTTGGTACCCCTTTACATTAAGTCTACCCTTTTAAATAGTGATAAAAGGTTTATAATTTAGGTTATTTATTAGGTTATATCATAAATACCTTGTAAGACATTAATAAACAGTTATAAAAAAGTTATAACAATTTTCATACATTGATGTAGGCTCACTATTTTGCAAGATCAAATCACTGCTGCACTGCATTTCTTCTGTTAAATCTTCTATCTTCCTATATCCTTGTCGTTTTATCAGTTAGCAGGTTAAATTGTATTCGTCACTGGATATTTGTAATCAACTGTTACAATTTTCATTAGATGAAGAGTGCACTTTCTTATTTGAAAGATTAATTAAGAAGTTACCCAGTACTTACCT
>JAQFJA010000024.1:8281945-8292521 GCA_029874485.1 Naso brachycentron
TTTCTGGCCTTAATAAACAGTTTTAATATCAGCACAAACTGGACAACATACAATATACACAGATACATATATGTTGGTTTATCAGCCGATAATATCTACAATAGAAAAAGAAAAAAGGTAAGACCTCAAAAGCAGTTAACACACATAAACATACATACTCTAAGCCTGTGTGTGCATGTTCACATTCAAACATTGCTTATTTGATTAATACTGATCAATGCATAGTTCTGCAACAGACTTAATACTGGGAACATGGTGACATTTGGTGCATCATTAGGCACATCATTCTAACAGCTGTAGAGGGAATCATGCTACAACAGCCTGAAACATGCTCTCATACAATAGGTCATTGTTTCTCTTCTCCTCGACTGCTTATTAGCCACCCCAGCATGAGCCTGGATAGAGAGGATGGATTCCCATGGGCACAAATGCTTTCTAAACTCAGTAATTTTCACTTAAAGTGGAACATAGTTGAGGGTGACTTCTATAAATAGTGTTCTTGTTAGGAATCATAGCAAGTGTCTTTTCTCTAACTTCACCCTCTCCACAGAGTTGTATTCCAGAGGCCTCAACCCCCCCATTATTCTGGCACATCCCATCCCTCTCATCCTTCTCCCTGCATGACGACTTCATTACCTCAGACATGCAGGGATACCAGCAATAATTATTCATAAAAATATGCACCTACAAATTAATGGAGAGGCATTATGCATACGGCTCTACCCCGGTAATGTATTGCAGGTTTTTTTAACGCGGGGTAACACCAGCGCACAGGTTAGGACATGCAACCTATTATTCATATTCAGCACTATTTCACCCAAGGTTAAATGGGTAGGCATAAAAGAACAAAGTGGTAATAATGGTGTCACCACAATGGATATATGTTAATGCACACTGCTCGTTTCAGGCACAATCCCCATTTATATACAGCACTCAAGAATTTTCCTATCAGGCAAACACTCACCCTTCGGTTTATGAATTCTTTGTGTTATTTACTGGGTTTATTGTGGAAGCAATTCGTATTTCAGCTGCAGATAATCTGGTATTTAAAAACATAATGCATGGGAGCAACCACAAACCTGCAGCAAAGGATATGCTGTTTTGTATTAGGCATACAACTGAATGAAAGATATGCTGGCTTTAAAATCTGAGTCTGACCACAGGTCTCTTCTTTTAATGGTGAACGTTTATGACAACTGCTGTCAACCTCCACAGATTTAGTTGTGTCTATTCAGTTATCTGTGGTGTGCATAAGGCAGCCTTGGGAAAAAGCTGTGAAAAGATTGGGCTTCAGATAGAGTGGCAGAGGAAAAGAAATTGAGATGCAGGAGCTGGAGGAAGCTCAGGACAGAAGGTTCGGGTTGTGACATGTTAATTGCTCCTCTGCAGTCCGGTTCAGGAGAGAGTTGTCATCCTGTAGGGTCTAAAACTGCCTGGGAGTCATATCTCCTCTCTTCTTCATTCACACCTGAAGGGTAGCGCTGACACAAACAAACACTCGTCTGCACATGCACACACACAAGCACAGCCCGCAGTAGCATAACAGAATCTGATGTTTATCATCCCAAAGGGCATCACTTCACACCGCCCGTCCAGCTCACTCCAACTGATTGCAACAAACTTGCTAACTGAGATGTACTTGCAGCCTCACCTTCCCTTGCCACTGTCCATTTATTGCACTTTCCCAACAGCAGTTAAACCACTTTTGTACCTTTTCAGGTGTCTGTGTGAGTTTAAATATATGGCCAATGATTCCTGTCCTCCTAAAAAAGTCCCTCTACCCGAGGTGATACTTTCTGACTGTCCAAGAAATATTACACTGGAGATTTTACTGCTGATTTTTAGTGACTTTCTAAAGCCTTCACACTCACTATTGGATCAAATTTCTAAGAAGTGCATACATAGAGTACAAGCCTGCAGGCTGTGTTAGTAAGGCATTGCCACAGAGATCATGCAAGGCAACAGGAGAGAAGTCACACTGCGAGGACTAGCTTACTAAAGGTCAGACTGTAAGCGCAGGGCAGCCACTCTAATCTCCACTGACCTGACCTTCAATAGCGCAACATTATCTCCATTAGTGTCTACAAAAAGCCACACTCCATTTCTACATGTGAGCACATCCATATTTATATGCGTAAATTTTTGTGCGTAAATCTGATAGTGCTCATATGCTTTTGTGTATCGTGTCAGAGCCTTTGCAAAATTTTCCAGCTTGCAACTGGCACCCTGCCCAGCACTGGGACAAAGGCTCTGACAACAACAGCAATGGCACCGAACGGTAGTAGCCAAGGGTAACTACATGAGTGCTGGAATCGCAGCAGCAGCTCAGTGATCAGGTACAAAAAAACAAGTACAGACAAGCCTGTAAGTGCCCACTAAAAACTGCAAAGGATTACGACTGTGTCTTCTTTAATTGGTTTAGAACCCATGTCATCACCACTTAACAGTGGTTTAAGACGTGCCTCCACAACCCAATAGCCACGCTGACTAAGTGGAGAGGAGGTGAGGACCTACCCTCGAATATGAACAGGTTTAAATGGAAGATCGTTTGCTATAATGAGGTATAGCTGGTCCCCGGAGAGAACTCTACAGTAGATGGCATCGTTTTTATGACTGCATTTCATGCTTGGCATTCTGGCTGTAACAGTCTATATTCCCAATGAGCAAAGGCAGTCAAGGATGTTTCCTCACTCTAAAACCCATACTAGTAATTCAGTCATCTCTATCCCTCTATATCTCTCTATTTCCTCTCTCTTGTAAGCTGTGCCTTTTTCTAGTAGAGCTAAACTGTGAGTAAGGGGCACTGGCAATAATGTGACTTTTACCTCTAATGTTAACGAATGTGAAAGGAACTACTCAGTCCCAAATTCTATCAGTTTGAACTCACTTGTTTGAACTCTAGAGGCTTTTTTTGTTTGTATGTTTGTTTAAAGTGACCAAATATTGTCTACTGTCTTCCTTGAAACAGCTTGTCTTCCTCTGTAAACACTTACTGGCGAGAGCACCCAGTTATAAAACTGTGTCGGAGTCATTAGTCAACACCCTACTGAATCAAAATTGTTTAGGAGGCAAAAGTTGTGAGGTGCTGGGGTGTCTTGCTACATATTTTTCTTTCTTTTCCAAAAAGAAAAAAAAAGGTTCGACTGCATTTCTCAAAGAGTTTTACCGACACAGACAATGAAAATTGTCAAGAGTAAGGCTGGTATCAAATTAGAAAAATGGGAAGGAGTGAAAGGTAAGAACAATCCTGCATGGGAGTTTTTCAGGGAGCGATGGGAGGAGTGTGGGGGTTCAAAGCCC
Organism: Naso brachycentron; assembly: GCA_029874485.1. NCBI lineage: Eukaryota > Metazoa > Chordata > Actinopteri > Acanthuriformes > Acanthuridae > Naso > Naso brachycentron. The sequence continues at coordinate 8,285,246 of JAQFJA010000024.1, forward strand.
ATCCCCAAAGGGAGCTAAATTATGGCCACAGGCAACGCTGTCGGCAAAAGAAGGTTCAAGAGGTGTGGAGAAAAAAGGGGAGTAGTCTTGAAGAAAAGACTTTCTTGAGGCTTCACAGTCTAGTTACCAGGATGCTGAGCTGGATGTGGCAAAGTACCCAGGGGGAGGCCAGGGGCGCTGAGAGACGGTAACCTGAGATGAGAGGTACCTGAGCCTCTGCATCAAACCACTCCTGTGATCCACCGCTCCTGTGATCCACTGAAGACTGTGGTGTCTGTGTTCACTCACTGATTCCCAACAATGGGGAACAGGAGCGATCCTCAAAGTCTGGTTAAGCTGACTGATGGACGCTCATCCAGCCAACTGAATGTATGTTGTTTTTCTTCTTTGAACTTCTTTGATAGACTTGATTTGGAATTAAATTTCCATTTATGGATTTAATGTTCTTTGTTATTTGTAAAGAGGAAGGTTCATAGCATCTGTTGAAAGCTGGCCTTTTCATGAAAATATGTTTGCCTGAGGTGAAGGGCCCTCTAACTTTTCTTGAGTCAGGTGTATGTATTTCCATTTAAGCAAAGTAGTTTGATAAACAGCTCTTTGAACAAATGGATCTATTTAGAATATGACATGATTCCAGGGAGTAAAAATGCTAAAAGTAAAAAGGAACATTTTCAATTAGTTTTCAGGCTTTTTGCCCGCAGATTCTGGCAAGCCTTTTTTCCATCATTACCCTCCCATTTATATTACTGCCTTAAGTCCCGTAAATCCTACGACTACTGCATCTCGCACAGCTGTGCACTTTTATGGCATTTGCTAATGTACTGTAAATGACATAAAATATGACAAGCTTAGTTTTCTGCCAGGTCTTGCTTTTATATCATTTTTTACACCATTTTGAATTCCCATTTATTTATTTGAAGGCAGGTGTGATTTTATGTCCTTTCCGTGGCTGTTAAAGTGCTACTTTGAAATGCAAATGAAGCTTTGATTGAGAGATTTTCATGGAAAGGGTGTTGTGTGTGAAAGCAAGTCCAAGGAGAGATGTTTTGTGGTCCCATTCAGGGCTCGGTGATGTATTGCTGGAGAGCCACACAGACTGGTAGAGGACGCTCTAGGACATTCCGTCAAGCTCCCAACTGAAGTGCCATCCATGACATGCAGGCTGTTCAGACAATCATCCGGTCGGGTGTTCTCACCGCAAACCCCACCTGTTATAAAAGCTGAATTCCCATTCCAAACACACTCCAGCTTTCCACTTTTTTCTGCTACTTTAAAGACATAGCCTACAGCTTTCTGGAAATTATGTTTTTTTTGTCCATTTGAAGGCAAATTTCAAAGAAAGGCTTTGGGAATCCAAATGAAATTACAAGCTAGAGTGTCTGCTTATTGCCTTATATGCACTTAAAGGTAGAGTGTATACTTGAAAGGTAATGGGTTTCTGCAGTCAAGTATTATGGTGGCTCCCGCACTGAAATGGATCTCTTTACTCCTGTCTTGACAGCGTCCTCTTAGCGAAGGTGTGGCATAATGTAGTTCCGGCTCAGGCCTCTTATCTCATGTCAGCGGTATCCTGCACACCTTGATAAAGCCTCCTTTTCCTTGTCTTGTAACAACATTCCACTCTGTTTGACAGGTACGAGCTAGCAGGAGCCTGCCTCTCATCTCTCTCCACACACATACACGCTTTCTCCACTATTGCAAAAAAAGCTTCTTTTTTCTTTCTTTCTTTCTTTTTTTTTCTTTTCTCTTTACTAATGTAGCAGGTAGCATTTGCAGCAATGGACATGCATTTGGTTAAATCCAAAGAGTATTACAGTCTTTCTTATCACTTGTATTTTTATGTGGAGCTGCTGACAGCTTACATTCTGCAAACCAGACAGAGGTTAAGTTAAATACTCTAATAGGACAATGTAGGCTGTCATCAGAGTCCTGTTGTTGTTCGAGGGTGGTGACTGTTATCTATCAGAACACCAAACCTGAGTTATGTTAGAATTTAAACGTGGTGATGCAAGAATAGGTCCAACATCTGAGCCTTTCTTTTGAAACAACTCACGCAAAAGATCAGTAGCCTTCTCCGGAGTTGTTAACCACCTCAGAAACCTGTCTTCTTTGGTGTGGTGGCGTTTGTTACACACGCAGCAGAATATTGGTTCCTTTTTGAGTTAGGCAGCACTCGCCAAAAGCGTGAGAGCTTGGTACAAGTATAAATAAGTGTGGTAGCATAAGGCTTAAGGGATTTTTCACATTTGTGAACATGAATGACTATGACAGACCTATTCAAATGGCAGCCCGTGGGCCACATGTGGCCCAGAAGCAACCCCTGAGTGGCCCAGCCAAAAAAAAAAAAAAAAAAAAACAGAGAAAAACATGTTATGCTAGCCTACAGATATTCATAAAGATGTTTTGCTATATATAAAGAATACAGTGTTTGGAGGCACCACATTGAGAAACATTCCTTTCCGACATTGCGACTTTCCGGATAAACTTTCCAAAGGGGCCACAGGTGAGGGCTGCAAAAATGCTCAGTTTGATTGCATCCTTCAGCCATGAACTATTTTTATGCACTTTGCGATGTGCCTGTGTCAGATGTGATGAAATTTAAAAGGGAAACAATGAATAAACATATCTTGTTTATCATTGCATTTGTGTTGGTTTAAAATTTGTCATTACTTTCTGCTTACTGGCTCCTGAAAATGCCTGGCCCAGCAAAATTTCTTGGTTTTAAAATCTGGCCCAATTGAATTTGTAATTGAGTAGTCCTGATCTGTGAAATAGTTGTCAAAGGTGTTGTGGATGTTGACCTGCCTTCTGAGTCTTGTAGTCGGAGTTCTGGCTGGTTCTGAACATACAGTAGGAAGTTCCAGCAGGCTGCTGGGCTTGCAGCATTTAAATGTTTTACTCAGAAAAACAACACCCATCCAAAATAGTAAGCTTTCTCAAACATAAATCCATTGTCCCTCAGTATCTCAGACCTAGCTTTCACTTAACACTATTTTTTGTCTCTCGTTTTTAGTCCGCACTGCAGCTAGCCTGTGCAAGCTATGCACGCCTTCATGCTTATTTGGTCTGATTCACATCATCAACACAAACTTGTCCAACTATGAGAGTGATGATGATATCCCCTTTACACCTGACCCAAAGGGAAACCAATATAAATCTGAATATTCAAATGAAGAACCTTGTCAGATGGAGTTAGATTGGGCATAGAGAGAGAAGAGAGAGAGAAGCTGCGCAAGCCTATTGCTCCAGCCAGGGAGAGAGTGAATGAAAACTCTGCGACAGTGAAATATGAACATGGCAAGTTTTTTTTTTGTTGTTGTTGTTTTTTTTATTTATTTTAACAGCCAGGAAAATAATAGGTGCACAACATTTTAAAAAGTTTTTCCCCTAGGCACCAAAGTCTGTTTTCAATGTGAGCGTTACCTGACATACTCAAGGACGATTGATTTATATTTAAAACAGACTACTATTGTGGATAGATGTTGTGTGTTGGAGTAAAACGTTTTCATGCCATAACCCCAGCAGCCTGCTGGAACTACCTGCTCAATGTTCACAACCAGCCAGAACTCCCGACTGCGGTACTCTGAAGGCAGGTCAGCAGCTTCATATCCACTATCTTAATGACAATTACGTCATACACCTTCAAGTCCAAAAATGTAAACTATTCCTTTGACACCACCTTGGAAATGTTTCACCTTCTTTTTCCACTGTCTGCAGGTGAAGGCTGACATCCTCAAAATCCACACGTATGTTAATTTGATGCCTCATTCACAAGATGAAATAAATTAAGAGATCAGAAAAGCTAAGACCATAATGACACTCACACAAACATAAATGAGAACTGAAGAAAAAAACAGTGTAATTTACGTTCTATTCAATGCAAGACAGTATGTAATTACAGCTCACTTGACAAAAGAGAAGGCAGGAACCATTACTGCTACATTTATGGGCATTTATGATAAAGGCAGGAAGGCTGTGTGCTGCCTGTAATGGCCACAGCTGAGCCGCTGACGTTGTGATTTAACCTGGCACTTTGGCAGTGGCGAGCCGCTCCTCCAAATCAAGGCTAAGTGGCGGATTCATCAGTGCCCTGTCGAGATAAAACACTCGCCCGGTGGTGACACGGAGATGAGGCCCTGATTGGGACAAATACATCTCCCTCTGGTGTCAGCTCTCATTCACCGGTCTGAGCGCCAGCTGAAAGAAAGACAAATGTTTTGATTAGGGGTCTCTTTCAATGTCGCGGCAGCCAGTGAAGAAGAATGAGATGAGGCTGTCTCCCAGGGAAGCAAATAGTTGAAGACGATGAGAGGAAAATGGATGTCTCCACTGTCGGGAGGGTGTCGAATGGGGATTTTATGAGTCAGAGAAGACTCAGTGAGAGCATCTCTCTATAATGAGGCCACATTCCTTTTTATCCGGAAGACCATTTCAGTTTTTGCTTTGCAATTGTAAAAAAAAAAAAAAAAAATCTGGACATCATAAATAAACTCTTTCAGAAAAAAAATAACAACAACAAAAAACATGACATCAGTTATGTTCATTATTCTTAATTAGGCAGGTTTTTATGGATTTTTCTATGTTGCAGTAAGAAGAGTGTTTCTAAGACAACATCTGTGAAAAAAGGTACCACTGAGCACTGATTAACTATCATCAATACTTTGTTTATTCCCATATTGATATAGTGCCTTTATTATCATTGTGGAATTTGATTGTGAGTGGCGCTACAAGTCTGTGTTGATGTATTTCATTTCTTTGCAGTTAATTATAATACCATTAATCACTGGAAGTGGATAATTATAAATCCATCCCAACTGAGGGCGAGTGAGCATAAACTGCTGCGTCCCTTGAGAAATGATGGAAGCCCGACTCTCATTCTTCCTTCATCCTTATTCAGCCATCATTTCTAACCTATCTATCTATCTATCTATCTATCTATCTATCTATCTATCTATCTCAGCATCAACAACATGATAAGTCTGTTCTTCTCCCCACATCTCACACACTCATGCTGTACCTTTGTTCATCCTGCCGTTGCTGACTTTACACGCTGTCTTGTTGCAGAATATTTCCTCATAAAGAACAAAATGCCGATGCCTGTGTTCCACAGCCAACGGTAAACAGAGTGAAAGAAAGAAAATACAGCAAGGCTTTGCTAGAGAAACCTTGACAGATACCACATGCTGAAAACAGTAAACAAGTCAAAGTGCCGTCACTGTTGCGCTGTGAGCACCTCATCTCGGACAAAATATCTCTGAAAGTGTGGCTTTTTTATGCAGCCTCTTAACCCTGCAGTTCACCTTTCCTTGGGTTGTCTACTGTATGATTTCAATGCTCTAATATAGCCTTGATATAAAGGGTTCTTTTTTAAATATGTAAAACCTGTTATGCTTAAAGGCTTAAAGATCTTTTTTTTTCACAAATAGCAAAAAAAATCAGATCAAAATAACCATTTTGCCAAACCATGTCAACTTGTAAGCAACGTCTGCCACTTTTAAAGCCTTTGTTTGAATTAGACACGACTCCTTAACTTGCCAGACAGACAGATAACTCCCTTTTGGCGTTATTTTCCAAGGACTTTGATCTACCCCTTGATTTAATCTCACTGAAAGAGACCAAAAAAAAAAAAAATGCTCCAAGTCTTGAAAGTCAAGGTACACTTTTATCTTGTCAGCCCTACAAAATATGAGTTATGGCTGGACAAGAGGCAGCTTAATGTGGCTTTCTGTGCCTGTGACATATCATGTAATAGAAAAATGGGACTCTCCCTCAAAATATATGCCCTATTGGACTAAGGCCCTTTCTGCACCACATCCATCAAGTCAGCCACCTGAGTCTGTTTCAAATGCTCATCATTCCTTAATGAACATGATCAATTCCAATATAGGCTCACTTTGAACACCCTTCAAGGTTCCTCCCCTGCACAAAAAATATTCCCTTTGCAAATCATCAAGTGTCTTGACAGCGGTAGACTCAGTAAACACTCAAGTGTTCATGTGTCAACAAAGAAACAGTAACAAGAGTGGCCTTGTGCTTGGAAAAGAAACATTCAAACAAATAACAGGGTGCACTGAAGAGGCAGAAAGCGATGAAGTGGTGAACCTTGACAAAGAGAGGATGTAATGATGGAGTAGAGAAACAGAAGGGACCCTTCCTATTCAATTAGGCCCCATTTGAACTCCCAAACTTCTTCTCGTCTCCATCTTCCTCACTCATTTGCATCTCTTTTATGTCGCCGCTTCCCATTATGCAGCCGTGGACACTAAAAAAGTAGTCCGGTTTGCAAAGCGAGTCACACAATTTCCCCACACATTTTTAATCAATACCAGCCAGGGGAGGAGGGTTATGTGGTGTTCAGTCGCATTTATGCTAACTAGAATATTTGAACAGTTCTCTTTGAACTGTAGTTACCTTGGAAACCAACCCACAGGAGTTGCTGCTTTATAACAGTAATTACAATCAGTGGTCAGGATAGGTCTTGTGTTTTCAGAACAAAGCTTACATACATTCAGTGCATAGACTATTTTGTGAAGATTGTTTTATTTCACACTACTTGGACTGCTTAGAGGCTGACAACCTTGAGGACCTTAACACTTTATTAAAGCTTGCTCTCTCTCTTTATCCATCACAGGAGATGTTAAAACAGATTTGTTTGTTTAGTGCTCTGGAGTTTGGAGGAGGCTCAGAATCCATTCCGTGGCTCATGATGCCTTAATGACCTTTGGACCTAACTGTATGCGAACTGCCAGAAAAAGATTGAGCCCAGAGAGATTTAATAAACTGTTTGTGGCCCCTGATACTCCAGCATCTGATGTCCATGAAATCTCACTTCTTCTGGCCGTGTAGCTGATGATAAAGCGAGTGCCTGCGAGGCCTTCCCACTGTTGCCATTTGTAATTTTTAGAAGTCATCATCGGAGGCGATCCGTCTTGATTATGCCTTGGCAACTGTCATGCTCCGCTAATGCACACTGTGAGAGAGGGCATAAATACAATGTCTTCCGGCAGCACTGATGTTTATCTTCCCTGCTTTGTGGATTTGCATTCCCATGGACAAATTTTACTCATAGTGGCAAGCATCACATCAAAGATATGCTCAGCATATTATCAGTCTGCACACAGTGTTTGTTTTACAAGTGGACAGGCAGGAAAATAGGGATTTTAACATTCTGATGAGGAAGATTGATTGATGGTAATACATCCCTTCTCTAATGGGCTTGATAGTGCTTTATGAAATATTCATTATAAACTATTGTTCTAGCATTGCCAGCTGCATC
>JAQFJA010000024.1:8299976-8312762 GCA_029874485.1 Naso brachycentron
TATTCATCTCACAGGTTTTCATTTGCATGATTAAGTAAGAAATGTGTGCTTGTGTGTCTCTTTTAGCACAATAGGAGTACATGCTGTTGTTTGTATGTGCAACAACACATGCAAAATAGAAAAAGAGAATTGAGTTCTTAAATGGAAGAACTCAAGAAAAAGGTAGACAGTCTGATCTAAGTGTTTTAAGTTAGTCTGAGGCAAGAAAAAGCTGCGAACAAAACTGTCTAAAGTGTGACGCTTTTAGAGCTTTGCTGCACTTCGTGTCTGTATGAATGCATGTCAGCGTGTGCATGTAGGCTTTAGTTGATAGGCAGCCTGCCAGTGTTTCTAACTACACATCAGTACCACTCTGCACCCTCCACTCTGATCCACTAACCCCCCCTTCCTCCCCTCTCCACTGCTACCGTACACCTCCCCATTAACACACCCTCTGCCTCTAATGGAGTTCACTGCACAGCACTTTCAGCCTGAACAAGCGGTTGGAGGAGAGCAGCTAATAGTGCTTGCACAGTTGGAAAACATGGGTGTGAGCTCGAGTTAATGTATGCCACTAGAGCAGTGTTGGCAGACAAGATCGTGTGATCTGCCGCTGTGTGTATGAGCCCGGCCCATCTGTACGGTGACATCCTTCATAAATGAACCAAGCCGAGCGGTGACGGCTGTCTCTTAGACTGTGTCTCAGTCCTGGGACTGCACTGACGCCTCTGATGCTTGTACAGTAGCTTGTCTCTGTATCCCAAAATGTAAAAGAATGTGCCACGTTTGTACATATATCATCCCCTAGGGTTCGTTCAACATGACTTTGAGGAGAGATTTGAGTGAAATTGGTGCAAATGGGCATAGTGTTCACTTCCTTTCATTCAGCACCTGATACATTGAAAGCAGGTGTTTGTAAAACCACACATATTCCCCTGATTGATCTTGAATTATTAATCCCCTTCTCTTATTTATATTACGATAGCAGTGATTTAAATAGGTCATATCTAACCTTTTCCTACTTCTTTTGTTCTGCAGGGGTGGAGGCCATGTTTTCCCAGCAGCCACAGGACCTGGTGGTGGTGGCAGGTCAGCCTGTGACGTTACCGTGCACCATCCCTGGTTACCATGGTGTTGTCCTGTGGATCAAAGATGGCCTGGCACTGGGAGTAGGCAGAGACCTCTCTGGTAAGAAACGACATTTATCCCCTTAAGCGTGTCACCGTGGATTTATCCATCACCCTCAGTTTCCCCTATTAATTAACACTCTCTAATATAACTGTCACATTCAAATGGCTGCCAAAGCCCCCANNNTGCCAAAGCCCCCACATGTCAACATCCTACCCTCTGCCAAATATATCACTCCACAGACAGATAACAGGGGTCTTATAATATTGTGCTACAAAAGAAGTATTACATTACAAGTGTTGCATGAAGCATCAGTAATTATATCACTCGATGTGACCAGACGGAATCAAAAATTCATTTCTGTCTCTGTGTCAAACACAAACCTAAAGCTCTTATAGTCTGCTCTGGGTTTGGCAGGGAAGCACAAAAACCCAAATGAAATGTGAAATCAATAGTGGCACTGGTCTTTCTCTGGTGCTTCAGGCTGATAAATGGCATTTTGAAGAGTAGCTAGCGTCCTCTAATTACACCGCACCTCATGTATAATTGCCTTAATTGTTTAATTTGGAGTAAATGTGGCAACTGCACTGTCATTTAGTAGCCTGTTGTTCCAACAATCAAGGCTCAATGTATATTCATGACTTTTACAGATTTTCTAGGAAACATATTACTCCTCTAAATAAACATTTACAACCTTTTGAAGCACTGACCTATTGAATGAGAAAATCCATAAAAGCGTAGTATGCCTGCATCATTTACTGAAACAGTCATTAAATTCTTCCAAACCAGAGATCCATTTGCATCTGTGCACAAGCACTAAGCACACAGCAGGTGCGTTGCTCCATAAGGGCGCACCCTTTATTTTAGAGCTTCCTAATTTGCCTCTCTCACATCCTCTGTGTGACCACTGAGACGTAATTGCAATTCATGGCACGGGGAAAAAATATTTAACTGCGGCCTTTTCTTAAAACACAAATGTCTCTTATGATCAAGAACGATTAAATATGTATTTCACTTGAGATTGGAGGTCTCCCACCCTCTGACCTTTAGAAAACACTCTTAGAGGCCTTCCCTGTCGCTGATGTGGTCTGTAATTAAACCTCAGCGGTTAACAGAGCCCCAGTAAAGCCACCCTATTCCCTCTTCAGGTTCTTATCGGGCCCAGGGGAGGCTAAGAGGCTGCAGTAAACAATGGTACTGCAGTCTTCAAGTCTCCTCTTGAGGAAGAGGAGGCAGACAGTCAGAGTACTTATGATTGCTAAAGATAGAGAGAGAGAGAGAGAGAGAGAGAGAGAGAGAGAGAGAAGAATGAAGAGAGAGCAGAGTTCTATTTAGGGTCAGAGTGGATGTGGAGTTTGTTTTATCTTTTTGTATTTCTATGGTTTCAACAAGACAAGACAATCAAAATGAAATTTCTTTCTTTTCCTTTTTTTTTTAGAGAAAGAGAAGAAAATCGACCACGGAAAACATAGAACAATAGTAGATCAACCTTTAACAACACATCTGTGACCACAGATATATTTTTATGTTAAAACTTAAGTAGACAGTCAATTTTTAATGTCATTGGCTAAAAAATCCTTTATAACCTTTCAGTATTTTGTAATTCAGTTGGTCTGAAAGACCACTTGACTTCTGCACCTCTCCTTGGCTCTGTATTCAGACTTTAGAAAATGAAGACTGACACTTTTCATCCAATCAGGGGTCATTTCAGAGACCGCGTGTTTCTACTGGCTGCTCTAAAAAAGTATTTGCTCATTCACGTCCCCTCAGCCAGTGAAATCTTGATAGAACTGTGAACAACCAGGGAGGAAAAGTTGCACTTCCAGATTTAGCAACAACTGCAAACCTGGCAAAGCAACCAAAAAAAGGAAGATCGACATATCAAGATCATCTACAGGAGTGAGTGACAACAAACAAAATAAAAAGCGAGCCAGCTGAAAGGTGGAGCTACAGAGCAAAAACAAGAAGGTTAGGGGTCATCAGAATTGCTTCTTTAGGAGTCTCATGCTACAGTTAGCGTAATTTCCAGATATTCCCAACCCCAGCTTTCAAGTAGCATTAAAAATAACTTTGCCCTACAATTATTCTATTCGCATATAGAATAATAATCAGGGCCAACATGAAGAGTTTGAGGGATCTTTCTCTCTTAAACCGTTTTTAAAAATGCAGAGTTAGTCAGAGGAGTAATAACTTCCTGCCTGGTGAAGATAGGTAGAATCAACAGTATGATCCAGACAGAGTGCCACCTATTGAGAGGGATGACTCTTTTTAGAAATAAAGAGCTCGACAGATGTCCTTTTTATCATTCCTGCCTACATAAACAAGCAATGCATGTTCAGTAAAAGAGTGATGGTGCATCCACCGCTAGATGTACACAATGAAAGGAAAGTGGCAGCTGTATACATATAAAAGGGTGACGAATCAAATGTTGCAAGGAGCATTTCAATAATATAGGTCTGCTCGGCTATTCATAGAAAGAAGCTGCGTCGGCAACGTGGTGCTCCGCCTGGGACTTGTTTCCATTCACAGGAGTGGTGATTAAACTGAGAGAACTCTTTCACCATTCAGCACTAGAAATCATAGCACAAAAGCAGATGATTTCTATCTTCCCCTGAATTTCCTATTCACTCCCTCTTGTGTCACACTTCTCCACTCTAATTAACGAAAAATAAAGTAGCCCCACAAATCGCTCAAAATGTACCAATCAATGTCATGAATATGCATGTCAGAGAACATATTTGTGCTTTTGACAACAAAGCAGGTATATGTGAATTCTCCTGGTGGAAACAGTGGAGAGGTGTTTGTGTACATTATGCACCGAGGATGTAGGAGATGAGCTCTTGAGGAGAGAGGCAAGAGAGATGGATGGTTAGCAAGCATTTGTCACTCTCATGAGACCAAATTTACATCAGGAGTGGAATTTCTGCCTCATAACACTCAGACAAAAATACTTCTGATCCTGTCCCAATCACAAAATACTAGGTGGGTTTACATGGAGCCTATAATCAGATTTGAATCGGTTTTAAAGCCAAAATTGAATATAACTGTTTCATAGAAACGCCTCTGTCAGAATATACTGGTCCAAACTGTATTACATTTTTATTTGCTTGCAGTGGGATAGTTGAAATCTTGTCATAAACCAATGAAAAGTTGTACCATGTAAGTGACCAAACTGATTATTTTCTGGTTGTATTCTTTCTGCGTAGATGTATAGATGTGATGACATCTCTCAACTGCCAAAAAATGGAGGCGTCGCTGCAGAAAATGGTCAAAACAGTCTTCTTCATTGCTTCCAGTAGGAGTGTTTCACGAAGCTCTTGCTCGACTGAAAGCATCATAACGGAAATTATCGCACTGAGAAGCTCAAAAATCTCCATCTTTACAGCTTTTATTATGTGACTTATTCATAATTTTACACACGTCAGCCAGCTGTTCCGAATAGATTTGTAAGCGCATGGAAACACAAGACCTTAAACGACTAAATCAAATGAAAACAGCTGACCAAAATCTTCCATCGAAATGATTTCAGTCAGAATGACGTGAACATGTAAATGCAGCTAATGACTCCTGTCCAATCCCTTTCCTGAGATGTGTTTTAAAACCAACCAACAAGCTTAAAAACAACAGAACGGCCATGTTCAGGGTAAATAATTGAAAGTAAATGAACATATTTGAATAAAAACCTTTTCCTTGACCTAAATGTCAACCTCCAGTTTACATCTTCAGCTAACCTGTTTAAATCCCCAGGTGGTTACAATATAAGGAACATGTTCTAGGTGGATGCCATAAATCAACAGTCCATTCAACAGTGTATGCACACACTCATGCACGTATGCCATTGATCCAGCCTCAAGACAAATCCATTTGCCCCTGATGGATTCATTACTCCTTAATGGGCCTATTTTACATTGTTTGCTTTAGGTAACACATTGTGTCTTAGAAATTTGCTGAGCTCTAAGATCAATGGCCCTTTATGTACATATCACATGTGCAGGGGTGATCCGTCTTCATGTGCACCATTAGGATTTTAGTCTTGTTGACAAAATGCATGATAAAGGTGCTTATAAGGAGTCAAAAACACATTAGGGCATGGTTCTGTTCTTTGGAAATTAGATTATAAAATTTATATCACTCACAGTCCAGCACAAATGTAAATTACTTTTGCTTTTGGAAGCAGCTAATGCGCAGAGACACAACTGGAACACAGCCATATCCTCACACAGCAAAATTATTCTTAGTTTGCCAGAGGCACAAATGAGGTAATTGGCCAGATCATCTGTTTGTGTAAACAGAAATTTACATGGCTTATACCTTGCTACAATTAAGACAAGCAAAACAAAAGCACATTTAAAGTTAATTCTCTTTCCAGGGGAGGAAGGTAGAACACAAACTCACTTAGGTAGACTGGAGTCAACTCAAGGTCACATCATCCAGAATGTGCAATGATCATTACCCTTGTGATCCGCAATGGCATTATTGCTTTGAATCTCATCAATGAACATAAAATTGAAGCAAAATGGCTCTCCAGGTGACCTTCAGTGTATAATGGTGCGTCCTCTATTTTAGGCATCGTTCTGAAAGTGAACAAGCAGAAAGCTCCTTTTCAGTCAGCGGTTATTAAAGTTATTAATGGAAGCTTTTAGTTGCAATTGGGTTTCTATTAACTCTGTTACATTTGCCACAGGTTTTGCAGAAGTGCTGCTCTCCCTTAGTGTTGGACACTGCGTAGCAAGCATTAAATTCAAAGAAAGACAACATGTTCTCACCTGCGTGACTTGTTTTAGTACAAAACATCAACTAGTGTAGCTTCTTTGCTTATTTTTTTGTCAGCTTTCCACATATTTTACCTTCTTCTCTTTATTTTCTCCCCAGCCTTGATGTTTGTGTCTTCTTTTGTCCATCCTCCCACTGTAAAGACCCTTAAGATTAAAGGCTAGACGTAGGAGGATGGCTTAATCGGCTCTAACTCACCCCACCAGCATACAATGAAGCTCACATCAAGCTCCATTAAAGACAGCTGGATTCATTGATGCAACAGTCAGTAATTGGAGTTTGACCATACAATGTTTTTTGCTGTAGACATATTCAGGGACTTAAAAGCTGTTCTAAGGCTGCCCTTTTTTTGGGGGGGGGATCTCTGAAGTAAACATGAGTCATTGGCTAGTAGTTACTGAGAAATCAATGCTTTACTCCCCAACATTTTCTGGCCATGACCCAACAGTTGGATGGGTACTGATAGACTTTTTGGAAAAGGAAATGACAAGCCTGTGATTCAAAAGTGGGTGGTTTTCTTTTTGCAAGGCACAAAGTTAGAGGGAGGGTTTGCTACAAGTCTGACCTTGTTGTGCTGTTAAGTCCAGTCCACAAGTTTTAACACTGATCAACTACTTGAGGATCAGCAGCAGCAAAAAGCCAAAACTTTGTAGCATTTACAGGAGTGATTTTTGTTAACATTCTCATTTCATTTCGCGTCCTGCATCCCCAATAATTACAGAGATGGACTGAGATAGAAAGAAGAGGGATATTCAGAAACAGGCACTTCCATAGGCATGAGAAATACCTCGTAAAGCTTCACAGTCAAACACATTCTTCTTGCTTATTTGCCCCAGTGGAAGGATTCACTCCACAACACACTCTCAATGCATATTTCGATAATAGTTAAGGGGATATCTTTAAAACCGTCTCTCTTGACTTGTGCAAAATGCCCAGGTCCCTTGGATATTGCTCCGGCTTTTGTGCATTATTAAACTATAAATCATGTCTCAGAGCGATGCAGAAACAACTAAAACTCTTACTGTTCTTGGTATCGGCTGCAGTAAAGCATCATTCTGTAGGATACAGCAACCTCCATAGTGGCTCATTAACATTACCAAGAGTGCTGAAAAACATTTGAACTATTGATGTTTTCAGCTTGTTTGACAATGCGTGGGTAAATTAGTAAGTGTACTATCAAAAAGCATACACACCTATAATCTATATTACTCACCTGCTGCCTATTTGAATTATCTGGAGCAGCCCAATTACAGTTAAGATGCCCAAGGTGTTTTTTTTTTCTTTTTTAACATATTTCTTTATGTGTTTGAAAATTAAACCTTCAGATTAAACCTGCTGTACTGTATATACATTCCGTTTGTGTGTCTTCAATACTCCAACACAAAACTTACCTTCCTGCATTGGGCAAATGAGCTGCATTTTGATTCTGAGGATGATTAACATGAGCACGTGTTTGTGTTGCAGGCTATCCTCGTTACACGGTGATTGGTGACCACGGCTCAGGAGAACATCATTTGCGAATCCAGCGTGTCGAGCTGATGGATGACGCTGTGTTTGAGTGCCAGGCCGTCCAAGCCGCCATGAGGTCCCGTCCTGCCCGTCTCACTGTGCTGGGTAAGTCCAAATCAAACAATGTGGCGGCCAACCACCCCCAGTCAGTGACATGCAAAGTGGCTCATGGAAAAGGCTTCACTAGTGTCACTGACTTCTCACACTATCGCTTGTTTAATTGTGCTAGTTTAATGACAAAATCACATTGGCATCACAGAATTTGTTTTTATTGTTGTGTGTGTAATTTAGCTGTATGGGGCATCTGATCTTTCATTATAACAAATGCAGAAAAAGCAGAATGTTCTGCTTTTTTTTTTTTCAACATCAAGGTGTTCTGATGGAAAACACTTAGCTCATGTGCACATCCCAATTTCGCAACTCAGATCTACTCTCTGTTAAATGATAGTTAGTGGTACTATTAGAGCTAAAAAGGCCTAAACAAAACTGGTGCTTCTGAAAAAATGCAGCGCATGCTCTTGTTCAGGTTTAAATTACACAGAAAATATTCATAAAGGTACAGATATAAACAAATATTCATATAACATTATGATGCCATGAATCATTAGCTCTACATCTTGAGATTAGAACTTACATTTTGTATTAAAACCATTAGAAAGGAATTAAATCAATGCTAATGTTTCCCATTTGGCAGGTAGTGTCAGTTTGACTGAACTTTTACAGACCCTCACATTTCCACTTTAATTTCCCTCCCCTGCATGCAGCCTCCATTTTCATTATTACTGTAAGCTTGAGAGGATACTGGTTCATAATTAAACTTTATTGGGTTATCGTTCAATCCTGCCATTTCTGCCTTATGGTGCGGCACAAGTGCGATCGCTGGCTCACATCCCTTCCATTGGCCCTTCAAACTTCCCGCTGCTTCCTGTCTCCTGCCTCTCACAGCCTCCCTCGCTGGAGGATTTCTGGAAAGATAGCTCGAGTCGATGACAGAGCAACAGAGAACAAGGAGCAGGAACGAGAAGAAAAATGTGTTGAGAGAAAAGAGAGGGGTGTCTGCCACGCAGTATCCTCGCCACGAGCGACTGATCCGCCTTATTGATCCAGCCTAATGAAAAGTGAAACTAACGATTTGCAGGGGAGAAGGCAGCAGGAGGAAAAGAGAGAGGGGAAGACAAATTGCAGCATAACGTTTCTCTGGCTGCCAAGTGCCCTGCAAATGGATATGAGTGAATAATTATGGATGCTTCAGCAGAGAGCTAAAAATGTCTGTTGCAACTGCATGGTCCAACTTTCTGCTACTGTCCTTCTTTCTCTCAGATTCAGATCTTTTACAGTTTTGCTTCTGTGGCACAGCACTACTCACCAGAACTTTGCCATTTGATCACAGTGTCAAGGAGGGTCAGAGTCAAGACGGGTATGCCGACACTGTTGCAAGGTCATCAACGAGGTTTTGTTCAGTTCGGCTGATAAACTGTTCAATTTAGGAAATTTTAGGCTCCAAAATGTCGAATTTTTCCAGCCTTGTTAGTGTGCTTGGGAGTTTTCATAGGAATGAAACAGCTGAAAACAGCTCTGCTCCTACCACTAACACGAGGAAACAGCTCCTTTTTTTGTTTGTTTGTTTTAATCCCCTTGACACTGTGCTTTCCTGATTTGGCAAGCCCTACACGGACTACTCAGAGTAATTAAAACAAAGAAACAGATTATTTGCAAATGCTCAACTTTGGACTGCAAGCGGCACACAGCAGCAGTCGGCCCTGTATTTAAACAACTAATCAGCAATGAGAGAGGGGAAACCTTTATTACCTGTTTGGCTGATTGAGGGTGAGAGAGTTTATCTTTCCTCCCCTTAAGCTCGAATAGAAGGTGTTTGTTTAATCCCCTGCCGAGCAAGCTGACTTCTGAATGCACTGCCAGGGAGAACTGCAGGCTGACACACACACACACGAGGTAATGGAGGAAATATATGCAAGGCCTGTGTCACTGCAAACCCTAAGCTGTCAATTACTTGACAGCGGTGACAGAGTGTGTCTGTCGACTCAGAAGACAGCTACGGCCCCGCACACCTATGCACGCACACACACATATACATACATAGGCATTCACACAATATGCTTACACACACAAACACCCATATCTACCAGCACGCATACTCACACGCAGCCTCCCTCCTTGAGCAGACAGCAGAATAAATCTAAAACTCGCCCCTCCATCTTTCATAATATCAGCCCAAACTCTATGTGCTGCATCAGAGGAACTTCTCTCCTCTTCACTTTGATAGGTTCAGAAGCAACGTAACATAAATATTGACTAACATATAGAGAAAGACTTCTACCACTGCTGAGGTGCAGATTCTGCTCTGTATGTTTTCCATTTTTCTCTTTTTCTTCTCGCGATTTGCTGAATTTGTCCTTTAAAGCCAAACTGTCCCTGAGACCTTTCCTGACCTGTTCATGCCCAAGAAGCCTTTGTTTAACTTGCATTAAGTTCACCCAATATTTTAAATGCAGGATGGTAAAAGTAAGGGGAAAACACTGATCGCATTAACATTTATAAACAATAATGAAGTTCTTTCATCAAAAAATGGCTGAGGAGAGAAAAGAGGGGGAACGGCTGAGAGTTTGCATGGCTCGCAGACTTTACCCTCAAATGCCAAAGGAGAATCAAGGTCTTGTGAATTAGTCATGAAGGAAGAGAACGGAGGGTTTCAGGTCCAAAGAAGACCCCTGAGGCTAATTATATCCCTTGCAGCAAGTTGGCACAGCTCCAGACCTTTGCTCTGATCTTTCTACCTCAGGTTGGGGACCACTAGAACAAAAGGAACAGAGATCGCCATTGTTTGATTAAGGTCTTCTGCTGCAAAACGACTTTTGGATGTTTTTTGTGTTTTTTTGTTTTTTTTTGTAAATTAGCAGTGTGTCATAATGAAAAATGTTGCCATCTGTTGACTCATTGCTGACATTTTAATGAATCAGTCCCAATCTTAAATGTGTTTTGTTTCCATCTCTGTCATCCTCTCTTTTACTTTGTGTTCTTTCCTGCATGACTCATCATTCCTAGTTAATTCGGAGCTGGGGATTCATTTTATTACTGAATCCTCTTAATATCAAAGACTGTGTTAAAAAGATATTAATGCAGAGATGCTTTGTACATCCATGTAATCTGCAATCAGTTAATTGAAGTTTTAAAACTTGCTCACAAGGTCTTTATTAGAGATAAATTCCAAAGATAACAGGCTGGCTGGATGATTCCTCACTATTGCATTCATCTCTCTCTCTCTCTCTCTCTCTCTCTCTCTCTCTCTCTCCATGTATACATAGAGAGAGAGAGAGAGAGAGAGAGAGAGAGAGAGAGAAAGAGAGAGATCTATTCCGTTCCATGTCGAGACCAAGTGAAAAGTGGTCTCAAAACTGATCTTGAGTACTACCATCACAAATTTTTATGCAAGTTTTTTTCACATAAACTTACTGGCAACCCTTTCGTTTTTCCACTTGATCCTAATATTTAAAGCATAGATATTATTTATGTTTTCCTACAAGAGTGCAAAGAATCTGACAGAGTTGCCTTTTCAAACTGTAGATAGGGCACACAGGGGTGATCAGCATGGTTTACTTTTAGATGCATCTTTGACAAATATTTCATAATTATCTGCCTCTGTGTTCCAGCTCTGCCCAGTGCAGAGTCAAAAGGTCATGCTGCTGAGATCAAGCAAAAGTTGGAAAATGCTTTCAGAGGTTAAACTCACTTAGAGTAAGTCAGGAGGAGTTGAAGAGTTTGACACTTCGTTAGGAAATAACAATTCATTTCACTGAAAACAAATAAAAAACACATAGCTGTCAAAATCTGCAATATTGTGCAATTATAGTCAAGTCAGTTTTATTTATATCGCGCCAAATCACCAAAAAAAAATTGTCTCAAGACACTTTACATATAGAGTAGATCTAGACCACACTCTAAATTATATTAAGTTTATTAGAACCCAACAATTGAAAGCAATTCCCCCCATGAGCAAGCACAAGGCGACAGTGGCAGTAAAAACTTCCTCGAAACAGACCCAGGCTCAGCGATCCTTGTGCAGCCACAATCCATATGAATCTGTGGGATGATAAAGCAGAAAAACTTACAGGAAGGAAGTGATGACTCACTACCATATTAAATCAATGTTTCCCCCATTGATTTAATATGGTACACAGACTCAAACGTCAAATTGATTGTAAAATGAATAATATGTAATATAATGAATAATAATAATAAAGAATAATAATAAAATTATTAATTAAAGAAGAATAAGACTTATTTAGCCCATGCCTCTCCTAGGGGTGGAGGGAAAAAATCGATACAGTGTAATATCACAATATTGTGCGTGAATAATAGAATATTAGAAGTCAATTGACTTTTTAGTCCCCTAATAGTGTTAAGTGCTAACTGTCTGGTGAGGTAAAAAATAAAAATAAATGGTATAAAAATTATTAAAGTTAGATGAATAGACTAAAAATGTTGCCTTATTAGATGAACAAGATTATTTTGTCAAAGTTTTCCTTTGGGAAAATGATTTGCGGTTGAAAAAAGTGGAAAAAAATCGCTATATGATATCACAGTGCTCAACACATTACATTAACAATAATGACTTATGTATCGTAACAATATTACTTAATTGGCCTAATTTCATGCAGCGCAATTTTTTTTTTTGTTTTTCCTCTGTCTGCACCAAGTTGCTATTTTCGTGAATTGGCGGCACCGAGCTGAGTGGAGCAGCGCAACCGAGGATGGGTCAGTAAATATGCTGTCGCAGTACAATTTTGGTGTCATTTTTGTGATGAACTTGTAGGCCTCTCACCATCCCAAATGAGGTCTAAAGTACAGCATGGAGAGCTATTCTTTGTGGCTTTAGTGGGCAAGAGCTCACATGTACAGACCTATCCAAAATCCCACAGGCAGGTTATGTAGGTGCCCTCCGCATTTCATTAGGATACATAAATAATCAAAACATAAATTTTGAATGTTGTCTTGTATTTCAGTTAATCATAAAATATTAAACTGACTCTTGCCTGCTGATCTGAATGTGAATGAGGCAGTTGACGCACATCCTGATGCAGCAGTCATTCTCCATCAATTGAATGCAGTCACCACGGATACAAGGCAGGAGCGCACATAAAGTACCTGTGTTTGGATAGAAAAGACTCAGTATTGTTTTTATGATTAAATCAGTTACATTCTTTCAGTCATTTGGATTTTTCTATACTGTTGTCTATATCAATTAAATCAGAAGAGTAAAATACTTTGTCACCGCAGTGACAATGTCATTTTTTTAAAGGGAAAACATCAAAAATTTGGGATGAAGCAGAAATTTTCCTTAGATGGAAATATCTCATAAATTTTGTAAACTATTTTATC
>JAQFJA010000024.1:8338018-8350447 GCA_029874485.1 Naso brachycentron
TAGTAAAAAAACACCTACTGGGCAGCTAAAACTGCAGCTCAAGGCATGGGTAGATTTCCTGTTTATTATGAAACACATAGTCCTCTTAAACATGTGCCCACACATGAAAACACACATGCAAACACTTGCACACAGTTGTGTGCTCAGTACCTGGAGAGACCTGCTGGTTCACTGGGGCCTTTAGTCCTCCAGCGTCCACAATGTTGTTGTTTTCTTTGCTGGCCTACAGAAAACTGGCACAGGTGGAGCTCATGGTTGTGAGGGTGGTAGAGTAGCTGCTGTGTTTGTGTGTGTGTGTGTGTGTGTGTATGTGTTGGGGGGAGCAACTGTCTAGGCGGGAAAAAAAAGTCTGCCAATAGGAAGTTCAGTGTGTGTGTGTGTGTAAGCAGGGAGGAATATGGCACCTGGGCCAACCCCCTCTCTGGGGGTTTGTGGCAGCTGAGCCCACTCAGAGCATCTGCACAGCCAGGGGGTAAAAAAACAGCTTTCCTACACACACACACACACACACACACACACTCACATAACTATACACAGTGTTGTTTGGCTTCACGTGTTTTTTTTTGCTCTTCTTTAATTCTGTATGGATCTCCGCGCCAGTCACTGCTCATCATCTACATCCAAACACAGTCCCCAGTTAGCACATTAGTATTACTGAACACAGAGCAGATAGCATCAGTACACCTTTGAAACAGATGGATGCACCAGCATTAAATTCAGAACCAGCTTTTTCCCTCTGTGACTAACCTGCTGTGCATGATGCCTCACTGTGCCATCGGTACCATAAACGGCAAACAGCCGTGTCAGTGTAGAAGTGTCACCCTGCAAGTGTGGGCCTAATGTTAAGTGATTTCGCCAGTATCATCACCTGCTGTTCAAGTTAGATACTCAGTTCACACTCAGCCTTACAGATTGGAGTGTCTGACATGGGACACTCAAATTAGTCAAGTGTGTGCAAACATTTAGAAAGTTAAAATGAAAAAAGAAAAAAATGTGCTACCATTCACAATGTGCTGGACGGCTAACTCATAATGAGAGTGTGTGCACTGTGCAAACAGGGAACACCTTATTGACCTGATTTTCCATTAACATTAGGAGTACAGTTAAGCAGCACCTGGTCAAATGTAGGTCACCTGATCAATTCATCCTTGCTGCATTTGAAGCTCACATCATAATCTGCTCAGCTTCTTTTTAGACATCTGGAAAAATAGCTTCACCCACTTGAAATTCATTCTCTGAGTCTGTGCAGTAAAAAGCTGTTTGTTTCGCATGGGACAGGATTGATATGGAAATGAACACGTATCTTCAAAAGAAATCCCACCTTTGTCAATTAGGATGAATTAAGTTGTTTATTAAATTTGCATAATCTGTAAGCTTGTTATTCTTAGAACCATTTTAATTGTAGGCTACTGCATCACTGAGGTTGTTCATTGTCTTAATTGCAGCAAGTTGCACTATGGACTGCTGTTTTCAAATTGCTATTTAATAAAACTCATTATCCAGTCAAGTTTTCCTTTGATTTGTTAACATAAACATCATAATTATGAGGAAAAATAGCATGTTCTCTGCACTCTGCACTACCCTGTTTTTCAGCAACTGGGTCTAGACCCCAGGTGGGTGGTTGGGAGATAACAAATAGAGCACCGAATTATTCAGGAGTAATTGCCTATTATTGGGGAGAAAATGCTTGCACAAACTGACGAGTTGTCACAACTGTTCTGCCACAGTATAACGTAAGATAATCCAAATAAAAAGCCCTTTACCTGGTTTTAAATGGAGCATAGTCACCTGTACTTCTGTGCATGTGCTACCGCTACATAAAAGGCTACCAAATCAGTTTTGGGTTACCAGGAAAAAAAAGGGAAATGTAGGTCTCCTTAATAACTCTCAAAAATTATTGTGTATGTTGGTGTATTTGGCTGTTTTTGTTTGAGTTTGCATGTTTTCTGTTCTGTCTTCTGTGCAAAAATGGTGCCGTATTTTCATTTTGAGCCTTTTTTCAGTCACGGAAAATGTCACCAACATGGTGTTTGTCTCAGGCTCACAGTTCACAACAGGATGTTTGATGAGGCTGCCAGCTCTGTAATTGGTTGTCTTTGTGTCTCCATGTTTTTTTTTTAGATCTCCCACTTGTCAATCTCTCAGTGGAGCCTCAGCCTGTTCTTGAGGGCAACCTTGTGAAATTCCACTGCTCTGCAAAAGCCAACCCTCCTGTTACACATTACAGGTAAGATCAATAAGACTAAAACTGAGCCTAAGTCGAACATTAAAAATTTTAAGCTATGGTATAATAATCATATATAGCAGCAATGGTTTCTAATTTCTTTACATAACTTTAAATCACTCCTCAGTTGTTTAATTTGAAAGATAACCTGGGGTTGACTTACTTGTCTAAAAGTCTCTTCCCTTGTCAAAGTAATGGGCGTCCAAATCAGGAAGGAAAGAGATGTTGTATCACGGCACCAAAAAAAGCCAATAAAAAGCAAGACATGGTGTTTTTCTGTGGAGTTAAAGTATTCTCAAAACATGTGCAAAGAAACAGTGAGGGAGGGGCCCTGCAAGCACAGGGATGTGACAAGAGTGAACGCAACCCTGGGTGCTCGTAACTGCTCAACACTTAACTTGCATTTGAGATCATTTTTGAGGCTTTTACTTAACTTTTGTGCTTTGGCTGATGGTTCTCCTGCCCTCATTCGTCCGTAGACTCATAATTAAAACAAAAGTGGAGTAAACAAAGTAAGTTAAAAATGACCACAAGTTTGAAAGCTTGTGTCATCTCACCCCAAGACATAATACAGAAAGAGTTGTTCTGATTAATAATGAAAGCAAACATTAAAGAGAGAAATGTCAACACTAGGCAGTATAACCAGTGGCTCAACCTTATCACTCTGCTACTCAATCACAGCGTTTGCAGGGCCAGCAAACCAACCAGTCCTGCCATTGCTCACATCTAATTCATAAATGAGACATATTATTCTCATTTTTGTGTCTTTGATTTTTGTTTTCAACCCCTAGAGCAGCTAGGCACAATTGACCGAACAGGAAAGGTTGTAGATCTTCAGAAGACTGTGACTTGCACCCTCTCTCTTCCTTGTATTTTCTGCATTTTCTCCAAATGGTCTGTCCATGCCTACTCCTCTTCCTTTCCCTCCTTTGTGTGCGCCTTCTCACCCCCGCTGTAACCACACTTCTTTTGTCCAATTACTGACACAAAATAAACAACAGATAGGACACTGATTAATCTTACTAACAGCTTGCGCTTCTGACTCCACGACACAATCAAGTAAGGTGGGAACAGCAGTCCTTTAGCAGCAGTTTAGCCGTTAATCCAGCTCATGTGTTCATGTTGAAGAAGTGCTTTGAATAAATCCATGCAAGCACTATCGACTTCTGTCTGATGCTTGCGTCTTTAAGAAAGCTACAAAAAACAAAAAACAACAACAACAACAACAAAAAAAAACGTACTGGAGCCATATTGAACAATGCGCTGACAATAATCCATAAAGCAGAGTACAGCGGTGTCTGAGCAGAGCCAGGGAGGGAGCAGGCACAGCGCTGTGTGCACTGAGCTGGTATGCCAAAAGAGGAAAGTCCAGCATGCACTGACGTCAATGTAACAACATAGTTTAAAAAAAATCTTCTGAAACACAGCGTGCAGAGCCAACCAAAACTGCCTGCAGGGCTCACTTCCAAATGTATGTACTTCAACATGTGATGCTTTAGCATTGTTTAACATGAGTAACTGATACTGTAACAGCATTTATAGCTCAGACAAGACAGAAAAGTATAATAGCTCTTCTTTTAATGCACAAAACATGAAACAACTGGTAATGTAAAATAGAAAAGAAAAGGTGGGCCTATTAACTTTAAATGAGATCTTCTTTAATCAATATTTCTGCTGGATAACACTTTCATATGAGTCAAATTAATACTCCATTATTTATAGTATTAATCATTGTCAGACACTTTCTTATGATGCCATGACACCATTAGATCTGCCCACACTTTGAAATAAAGAAGAGAGAGAAAAAAAAAAAGAAACACTGTCATGCTGAAAACTTTAATGAAAATATACCTCAGAAAGTCATTTGGGAAACCTTGTCATGTTCTGCTGGGCTGCAGCAAAGTGTTTTGTCGCAAAGCTATTTGCTTTGTGGTCATATTGTCTCCCCTGAACATTAAATGTCCATCAGTGTGTTGAAGGAAAGCCAAAAACATAACGTGAATGACATCTGATGAAGCTGTCAAGAGTGCAGCTTTTGAGATTCGATTGTGCTTCACATTGCATAGCAGGAAGGCAGGTTTCTTTGTCTTTGGTTGGTGTTTTTATTTGTGTGTTGTGCAGTAGTGGTTGAATATGGCTTATAGTACATACTGCAAGTTTAAATTTAACTCATGCAACTATTTATTGTTTTATTGCACTTTAAATTGTCTCAAATGCTCCAGATAAAGGATTTTACAGAAGAATACATGCTCCATTGCGAAGGGGGTGCATGACCATGATGCAAAGACTCAGTCTGAGGAAGATTAAATTATGTCTTAAGAATAAAACATGAGGCAAAAGATCATTTATTCTGATAAAAGAAAATTAATTTACATCACACCTCGCCTGAGAAAATGAACCAAATAATGCAACGATGATAGATTAGAGAAATTATATCTTTGAAATAACCTAAGCCCAGTTTATCGTACATCATTTCTGCTGTGAAGTGGTGTGAGAGATGTTTCAGAGAGATCTGTGCGTGATCAGAACTTTCATATCTAAAGTTCCAAAGAGGACAGACTGGAGAAATTATATGCTTGTGGAATGGCAACTGTGATGCAGCCGTTTATGAACAAGAATGTGAAGGTTTGATTCAGTTCAGTGCAGCAAAAGTAATGAAATAACGTAAGGGTTACTCTTCACAGTGCAGGTAAGACCCATCTAGTTTTTTCTTTCACTTTCAGATACATTTGCTAACAGTTTAGGGAACATTATTTTCAGTCAGACTCTTATGTGAAGGTTGTTAAGAAAAGTCATTTCAGTTCATTTCAACTCAAAATTGCAGTGGCAGAAGTTTGAGAACATGTCGAGGGATTTCAAAGCTTTTCTGATACATTTGTACAACAAAAACGATGCACCTCTAATAGCGCTGAATCAATACCCTTCAGACTTGTTATGTTATAAAGAATTATTTAACCATCTCTTTGCCAGCAAGAATGCCGATATACATACATATATATAGAGATAGATATAGATAGATAGATAGATAGATAGATAGATATATGAAAGAAACACAACACTTATATGCACAACACCAGCTCGGCCATAAAAACGAAATACTGAAATTAACTAAAGAAAAATATCCTCATGTTTCCAACCATAGTAAAATAGAGAACAGCAGATCAGTCATGCTCGCAAACAGCCGTAAAGTGTTTCCTAGCGTTTCCACTGATTAAGCCGACCGGGCAGGCATTGTAAAAGACAGAATAGCAATCTCCAATCTCCTCAACAAAGGTCTCATTTACCAATGTAGGCAAGATGTGAGGCATCAGTATTAATAGTAGACTGCTTCATCACCAGTTAAATGTTCCTCGTAAGGACTTTAATAACGGTCAAAGAAGTCAAATTCCTGTTTGCATTTAATTTCAAACCATATGTTGAACCAACAGCTTCACAAATCCACTGGAAATACTGCAGTAAATAAAAAGACGAAAAAAAAGAAAAAGAAAAGACACCTAAAAAGCAAACAAACAGCTTTCCTTATGAAATGCTTACCAACAACTATCTTTTTCTACTAACCATAATATACCACCATTCTTCAATAGTATTAAAAGCTGCACTCCTTTCACCCTTTTCCTTTGTTATTAAACCCCTTTGGCATGTTCTCAGTCACTCTTGTCAGAATATTTTTTGTTTCATTTTTATTTTTACAACGTTTGCAGTGGTGATGAAACGACGAAATGAACGGTAATCATTCTCATGAAATCTTGCATGGCCGTCTAGGAGTGTAATACTGAAGTGATTTGTCAAGAGTTGGTGTTCTGTGTGGGAGGTTTTAAAAACCCAGTGAAAAATAAATGGAATGAAATCGATAGCAAAGGGAATTGGCCAACTCAGAATCTTGTAAAGGCACTGGGAAATGAAATGGATGTACAACACACTCACAGGTGGCAAAACAGAGATGTTGCCTTTTAGATGGATTCTGCCCTTTTGAAAACGAAAAGGAGGGAGGAGGGCAGCGATATTGTGGAAAACAAGGTTTCTATTTGATTGTGTAGGTGCGCAGCATAGACAGGACGTCTATTGCACCTGCAAAGAGAGTTCACCTCTATTGTTATGACTGGATCAATGCTGGAATCAGGCTTCTCCCTGGGGTATCATGAGCTAAGATGCAATGGCTGTTGGGATGACTTTTTTTTTTTTGAGATAACACAGAAAAAAAGGTTGGAGGTTGAATTTTCCCTTTATGTGATTTATGTCTTCCCTTTTTTCCACCTTTCTGTCGCTTTCTCTCGCCTCTCTGGCTCTCTGTCATTGGCACAATCCACTGTAGGATTAAATAATATCCACACAGACTAATAACTTTTGATATTTCAAGGTTAAACTCTCTACCAGTTCTCTGGTTTCATAGCCTCCCATTTAGATTTATCTGCAATTTATACAAGTGCTGCAGGACTCCTGTGCACCATTGGATTTCAGGGCAGGATTTTTGGGCCTCATAATGCCTGCCTGAGAGCCTTTGACTAGGGAGAGCCCCCCACAAATTCACCCTCTAGAGAGTAATATCGCAGAGGAGAGCAGGAAGCTGGTCAAGCAGTGTGGGGCCATTTTTCAGTGCTAATACACTCTGTCTCCCCCAGATCAGATACAGCACAAGGACAGAGCAGTTCTTAGAGGGATGGCCTGTTTTCTATCCTCGAGAGAGCCATCCATTCCCAATGTGCATTGCGCCACTTTGCCATCCTCCAAATCACTGGACACTTGAGACACAGACCCCAGATAGTAGGGGCACTGCTCAGAGGCATGGTGCTTTCTGCTGCCTTCAACCCCTCGTGACTGCCACACCAGTTCAATGAATCTGACTTTAAACATGGAAATGGAAATAAGATATATTTCTACAGATACCTGAACCTTTGCCAGAACACAGCTCAAGGGGAGATGTAAAGAGGAATGAAGTCAGGGGATCAGAGAGGACCAGAGGTGCGGAGGCGGGGGTGGAAGAGAAGATAAAAGTTGTGTTGAACGTGTGAGTGAGCTAAGAGAAACGGGCATGTGTTGCAGTTGGCACTGAGGGAATCAACACTCTCAGAGAGAGAAAGACGAGTGGGTCGGAACATCTTCATTACTGCTTATAATGGTGGCAAGGCTAACTGGTGTACATCACAATCACTCCACCCGCCTCTGATGAAGACACAGAGGGTTTTCTCAGATCCAAACAAGAATCCACCGGAGAGATGAGGAAGAATAAAAACAAACAAAGCAAATCAGGTCCCTCGTCTGCACATACAACCATGCACAGAGCGACAACAAAACCTTCTCCTCTGCATGGCACTGCAACAAAAAACATCCCAATCCTCCACACAATTCAAATCTCAGCGTTGTTGTTGCTGCTGCTGCTGCTGGATTGTTCGTTTGCTTTTGTGCGACACTGCAATCACCTTACCTTCATTCTTTGCTAATGCTGATACACGTTGCTGTCTGTTTTCTGAAAACTATTTCCAATCCACATTATTATCCCTACATTAGCCACAGCCACAGATGCTTAAAATGTGAGAAAGAAAGCACTATAGTGTATTAGTATATGGTTTATAGTCTTATTAAATTGAAGAGAACATAAGTGCCTGAGTGCGGCACTTGAAATGTAATTAGTTCAGTAATTCAAAGCATAATTGCAAAATTATAGATTAATGTGCACCGTTTCTGCAAACATACAAATCAATGCAGCCCTGACAAGTTGGAAATTACCCTGAAAAGTTAGGACTGCACATAAAATAGTATTTAATAGCCTCAAACACTTCGGCATAATGCTAAAAAAGTTAAGTGAAATGCAAGGATTATCTAAGAGGTGAAAAAGTTCCCTGAATACCCTCAAAAAGTTGGATGTTCTGGACTTTTTAAAGTTATCCTCAAATTCTGGGGTTAGCCCACCTTATGTTTTTTCCAGGTTTTATGACAGAGACTGTTTGACACCTGTCCTTGTTTTAAAATAGATCTGAGTACATATCTGAACTTAGTTGTGTTCCTTAGCAGATCAAAAAGTAGCCCTGTAATTCATGCTCATGTCAAAGTCACAGCATGCCACCGCTAAAACCTGCATTTTATTTAATATTCCACTGAGAATTCAACAGTCATCACTTACAATATGCATGTAAGAGAGAAGGGAGCTGCACTGCGCTGTGCTTAACCATGCTGATAATAACTGTGGGGCCTGATTTACTGTGGGTCTCGATGCTGATGGCACAGATACCTGCCTAATTTAATTGTTACTGTTTTATTGCCTTAATCACATTCAGTGAATACAAATCTCTCCCCCTCTTCCACATCCCCTTCATCCTCTGCCTCCATTAACGGCAGACATGTTTATCTGTATAATAGTGTTACCTTACAGATCAGTGCATGTACAAACACATATGCTTGCACATGCAGACAAACACACACACTCACAGTCTGGTGCACTGGATTCACGCCCTATGTCTGAATCAAATCCCTGAATAGGATACATGAGTGTAAAGTGAGTCAGCTATTGAGTAAGCTTGCACTGGGCCATCTAACCTCCCAAAGGAAATGCAGGTGTTTGTGTTACCCTGGGCCAGCTATGTTTAGACACAAGTCTTGGACAAGGCCCAGCACCTCAACAGAGCTCCCATGCTCCCTCAGGACGACGGCATTCTGTCTCTGCTCCCTCTAACGCTGTCAAGGGCTCCCAAACCTGGCAAGCGCAGCCTCCACTCAGAGTAGCCCGCTGCCCAAACATCTGTGCTTTCCTTGCTACAACGCCTACAGTACGAGCTGATTAAGTGTAGATGGAAACTGGCATATTGATGTATACAGGATGTGCATATGCACAATTGCTCTTGTCTAAATACCGGTCATAATTAACAGAAATTTTACCAGTGTATGGCAGGACAAACTCTAAAGGTTCTTTTAGAAGTTCTGAAGCTTTTGATAGTAGCATATTATCTTCATCAGCAGATCGATTTTGCCCGCATATCAAAGAACTACAGAGGTTAAAACTTTTATCATCTTTTTACTATTTGTGATTGGATCAAAAGCTCAAGTAAGCCATGAAATGAGTCTTTATGAAAGATTGTTTCTTCAGCTGCTGCCTGAGCCTTGAAACTGAAAATGTAAGCCAGATTTAAAGCTGTAGTAGATGATGTATGGAAACCCAGCTAGCCTTAGCATGACACTCCCAAGGAAGCAAATTTGTGCCCCCTCCCCTCCCAATTTTATTTCCTTTGCTGTCGCTCTCTCTTTTAGATCGTGTCTTGATACATCTTCTTTTTTATGGGTTGCTTTGCTGTGTTTGCAGCTGTTGCTAAAGCTGGAAGAGCAACTTTTCCTCCTGGGTTGTTTGTCATTGTATCAGGCTTTCACTAGCTGATTGGACGTGAATGCACATCTGCCTTTGTAGAGCAGCCAATGGGGACATGCTCTCTGAAATGGCCCGTGATTGGCCGAAAAGTGTCTGTCACTGCCTTCACTTTCTGTAGTCTGAATCCAGAGCCAAAGAGAGGTGCAGAAGTCTAGTGTTCTTTCACACCACCTGAATTACAAAATGCTGAAAGGTTATTATGGAAGTTTTGCCCATTTACACAAAAAATAAACTGCCTACCTCAGCTTTAACAACAAGCATTACAAACTGAAAATGGAAATTTAAACAACACATCATTTTCTTGACAAGGGGGATACATCCACCTGCTGATGAAGCTCCAGAGCAGTTATTAAATCTATCTTGAGGGGAGATTGTTTTGAGGACTGCTGTTTCCACAAGGGAAAGTGAACTTTGAAACTCATCAGTGTTTTTCCCATCATGGTGATCCTCATCTTGCGATTGTTGTCATCATCATCATCGTCATCTGCATCCACATTCAGCTCATCATCCTCATCATTGTTGTTATTAGTGCATTAATCATTGCCATTATTATCTTCATTGTGATTACCACAAATGTCATTAATGTAAGTAATGATATCATCAGCATCATCGTCTTCTTTATCATCGTCGTCATATAAACAGCAGTGGAAGCATTCATAATGATGCATTCAGAGACGCACTGCCATGAACAGTCATCATCATTAACATAACGGCTTTCACATACTTTTGATCTCTCAGTATCAAGCATGCACATCATTTCCTGTGCTAAAATATTGGGAATATGATCTTCTGATGCGGAAAGAATGAAATAGTGTACTCTATTCTGCCCCTAAGGCTGTCTGGGGTGTGCATCTGTTCACACTTACTGACACACACAGACACCATGTAAGTGCTACAACTACTGGAACAGACAGACCAAAAACACCTATCTGCCCTATTTTCAACATTTTTGAAAACACAGGTGTTGCAAAGTTCCTTTGCTTTATCCTTGTCACACTAGAACAAAACTCAGAAAAGATCTAACTGCTTGAGAAAAAACGCTGAAGAATCCCATGATGCCCAATTAGAATTCTGCTTCACTTCACTTACTGATTGAATGAGGTAATCTGTTCTCATTTAAATGATAACATTTCAGTCAAGCATGGGGCCAGCTTAGTCATGGAAAACAAATGTGTTCCCCATCCCGTGAAAACTGCTCACGGCACTGGCAGGATATTTAAAAATGGAGACGGGCACCAGCTCCGTTGTCATTGTTTTCATTTGCTACATCAGCATGCAGCCACATCTCTATTGTGGGGAAGATGGCAGCACTTAGATGCATAATACATCTTATGTCCCACAGCACTGTCTAAATTTCCCAAAGAGACCTTAAGACATCCACAGATGCCTTTGCCTCACTTTTATAAATGGGCCTCGTCTGTTGAAACAGCGGAGAGCCATCCGCGCCATGCGGAGCGATACGCCGCTGCTCGTGACATCCTAAGAAGTCTCACCTCAACACGTGGGGAGTGCGTGTGTCCCTGTCACAGGAGCCATCACTCACAAACACAAACAGATGTTCTTTATGTGATCCCATGTCAATTTATTAACATCAGCTGTTGTGTGTAATACAGTGCGTGTCAACCAACGTCTTCATAGGTGGGGGAGCAACCCATTTATCATTTTGTGATTTGTTTTTCTTAGCTGGCACTCTGTGCTGCACTCTCTGCCTGGCATAATAAGGAACGTGCTGTCTGCTCCAAGTCGCCAGGGAGCTTGTCACAGCATGGAGGGCTGCCACAAAAATATGCTGAAGCCAGCACAGAAAAACCTGCCACAGAACGATGATTTATTCACACAAAAGAGTGCTATTGACATAAGGAGTGTGAAAACCTGTCTTAATGCCTTTTCCCCTTTCCCTTCTTTTTTTTCCATTTCTCACTACTTCTCGTTTTTTTGTGCTTTTCTAATCCTCTTACCAGGTGGGCCAAAGGAGGAAGTATAATCAAAGAGGTCTCTGGAGACACATATGAGGTTATTGTAGACCACTCCTTCTTTACGGAGCCTGTTTCCTGTGAGGTCACTAACCCGCTCGGCAGCACCAACATCAGCCGCAATGTCGATGTCTATTGTAAGTTGGCCCATATTCAGATCTTCATACCTCTGACAAGTACCAGCAACTTGATATTACTATGGATTTTCACTGTCTTGTGTAATTTGACACTAAGATTGAAGAGCTGGTGCTGCCACAGCTGGTGCTTAATTATTAATGAATCACAGGCAGTTAATGATGTTTATTTCAACAGTCGGCCCTCGCATGGCTGCGGAGCCTCAGTCTTTGCAAGTGGACCTTGGATCGGATGCTGTGTTCAACTGTGCCTGGACAGGAAATCCCTCTCTCACCATAGTGTGGATGAAGAGGGGATCTGGAGTGGTCAGTATATTGATTTGCAGCGCGACTGAATATGATGACAACAGTAACATGTGGCATTAGCTTGCAAGAGATGATTTTCTGTGAGACTTTCTCAGAATAAAGAAATTGTCCCTTAAAGGACCTTACCAGTCTTTTTTTCACTTCTCACCATGTGCGGAGATCGCCTCTGTCTTCTACAAATGTACTTAAAATTATAAACCAGACTGCACTTTGAAACCCCATTCACTGCCTGTTATTTTGAAACAGAGTATAGAAATACTATGGAATCTGTGAAAGTTGCTAGGTATAGGAAATTCACCCCTCTAAAGAAAGCGTCTACTTTTATTTGGTCAGAAATCGCTGAGTGAGAGTGAGAGGGGAGCTGGGAGCCATTGAGATGAAAGTTATTATAGCTGGAGAAATAGTTCCTTATAAGTGCTGCCTTCCTAGCTTGAATAT
>JAQFJA010000024.1:8404696-8417623 GCA_029874485.1 Naso brachycentron
GTCAGCAGAGGTGGGAAGTAACGAAGTACAATTACTTTGTTACCCTACTTAAGTAGATTTCTCAGGGATCTGTTCTTAACTTGAGTATTTTGGTGTTGCACTTTGTGGATAGTCTCTGCACACGCAACTCATTGCAGACTGCAGATGAAGATCAATGAACTTGTCCAGCTGATTGGAGACAGAAAATAGACTGCAGCCCGTTGTCTATCTTGAGGGATAGACAATGTGCAAAAGTATCGTAACAAGTTATTTTATTTTTGAGTAATTGTAATATTGTTACTGAAATTCTGTTAGGAATTCACTACTCTTTACTGGAAAAACAATAGTATTACAGTAGTGTGTTACTGCCCAAAACTGGAAATGAATTTGTGCTGCTGGAATCAGGTATTGCCAGCTTTCCAATCTCATTAATAATGCTTGATAAGGCATAGATAGTCCTCACTTTAGATGAGCTCACACAAAGTTAACAATTAGTAACTACCTGAATTAAACATGAATTGCATTATTAATAACATTTACAATTTACAAACGTCTACTGTATTAACACACTAACCACTAGTGCATGTAATCATTGTATTTAAGTGCATGCATAAATGTATATTTAAATAGTTTATCATTTTCTTACACTTTCTAAATGATCTTACAAACCATTGTACACCCCTTAATAACTGGTTTGTAATCGATATTATACTTGATTTCAAATGCTGAATCTGTCATTTATAAAGTATGTAAGTTATAGTATGCAAGTAAGTAAGTATGTAAGTAAAGTTTTCATTTAACACATTATAGATGAACTTATTGATCAAGAACAAAGCATTTATAACTGTGTTTATCAATTGCATACTAATGTGTAATCAAGTAGGAACAATGCTTTATAAATGATGAATTCAGTATATACTGGTAATTTACTAAAGCTAAATAGTGTGCAATTACCACAGTGTTACCTGTTAGTTTCCACCCCTGGTTACTACTATGTTTGGACAACATTAGTGCCATGCACTGAACTTATTAACTGATTTTATCAATGACCAGATTTTTTATGATGTGTTACTACCAACTAATCTTTTTGACCAACACTCACCTGCTGTGAAAATGACCGCACGCTGTGCTTGTACTCTGATGTCCACTTCAGGCTCATTTTAGCTCTTTGACTTAAATGCTAAAACTGCACCAAAAACTTGTACTGCTGCGTTCTGCTAATGTGTACAAAATTGTGCTTTTAAAAAAAGGAGATGGGAGTGATAATGGTGATGATGGTAATGAAGATGATGATGACGGCAAAAAGGATCGGGTCTCTCAAGGTGCGAAAGAAAGAAAGACACTGACTGATTGGACAGATAGCAAGGGACACTGGCACATTTTCCTCACAGAGGATTCATTTGAGGTGAGAGACTTATTTTAGCTGTAATCTCCCGCTTCAACAGTTATGTGGCAGAAAAGGACTGAGGCTGATAGTTGAATCAACTCTGGCTGGGTCAGCACCTCCTGAACCCAAGGCTGAGTTGAGATTGTAGGTAAGTCCATAGAGACCAGGAGTGTATTCTACTCTTTGGTGAGTTTTGATAATTCCAATGGATAGCAATAAATAAAAAGGGAAAAACTCTGCACATTTAAACATAATTTAGTTCAACAGCTTTTGATTCCAATCTGACAAAAGAATCGCAATCTGACAAAAAAAAAAGTCTTGTAAGGTTAAGGGTTTTTTTGCAGGCCTGTGGGTTTTGATGGCATTATAATGAGCACAGTTATTTTTATTTCTGTACTTACTAAAAGTGTTTCACCTGTGGAATTTTTTAATGTGGCCCAGAGCTTCAACATCTTTCCAAACACCTCCTTGATGACAAAACACGAAACATAACCATCACTTTCCAGCACACTTTCCAACTTGCAGCCACTCATAAAACTCTGCAAAAATGCCACAGTTTCAAAGATATTGCATATTTAAAAAGCTTTTATAAACAGCCCATCATTAATATTGAAAGGCCCTGTGACACGGAAGTCGGAGTGCAATTTGGTTCCGCATATTGATGTGTTTCCAACAAAAACAGGTCTCTAGACGCAAATTGTCCAGGACATTGATCGTCGTTCACAGTAGGGCTGAATGTGTGCCCTCCGCCTTGGCTAACGCAAATGCTAATGGTGAAAGCCTCATCTCTGTTGTGGAGAACTTCTGTCCATCAACTTTACCTACACCTACAGATTTTAAAGGTGAATCAGACAAGTATGTAAAGTTTTTGGAGTCAGACCATAGGTATTTGTTTGAACTGATTGGCGAAGCTGTGCTGCTGGTGAGGGAGAGATGGAGGTTCAGTCCCCCGATAGAGCTGTTGCACGCCAACGGTAGGCTTGCATCTATATTATTTGAAAAAAAAATCGAGAAGGCATTTTCATAGGATGAAAAATTAGAAACGACTCCCGAGTGCAGGATGAGACATCACAAAATTAAAAATGTTTTTCAAAGAGAGAAAATACCAGACTTTGATGTAATAATACTCAAGAATGATTTTTTTTTTCAACATAAATTCAGCATATAGCATGAGATACATGAATAAAGACACATGGATACAGGATTAAAACCGGGAAAATCTATTTTTCATTTCGTGAGGTCTTTAAAGAGAACGTAATGTTCACATGAAAAGCTATCCTTCTAAACCTTTTTTTCTGTGCAGGTGAAACACATGTGAAGCATTCAAAAGCTTTTAAGGGGACACAAAATAGGTTGGTTATGTATTCAACTAAAATATTCATGTACTGTTTGGCCATCGTGGTGCTTTACATTCAAATCGTTCCTTGCTTTTACAAACACCTAAGCTGCAGAAATTCAAGTAGCGGGATATGCCGTCCTGTAGGCTATTGTTGTATTTATTTACTGTAATTCAAAACACTGACTGCAACAGAGAAAATCTCCAGAATCAGAAGATAGTATATGCTAACACAAATATTAAATATTTGTCAACGTACTTACCTGTCACCTATAATTAACTCTGTAATCTTTATTTTGTTCACAGTAGCTTTTACCTTGGACAAACCTTTGGTGCACTCTTGAATACCACCTTTTTAATTTAAACTGCTCAGGCTCGCTTACACTCAGCACAGCCGTTTGTGTATCTTGCACAAACAACAGCACTTTCATTCTGTCTAAATGTCAACAGGAAATGATGAAGGTGTGTTGAGGCACAGTTCTGTGGGATGTTTCCAGAGATTCAGAGCGAGGTAGTTGATGCCAAAACAGTCTTTATGAACCTCTGCTGTCCGTGTTTCATACACTGGTTTCACCCTGTTTTACGCAGGAATCAGTCGTCACAGCAGCCTAAAAAAAGAAAGACGTCATTTGGATGAACAATATTAGCTTTCAACTTTGATGTAGAATACTAATCAACCCTTTCATACAGACTAACACACCCTTCTCATGGAAGTGGAGGATACATATCTCTGCAAGATTAGAATTTCACACAAAAAGGCAGTATTTTATTTTCAAATATTGATACCAAAAACGTCTACATCCAACCCAAACTCGAACCTAACATCCATCTCCCCTTAGGCTGAAAAAAACCCCTCAGAATTATAACATTTCATCAGTTAAATACTTCATCTGAATGCTTGTCAGAGCAAGTGTAAGCCCATGATTCCCCTCTCATACTTCCCTTACTCTTAAGAGCTGAGAGGGTTGTCAGATGATGCAAAGAAAAGCCCCCTAAAAGGAAAACGTTAGTGACAGAGTAATAGAGAGCACGAGAGAGAAAAGAGAGCAAGAGGAGAAAGAACTCAATGAGGTTATTAAGAGAAAGGAGCAATTCAAACTGACAGAGGGCAGCGCGGCGTAGGTGCCGCTAAGAAGGAAGCCAAGGCTGAGAAGCACTTCAAAGCATGATTGGTAACTGATTCCCTTGACTTCTCCCCTGCAAATAAAGTATATTGTAACAATTTCTGTGAGCCCTGCTGAAAAAGAGAACCAGCCCTTGCTCACATACTCAGAGGAGCAAGTCAGAGAGGATGAACATTTTGTTGCAAACCAAACAAAGCTGTGCTTGATTTCCACCGTGACATTTTAATAAAACAAACTGAACAAAGCTTCGTTTGACAAACATGACAGGAGCATCAGTGTGTAAAAGCGGCATCTTTTCTATCTTTAAAGGCTCATTGATTGTGCGGACTGTCTCCACTGTTGCTGCTTTAGAGCCCTTTAGGCAGAATATAATTTGAATCAGCTGTCTGATTAGTACGACCTTGGGAACTGTTTTCATTCCACGGGGTAACCGACTGCAGCTGAAGATTGGTGTTAAGTTTCGTCAACACTCCTCGGAGCAAGTCTAGAATATGTTAATTAACTCATTGATTGAGGTGGGCGGTTCATTATAAAAGCAGTAAGTTTAGGTCTCTGGTGTTGGAAGACAATAAAAGAAAAAAAACCTACACTGCTATGCATATCAATGGCTACATCTGAAGCTTCCACAGTCCATATTTTTCGCTTCAAGGACACATACAGTTTCTGTTTCCTATCGAGGCCATGCATGCAAAAATAAAAGTGTCTTTTGCCTGCGATAAGCTTGCATAAATTACTGAATATATGGTTCTCGCAAGTGGGTGAAGTACAACAGGGAGTTTTGCTTTGAAATCATTTTTAAAAAGTAGGTTAAACTTCAGCCTTGCTAACTTTGCTTGTTTTAAACATGAGGACAAACAGCCACTTTGGAAAGCCAGTCAGCCTTCATCGAGCTGTTTTGAACAATGGACACATATTTGGAATGCATTTCAGTCAGAGGCCTTGGCGCTCGCTTTGATTGTCTCAGGAATGTCATGAACATACAGAACGAAGTGCGCTGTCTCTTATTCTGTGTCAACAGAATGCATCTCTTTTTTGTTCCTGTCTTTGCTGCTTCTCCTTTTTCTCTGCATCCTTGGATTGGCACACTGTGTGGGAGATGGGCTCCTGCGTCAAGTAAGAGGTAATTGAAAAGTGCAGAAAACAAATCTTTTCAATCAGATTCTGAAGGCTTTGTCCTCTCGCTGTGCAGGCAAATGTGCCAATTGCAAAACAAAGCACGTCACATTTTGCATCAGATAACAGCATGGGGAAAATCACCAAAGCCACTTTTTGTGGGATTGTCACAAGGCTCCTTCCGCTTGTTTGTTTCCTTATAGAAGGAAAAAAAAAATCATGCACAGCGCGTGCAAATCAAATCCAGAAGTAAAGGATTCCTTTTTCAGCTTCACTGACAGGTCTGCTTGTTGTGTAGGATGTCTTTTGTCACCACTAAATAAAGACTAAGCAGCATTCACTATGAGCGCAGCCATAATGAAGGCATCTCAGATGTGTCCAATTCCTTAAGGTTAGCATAACACTTAATAATAATTCCTAACACAGATATGCTAACGTAACATTTTATTTTTAGCTGTGATTTCACCAGCTGTTCATACATGCTCCTTTAATTTTAACTGGGTGATACATGTAGGCTACCTAATTATTTACAGCCCAGACACATTTCTTGGTGACAACTTTGTCAAGTTTCTTAAGTGTCATTTGAAAATTATTTCCACTAAAAGGACAGAATGTTGAGTAGTTGCTTAAAGCTTAAGATGTCTTTGGTGACTGCTATTACATTTTGTGTATTACAGTATTCCTTCTCAACATTCAGCTGACAGCACTGTGAGAATATAAAACACCATCAGAATTGCAATCAGATTTTATCCATGTGCACTTGAGCATTTTCTGAACATGAATCAGACTTGCATAAATCGTGGAGGAGCAGCAAACTGTACAAAATCAAGTCAGCAGTGCCCTAAACTCTGATAATAAGGGCCTTTAAGACGTGCAATTCTTTCAGGCGGTGCATGTTTGCATGTCTATGAGGATTCTGCCCAACAAAGAGTATGAGTCAGTGCAAAATGTGCAATAAATAACGTGACTTATTGTTACATAATGTGAGGAGACAAAGCGAGCTGAATGCAGCTAATTTGCCATCATTTCATTACACTCTGCGCAGCATGGGAAGTATCTAGAATTCACTGCCATCCTGTTCGGCTGTAAAAAGCCACATTCTGCGCCATTTAAAATGCACAACTAATTTGTGCCTCGGCTAGAAACAAAATATTTACACGTTTTTCGTAGTATATCTCTTTTCACACTAATGAGCTTAAAGCTGGTGACATTGGCTGCGCTTCCTGCTTTGATGCACACAGTTAGCGGGATGGTAAGGTAAATTAAACGGACTGGGAAGGTATTACACGGCAAAAATAAACACAGGCTTTTGTGTTCA
Organism: Naso brachycentron; assembly: GCA_029874485.1. Lineage (NCBI taxonomy): Eukaryota > Metazoa > Chordata > Actinopteri > Acanthuriformes > Acanthuridae > Naso > Naso brachycentron. Next base: position 8,410,954 of record JAQFJA010000024.1, read on the forward strand.
CTTTGACCATCTGGAAAGAAGCTGCCTGACAGTAAAGCTGAATGCACAGCCTAGCAGTGCAGTACTAGCTCCATCTGTTGGAGAAACAGAGAACAACCTGAAGGTTTTAAAGGTTTATTGAGCTCAATGATAAAGGAGAGGAAGTTTGATCTACCATGGCCAAAATAACACGACAGGAGCACAGATTCTAGATGTTGCTGCTGCTTATTGTATCATGCCCTAATCCTGCATGCTTCCTAAAGTCTTTGCCACAGTCACTGATAAAAGTCAGTCTATGAAATTTAGTTAATGGAAGATTCATATACAAACTGCTAAAAAAGAACAATGCAAGCACATGCTATTGGAATGAGAGAATTCCCTTATGGTTAAAAAAATATTTAAACTGCTTATTTTAGTTGTATTATGATTAATGCACTAATTGATACCCCTTGTCTCCATATTTATAGAGCAGTGGCTGCACTTATTTCCAACTACAGAGGTGAATGAGAGGCTTTAAATGAACCTCATTTCATATTTCCTAAGTGCTTTACTACATCATAATTCAACACCTGTCAGCTTTAGTGGAAGGAGGCAAGGAGAGGAAATCCTTGCTGCTCGCATTTGAGCTCCTCTTTATCTGTGCTTCTGAAGAGATGATCAAGGTCAGTCTTTTTATTACACTACAGTTTCAGAGAAACCCTTTGACTGCACAGCGATGTAATAGGTAGGCCAAGTGTTCCCATGTGCTTTCTGTAGCTGATGATTTCATACTGAGGTTCCCACATAACCCCCAGTGCACACAGTAGCTCATTTGAGCATGCACGGTGTGAAGGACAAATTATCATAACAAGATGATGAATTATGTGTCATTCTTTGGGAATCAGAAGTCAAGCTGTTAGCTGTTAGTTACTGTATGTTGACAGTGTGGAGTCTGCAATGCGCCTAAAGCTGGTAGCAGATTCAAATCTATCATAATTGTTCTCTTTTGGAAAGTGACGGATGGAGGGGAAAAAATGAGAGTCTGTTCAAGTTTTGTTTTGAGTCTAGCTAACTGCATACTTGGCAGCTCAGCTTAAGGTGGTTAGCACTGTCACTGCACAGCAACTTGGTTCCAGGTTCGAACCTGGCCTTTCTGTGTGGAGTCTGCATGTTCTTCCTGTGTCTGCGTGGGTTTCCTCTGGGAACTCCACCTACCTCCCACCATCCACTGACTCTAAATTGTCTGTTGGTATGAATGTGAACATGAATGGTTTATTGCCTCTTTCTTGGGGGGGTGGGGGTAGGTGGGGGTGGGGCTGTATATGAGGATTTCTCCTGTGAATGAGCTGCAACAGCTGAGGTAAATTGTTGAACAGATGTTTAAGTGCTTGTATTTAAATTGCAGACTTTCATTAAACCTTAAATGCTAGTAATAATGCTGGTTATGGCTAACAGATTGCAAAATTTATCCAACAATTTGTACACAAGTGCCCATATGTTGCTCTTATAGTTTAAAATACCACCTGGCTGCAGTGAGTGACAGGACTCCAAGTATCCACCATCGCTACTGGCTCAACAAACAGAAATGACAATAGCTTAGAACTTGCTAAAAAAAAAATCAGTGATGCCTGTCTTGGATTTTTATGTGCATGGTTTTGCTTCACCTCCCTGGTGCTGCTTTTGTTAAGGAGGAAACAACTGATAGCAGATGTACTGCAGCTGCTGCCAGAGTGATTGTATAATACCACGGAGGAGGGCTGCTTATGGATAGTTAGTTTTTTTAGGGAGTGAACTCACACAGAAAACATTTTCATATATTTATTTATATATAGGTATCAGAAGTAGGTTTGGCTTATTCCCGTTTACTGAAATATAGTCAAGTGTGAAAGCTGTTCTTACTCTCTTTTGCACAAAATAAGTCATATTTGCAAAACTGGAGCATTTATAAAAAAAATATTTATCTCTGTTTAACTATACTGAACACTGTGAGTAAAGATGATTTGAACAATCTTCAGATAATCCACTTACATTTCAGTAACCCTCATGTCTCTGCATATAAATGAGTTTCCAGGCTGAAATAAATGAACAGTGTGTTGCTTTATAGAGCTGTAATGCTGCATTAGTGTGGTCTCGGTGAAGCCTGGCTTCTGAGGATTACAGCCTAGTTCCAGGGGATTACAAACCTACAATAGTTTATTTAACATGCACACAATGTGCAAATGAACATCCCACCTCAAAATAGATGAATAACAGAATTAGCCTGTGGGGAGGTGTGTTTTTCTAATTAAACGTTGCAGGTGTAAAAACTAGGCTGCACATCTGTTTACACAAATTGCAAATGTTCACTCATTGGAAAGCGGATAATGCTGTGCACCCGGCGCTGTCTTTCTCACTAATGATTATTAGCGAAGAGCTGGATTTGTTGCCATTTTAGAGGCAACTCTTCTACAGTGATAATGTATACACAGATGTCTTGCATTGCCCTCCAGGCAAGGATACATACAGCCAGCACGTTAAGGTTTGATGGCAGAATATGAAAAAGAAATGAGTGTTTTATATGTGCTGTAAAGGGACCACTGACAAACTGAAGGAAGAAATGGTGGACACCTAAATTAATTTTTAATTAGGGCCCAACAGATATATCAGTTTGATTAATATTATTGGCCGATATCATCCTATTGCAGATATATAAGTATCGTATACATGTTTTCTGATATGTGCCAAATGGTAACACTTTACTTAAAGCATGCATCTGATGCATTATTTACATATTTATAATGCATTATAATGCACCTATAGTGCTGTATAATCATAGTTAGGGTTAACCCTGACTATAACCTCCTATAACGCATTATAAGTGTGCTCATAATGTGTTATAATGTCTTATATATAGAGACAGGTTTCACAGAAAATGTTACCAAAACTTTTTTTGATGCTCAAAAAATGCGTGGACAAGTTGTAATTATGTAGTTTGTCTAGTAGAGGGTGGTCCGTTATTTAATAACTAAAAAATGAAGTGTTTGGAGTAAAGTTTGTTAAAATGCAAGATATCCCGCCCCATTACATATCTTTGTCACAAGTATTTGACAACCACATTTGGCCCATATATATGGGATATCCAATTTACTTGCTCCCTAATATCAGTATTGGCACTGGCCCCTAAAATCCCACATCAGTCGAGCCGTACTTTTAGTTGCAGTGCATATTATGTTAAAAAATATTCCTACAGATGAATTTTTGGACACAAGGACTGTGCAGTTTCTAATGAATGTGGTAACTATGGCAATTTTTCCGCATAAGCAAAACATATGTGACATAACCTTCTACCTGTTCTGTCAGTAATTACAGGACTGTTAAGAGATGCATTTAAATCTCAAGGATCTGTGCAGACATGTCTGTCTTTCATGTGCAAATGCAGCTAACACATGTGAGCACGATTACATGCTGTCTTAAATGACACTATCCAGTAAGTGTTAACAGCGCTTTTGTGACTGCTGAAAACAGATCACGGCTATTTTAGGGTTTCAGTGAGTGAGCGCTGCTGTCGTTGGGCAAAAATGTGTTGAAAAGACATCTTTATACTTTAGGTTAGAATAAACTGTTTTTTTAACAGGTCATTAACAGGCTACTTGGTTGCATATAAATGTGGATGCTGTCACTCTCCAAGCTTTTTATTGATGTCCTCGCTACACATCAATGTGCTCTGGTTACATTATCTTCTGACTTGAGGCAGACGGATATGCTGCTATAATGCACTGCTTGTGGTTTCAGAGGATTGAGTGCTGAAAACCACAAGACAGCTGGTGTTTCGAAATGTTTTTCTAATATCTCTGAACAGCTGAAAGCGGCAAGGGACTGTTTGTTCTCTTCAATGGCCACTAGATGACAGAGCCACTTTGTGGACCGTGCGCAGCCTAATTAGTCCCTGTCCTCCTCTCCAAACAGAACTGAGCTCTATTAAAGTGAAGATAAATGACGAGAAGAGGGACACTAAAACTCTCTAATGTGTAATGCGATGGCTGTTCTGTGAACAGGTGAATCTTACTCAGACACAGGAAAAAAAAGAAAATAGAGACTGTTTCGGCTCATAGGTTTTCCATTGGAACAGAGTGACTCAAAGTACAGCCAGTAGATGGCATTACTGAATCACTCCTAACTGACAACAGACATGTGAACAATGTCAAATTGACATCTCTGTTCAAGGCTTGTCAGGTTTGAACTTGCAACATTGGATTGCTTTAAAAGAAAAGTTAAAAAAAAAAAGAAAGAAAGAAAAAGTTTTTGTTAACAGTAGCATAATTAAAATGTCAAATTTCCTCGCACACAAATGTAATTTTTAATGCAAAGAACAACTGAGACAAAAATAGAAAACACATTTGAAAGAGCTATGAAGTATAAAAGAAGCTATGACAAATAAAAGCAGATGCTATTTTGCAAGACACATCTTGTTACATGTTAAAAAAAATCATGATAGTTGCTCATACTTATTATATTGTGTTTTAATAGTGCTCTAAAAAAGTGGATAATTCATCCCCAATTGTCATTTAAAGCATTACTGTTTTATAGCTGTTTCTTGAGCCCAACATCCCCTCAGAAATGTAAAATACTCAAAGTAGCTGTTCCCCTCAAATTCTGAAACTGAATTAAAAAAATGTTTTGTCATTGAACAAATACTGTAAGACACATCTCTGTATTGCTGCACAACACAGCACCTTTAAATAATATATAATTTATATAATAATCACGGGGCCACAAGAGAGTATTTTAAAAGTCTAAACTAAAGTGTCCAGTTGTTAAAGGTACATTATATGCTTGAAGAATTTAATCAACAAAAAAAATATATCATATGAAGCCCAAATACATATTGAAGACTGTGTTTAAAAACTAGAATAATTATGCAATTTCTATAGTGGCTACACATTTTTTTCTCTTTTTCTTTGTTTTAAGAAACAAAACAGACAATCATAAGGTCATGACTGATGTTAGTTTAATTATTTTGTCTGGCAGTTTAAAGAAAATGCTCATTCCAGACTAGAAAACAGAATGGTCTGACTGAGAGTTGGCACGGCGGTCCTGTATGTGCCACAGTCCCCTCAGCATTTGGCGATGCTATCACGCCCAGCCCTCCCCTCGTTGATCAGAGGAAAACTTGCCGACGCCACTGTGTCGCATTCTGCGGATAGCTGCACATAGGGGCGCTGTGATGTGCCACCTGGCCCTTGGCCTCATTGGTCAGGAACTCTCCCTGACCTCTCCATTAAAAGTCGTTTGCCGTTGAGAGCCGCGTTGGGGAGAGTCTCCGAGGACCACTTGTGCGCATTCTCCCCGTGATGAGGACAGACCAGAGGGAGATTTGCTGACACCTTTGGGGGGAAGCTTTGCCTGCCTCCTCCTCTGAATAGGCTCATGAAGCCGCCTGGCCCCAGGAACGACCAGTTGGAGATCAAAGATTGTCCATTTGGTGGGCAGCCAACAGACCACTCTGTGCCTCCTCGCCCCATTACTAATAACTGTAAGCTCTCGAACAGCATGGTGTCGGATAGATGCAAAGCCAGAAAGATTTTGAAAGGAATAATTGTTTAACCTGATAAAGTATTACTGGATTTTACTTTAAAGGCTGCCGTTGCTACTTGTGTTTTGCATTTTTGACATAAGAGTCAAACAAGTCATTTCAAATTCTAGATTTTAAACTGCAGACAGACCAACAAATCATAAATGTAATTAAATGAATTAGATGGTCATTTCAGTAAACCTTAAAATGTTGAACCTTAAAAATAATAATTTACATTACGGCACAGCAACATGCTTCGAATAGCTCGCTATTTTTGGGCGACTGTCCCAGAAAAGTTAAAATAAATTCAAGTTTATTATCTGTGCATCCTCTATTCTCATCAGATTCCCAAATTACAGAGATTTGTAAGCGCAAAACAGGTGTTTGGTTTGTTTTCCACATTCAGCCACCGAGTCTTGTCCCAGACACAGCATTTACACCCGCGCTAACATGTGCTCCTAGACCTCACATGTAGCCTACACCATGTTTGTCTGAGCAGCCCTCAGCAAAATGATAATATTTGTCCAAAGAGCTGAGATGAGATATTAGAAAGCCCCTGACACTCGGTACGACTGGCTGGAAAGACACTGTCTCCACCTGTTGCAGGTCAGGGGCTAATGCTTTAAGGTCAAAGGTTGTTTCCACAAGGCTGGTTTGGAACTCTTGCTTTCTGTAGCTGTAACAGCTTCCACCCGAGGGTGCTGAATGTTTGAATCAACAGTTACGACCAATCAGTGAGATGCACTGACCTGGTTACTAAATGGGAGTATTTATATGCCTGTGCCTTCTATTTAAAATAATTTTATTTTTGCTAAATTTTCACTCTTAAAGGAATTTAGAGCTGCACAATTAATCAACATGAAATCTAAAATCGCAATATGACCTACAGCAATTTTCAAAGCGTAGGAAAGTGCAATAATTAAGAATTAGGGCTGCGTTATTTTGAAAAAAAAAATAAATAAAAAATCTAATGCGTTTATTTGGACTGATTTTGCTATATGATTTGTGATATTAGAAGAAATGCCAATTTTTACATCATTACTCTCATTTTAGTTAAAAAAAAAAAAAAAAGATTAAAAAAAAAAACGATTAAAAACGATAATGGTGTGATTTTAGAAGGGATCTGCACCAAACAAATATTTTTTCTTTAGTTTGTAGTAT
>JAQFJA010000024.1:8443887-8454559 GCA_029874485.1 Naso brachycentron
CATTACATCAAAGATTAACATTACATTATAGAATAATTTCCTAGCAAACATAACACTGCTTCAGGTCAGAGGAGGTCAGAGGAGTTTTTAAAAGTGGAGTTCTTTGTAGTTTGTAGTTTGGCACAGCAAGCACTTCATCATGTAATCATGAAAAGTGCAGACAAATGTGGACAAAGATTGCATCTGGAAGCTGCCTCTTGTTCTGGGTATATATCAAAGGTGGATTACCGATGTGATGTTGCTTCTTTGCATCTCGGAAGTGCTTTTAAAAATTTAAAAATTAACTGGTTTGATTGTACACATTCAGATTAGTGTCTATCTGGCAACAAATAAAAAAAGATTAATTTAGCTAAAAGCAGAGGTTAAAAAGCTTCTTTTTTTCAGGCTCACTGATATTCGACCCTGTCAAAGGCGAGGAAGGGTCAAAGCCACGTTTACATAACTGCGTCTGACAAGCTGACCTCTGACTCGAGCTCCCTGCTGCTTCGACTGCTGGATGGGAAGTAAATTAAGAAAACATTGTCCTCTGCACCTTTCTGTTGTTTTTGATCTCATTCTGCTGTCCACCATGAAATCAGTTTTCCCCACAAATACCGCCTGGATGAATCTTTGTGTGTGTGTGAATGCATGTGTGTGTGTCCATGTTACATTTGAGGGCCTGAAGGGTCATTGGTTTCTGCCATCCTCTCTCTTTCCCCTCTGACATCCCAGAATGCCACAGCACATGAGAGGACTGAGGATTAGAGAAAGTGTCCTCTCAGATGACTTGTCCATCTGTCCCCAGGATCGAGTTATAAAGAGTTGTGATATTGGGCCGATTCATTTCAATCAACAGCAGATCCAATTCAAATAAGCCCCTCAACTGCAAGGAAAATCCCCCCTGAGGCTCTGTTACCGTCTTCCTTTGGGGAAAGAAAAAAAACACCAGGAAATTTCTTCTGTCTTTCATTTGGTGATCAGGGAGCTTGGCTGTTCCTTTGCGTCATCATTCCCAAACCTAATAGTCGAGCCATTTTCATAATGTCTTCATTTCTTTTCCCTTTTTCTTTGCCTCGAGTTCAGTCGCTAATCAGGAAGCCCCCTGTCCCTATTTATCACGGAAATGGTATCATTACCACCCACACCACAGGAAAGAAAAACATCATCATTGCCTAATGTATTTTGTGACTGCATTTATAGTGATTGGCCATTATGCATTTTAACAGATGCAAGGGGTTAATGATAATGCTTTGATCTTCTTTAAACGAGTTGGCATTAGATTTGACCTTTGAACATTTTCATTTTTCAGCTCCATTATAATGGTCCAACAGGGAGATGTTCCAACATATCTCTATACACACACACACACACACACACACACACGCACACACACACAAATATATTCTTTTTCCTTAACACTTTTATACTGTATTCAAATGTATTATTTGTCGTTTAAGACTAAAAGATTTAACATCATTGATCGCCTTCTGCTTTTTTATTTCTTTTATTTTTTTATTTTTTTGATTGTTTTACAAACCATGACTTAAAAAGTCACAGTTGATAAACATTTACTTGTAATTTCGTAGAAATAGGTCAAAATGTTCTGTGATGAAAACTAAAACCTGGAAGTCAGCATTTTTGGCACTTAGGGTTTCCCGTCATCCTAAAGTGTTATTTGAATGGATTTTTATTTAAGGTCTGTGGTTAACACAAGTTAAGGATATTTAGATGGTTTGTTTTGCAACATAAAATACATCAGTATAAACCCTATTTTTGTACTTTTAAGGTCTTAAAAGGCATTTGCTAATAAGTGGCTGAATGAGATTACAGTGTTTGCCAGGGACATTACACATCATCCTGTGAAAAGGCAATAAAATATTAAGGCAAGGCAAGTTTTAGTTATATAGCACCATTCAGACACTAGGAAATTCAAAGTGCTTAAAAAAAGGCATAGAAACACATTAAAAATGAGTTATTAAGAAAACAGTAATATTGCATTTTAAAGATAATAAAAGCGCAAAGCGACAAACAAAAGTTTGATTTTTTAAAAAAAGCATATAAAAGACAATAAAAATGACACATAAATCATTGATGATTAAAAGAATTTGCATGTAAAATTCTTGCATCAAAAGCAGGGCAAGAGCAAAACTAACTGCAGAGTAAATTAACTTTTGTATCTAGCTTATTTAAAGGCCACAGTAAATTGTAATGTGTTAAGCACTGATTTGAACGATGTTGTGGCAGACTTCAGGTATTCAGGAAGCTTGTTCTACAGGTGGGGGAGCATAAAAACTAAAAGCTACTTCATCTGGTACTACTTTACATTAAGTCCACCCTTAAAAGGCTTATAAATAGTTTAGAAATTTGGTTAATGATTAGGTCATAAATACCTTCTAAGTCATTAATATACAGTTATAAACAAGTTATAACAATTTTCATACATTGATGCAGGCTCACTATTTGTCAAGATCAAATTAATGCTGCACTGCATCTATTCTGTTACGTCTTAGATCTTGCTAGATCCTTAGCTTACTTATCATGTCGTTTTATCAACATGTTCAACTTTCTTCTTCATGGGATATTTGTTATCCAATACAATTATGGTTGGATGGAAGTGTCCTTTCTTATTAGAAAAGTTCATTAAAAAATTACCCAGTAATTACCTACTGCCATAAAACTGTATATTGTGATGCTTCATGTTGGTAAGTATCTTTTTAAGGATAGCATTCCAGATGTGGCACATTTGGGAACCTTCGTTTATTTGATGTACTACTCACCCGTTCTTGGTCCCACTTTCAGATATCTGTGCCCAACCCAAATCTTCCTTGGTATCTGTTGTTCACTGAGTTGATTCTCTCCCCATAAAATCTTGATGTTTCTTTGCATCTCATTTTTATGACCATTTACTAATGAGTTACTGACATTTATAACTGGCAAAAAGGAATCTTATTATAAAATATGAAACACATCACCATTTGCAAATGAGTATGTAACATGGAAGAAAATTGTTGTAACTTCTTAATAAGTGTTTATTAATGACTTGTTAGGTATTAATAACCTAATTTACGGCCTGATTTATATACATTGATAACCAATTGTTATAACTTATAACTGTTTATTCAAGACTTATAGCCTAATTTAAAAACAATTTATAACCATTTATTATAACTTGTTACTACTGTTTATTAATGACTTATAAGATATTGATAACCTAATTATTAGCTTAATAAAAAAACAAACAAACAAAAACATTTACAACCCTTTATATGGGTAGACTTGTAAAGCGGTACCTTTTACCTTGCTTATTCTGATCCTGGGAATACTGAGTAAACCTGTCCCAAATGACCTGAGGGGTCTTGATGCTTTGTAACATATAAGTAAATCAGAGATGTATTTTTGGCCAAGACCATTTAGTGTTTTGTTGACAAGTAAAAGGATCTCAAAATCTATCCTTTGTATCACAGGTAGCCAGTGCAGTGATTTTGGAACAAGTGTAATGTGCTCCACTTACTTGATGTTATTTAGGATCTAATATAGTATCTTTGAAAAGGGATATGAGACTAGCAACTGACATAGTCATGATCATCAGGCCACGCTAAGAGAAGAGAGTTTTGTAGAAAAGTAAGTGCACTAAATCAAATCAGAAGTTGAATGCTCGAGGTGGTGACGTTTAAGTCATGCTACCACAATGTAGGCTGTTTGTATGCTAACAATACTTTTTTGCCTCTGGCGAATAAATTTAGGCATACGCTTCAAAAAACACAACAGTGGTGTTTATATGTGATGATCATCATGAACAAAATGTGTTAGTGCCATGAAGTTGTGTTCGTCACAGAGCTCATTTTTTAGGGATATTCCAAAATTCAGTTCAAAAATCCCATACGTTTTTTGCAGAGGGAACCATTGCGATGCTTACTTCTGGGTTGGCCTGTACATCATCCCTTAACCACTCTATATCAATTCCTATTGTTTTTCTAATACATAAAAAATATAGACATAACAACGATTGAGTTATGGGTTGAAAATAATGTGCAAGTCGCTCACTAATGGATTGCTTAGCCCTGTCCCCATTAGCTACTGTTTCTCAAGCTTTTATCATTATAAACTGTTTTTATTAAGTTTACAATGATAATGGTGGCAGATTTTTCTGTTGAAATTCTGTAAATAATGAGTTCTTGATTTCAGAGGCACACAAAAGCTTCTTCTTTCTTTGGAGGCCCTTGATTTTTGCTATCTGTAACAACAACTGTTGCTAGCATTCATCCACTGCAGATGCTAATTTAGCTATCATAACCATCCCGAATTAGTTAAACACTGTCTTCAGCTAAAGTTTTAATGTTGTAGCTGACTTACCGCAAGCCATGTAAAAAAAAAAAAAAGGGTCTTAAGTATGTACACACTTGATAGCTACACACATGAAAACATGCTAAGAACTAAGAAGATGGCCAGGATGTTTTCTTTTTTTCTGCCCAGTGCATGCTGGGATAGGCCCAGTCTTTAAAGATGGATTTAGATGACTGACAGAGTAAATGAAGGAACAAAAAGGATTAAAAAAAAATAATTTTTTTTTCAATGAATGTTCAATGACCTGTGAATCAGATCATGAGTCATTACTAGGCTAGTTGATACGTACACAACCCGAAACAGGGCTCATGCAGAGAGATTCGACCAAGATTAGCGAAAGATAATAACAGCAGTACTGTCTTGGAATTAGTCTTGCGTTGTTGAAGAATGTTTTTCTTTCACTTGTCTTTCTTTTTGGCACCTGCTGACACCATGATAAAGTGTGTCTTTTTGTCAGTTAACACACACATACACACACACACACACACACACACACACACAAACATGTTCTGTAACATAAAATACACCAAGGTATCTCTTTTCCATCTGCCATTCCCTTGTGTTTCATCACCTTTAAGTGCTTTTGAAATGATCTATATTCAGAGATGGCTCAGAGCCTTTTCCTTTTGCCTCACTAGCCAGCAATGTTGTTTGTGCAGTCAGTGCTCGGGGCAAAGAGAGCTCACCTTGTCAGGGTTAAGGACAGAGATACCTCCTCCTCCTCCTCATCTTCGCTGTGCTGCCTGTTTCCTTATGTATTCTTTTTCTTTTTCTCAAATTTCTCTATAATTTTCCAGCTCATGAACATGTTTTTGTGTGCACGCATGTGTGTGTGTGTGTGTGTGTGTGTGTGTGTTTGTGTGTGCATGTGTGTGTATGTGAATGACTAAGTTTGTATGTGTTTCAGCCTGTGCATACACCCTGAGTGCATGGCCCCGTGCCAGAGGCAGGCAGATAACATCTTGAGGGAAACATTACAGTATTGCATACTCACTTCAAATTGCTCGAATGTTTATAGCAACCAGCGCCACAACAGGTGGAGAGGGATGAACCTTTGGCAGGGCTGGCATGTCTTGCTCTTCATGGAACTGCGGTTTCTGATGCCTTATGACAGCAAGTCAAGAGGAACTGACTCACTTGACTATGTCCCATATAAAGAAGGTTTTGTCTGCAGCAGAGGGAAGGACTCATAGTGCAGCACATGAGCTGAAGTGCATGCTCTCATATAACTGAAGTGTAATTTGCAAACAACAGCCATTATGAATTGATCTACTATGTCTTTTGCGGCAACAGACTTGTATTTCTGTCTGAAACTACACCTTGTAAATTGCAACAAATTGTATGCTAACATTATTATTATAACTTTATGATTGTTATTTCTACCATTTCCCTCTTAAAAGATGTAGTGCATATACTTTATAGCCTTTTGAATTACTCTTATTATGGGACTTATCAAAACATTTGAATTTCCCACGAAAACTAATCATGTCAACTTCTGTCTATGATTTGCACTTCACACTTGTTAGTTATGATAATCACGAGTATTATGTGGTATATTTTCCTTTGAATAACCCACGGATGAGTCACGCATGCATCTGCCTCGCGTGTAGCAGCTCGTACGTGCCTTGGCGGTAAGCACAGCTGTTGCAGCATATCTTAAAATGGCCCTCGTTCAGCAGTACAGTCATTATAATTGAAGAGAAACTAATAATTAAAATTTAGATGCCATGATCCAACTTAAGGGACACTGTTTATTTCATTCATAAAACCACATATGGGACTTAGTAAGGGCAAGTGAGCATGACAGCATGCCAGCTCCACCCCTTCACTGTGTTAACCCCACCCCTGGAGCTGACGGCTGACCTCTGGCTGCTCCCTGACATCAGCCAAGGCAGAAAAGCGCAGAGCCCCTTCACAGGATCACTGACATGCTCTGCTGTCAGAGCAGTTGACAGAGGAGAGGCTAAACATGTTGAGAAAATAGGAGCTCCTCACAGCTTGCCAATCAACGATCTTCTATATTTCTTTGCCTCTTTTTTTTCCTCGAGTAGAAATATTTAAAGAGAGGGCAGAAAGCTTACCTGAGCTCATTACCTGCCTGCTGGCCCAACACAACACAATTAAAGTGACGTTAAGTCCCTCTGTGTACACAAACACTTTTCTTTGCAGGAAGAAGGAATAAGTGTTCACTTGTAGAGAAAGAGGAAAGTCCAATCTGTCAGCAAAGGAAGGAGCCTGTGCACGGATTTGTGTCAAAAAAGAAGTCTTATTTAAAGATAATTTTGACAGAGAGCAAAATTGTGTATTCTCTCTTGAGAGAGAGGGGGAAAAAAAACACTGACTAAAAAATGTTTGAATGCGATAAAGAAACAAGAAAGTCTTTGGGCGAAGGCAAGAAACACTCTTCATGCACATAAAAATCCAGCACACACATACGTACACACGCACACACACACACACACACATTTCCTTGGTTCACTTCATTTTATTTCACTTGGGCACAGACCTATGAAATAAGCTTTCAACAAATACGTAATTGCTCAGTCATTCTGCCACTCGGTTGATCCCACATTACACAGCCGGCACTATTGCACTTTTTCCCCGACTCCCTGTGACATTTCCTTGGCTTTGAGAGCGGCTTCCTTTATACACTCAAGTCTCAGTGTAAAATGTGGATTACAAGCCTATTGAGCTCAGTTTTTCATGTAGCCCAAATTAAGTGCATTAGGAGCTGCTCTTTAACTAAGGTACTGAAAGCTTAGAGGAGGGACGGTGTAGAGAAGAGATATGAAATAAAACGTAAAAAAAAAAACGTATTCGCAAAAAAAAAAAAAATCCTCTGTGAAATGTGTGAAATGTCTGGAAAATGTTTAAAGCAAGTTAAAGAGCTATTATTTTTTGTTTGTTTTAGTTATCCAGAACTCAAGACTTCCTACAACTTACCAGTTTTCTGCCTCATCATGGCAGCTTGGATGACTGAACTTATCAAGATATACAGCATAATTGTCTGCGATCGATTTGCTGCTGTAAAGATTATTCCCTCTATGCCATTTGTTATCTCTGAAAGGTTTGAATTGTTACTGTAAAGCAAAGAAATGAGGAGCTCATGAGAGTACATCTCTCAAAGGCTAGACCAGGTCATAGCACAAAAAAAAACCCCCAAAAAAACAGAACAGCAGGCTTTGCTGAATTTTGTATGGATGACTCCAATGTACTCAGCTGTGCCTGAGAGTGAGTTATGATCGCAGTGAGAAACTCTGACAGGACCAGCCACCCACAAAGCCGCTGTCTCCCTTTGGATTTGTGTCTTCAGTTTTTGCTGTTTGTTTGCATTTTGTTGCAAGTAAAAATATTGTTTGGAAGCACAGATATGGTTTCCATTTATTTCTGCAGAATGTGAAAACTAAACACATGACCCTTGAAACTTCTCTCAATTGCAAAAACTTACAATGAAGATTAGATCTGTTTTGTTCTGTCAGCGTTATGCTCTAGTTACTAAACTTCTAAAATGTATCTGCACTTCAGCTATCATCACTCAAAGACAATGCAACTCTGGCAAAAATGAGTGCAGGCATGATGTTTGCTGTAATGGATTACATTACAAGTTTACTCTCAGAAGTCTGTCAACCTCTTAACAATGACTGTAAAATGAAACTAAATAAATACAATGAAGCATAAACCAAGGTAAACTGAAATATCTTCTAGCAGCTCCACAGAATACTTGATTTGTTGACTAATCAACCATGAAAACCACCGGTCGACTCAATGCGTTGTTTTGCAATAATCGTTGATCTGTGGTTTTAGCATGGCGTGGTAATAAAAGCAGTGTAGGTAGTTGCTGATGATAGCTGTCATGCATGACAATAAAGTAAAGTATATCCCTGTAATAAAGCATCACGTTTTTACTGCAGTCAAACAGTATCTCCAGCTCAGACAAGCCTGCTGCTTAGTCAGTCCAATGAGTTTGCATTTTATTTGTAAATAGCCTCTCAGGGCCAATTGGTTGGTCCCACCTACATTAACCAGTTGACCAGTTGACTGCTTTTGGGGGTAAAATGCCGTTATAATAGTGCCAGTAGAATGCCATTTACTAAATTTCTAGGGAACTAGATTGAAAATTCCTTTGTAAAGTCTCTTTTTGTCCCTGTTACTTCTAAAAAAATCCAGCCTGTGTAGAATTTCTGCATTTTCAGACGTTCATTAGTTACAAAACATGAGTCACTTGCACAATAAATTACAGCTTGTTCTCCCCATGAGAGAAGAAGGGCAGGTCTGTCCTTTTTACCATGGACTCTTGTTGTAGGCTGTGGAGAGCACATGGGCGCACAGAAATGGTGAACTGAGATTTGAATCATAGCATGAGGTTTTGGAGGCCATCTTAAACTCATGCAGTAATCACAACTTTAAACACCAAGTGGTGAAGGAAAAGATACGCATGCAGTAACTAAAGTTGCAATGACAGTTTCTGTCTGTTTATGGATGAAATAATGTTTTTGTGCTTTTGGATTTGATCATCTTGACATTTGCCAGCGGAACAGAACTGTTTTGACAGAGTGGTGTCAATCAGTGGAATACTACGAAAGTTTTTTGGTGAGTGAAGACTGTCTTTGTATGTTCATTTTTATTTGTTGTTACTCTGACAGCTTTAAAGGGTAAGTTTGGCAAGGCTTTCCAGTGATGATTCAATGATGATTAAAAACACTCAGGCTAAGCTAACTGCTTGCTGTGGAAAGGATTTTGATACCGAAAGGAGCATAACCCAATGACTGCTCAGCACAACAGAAAAATACACATAAACATTTACAACTGTGTATGTGTGCATGTTTTTTGACACCAAGGAATGAATTTTGTCACAATTTTAAGTTCACATCAGGTGACGAGATTAAGTCTGAGCCAGCTCCATTTGCTTTGCCTATTTCCTGTGTTGACAGGTAGTATGTTGGCACTGGGTGTTAATCAAAGGGTGCGGCCATTAGTAAGCGTAACTTTAAAAGAACAGAACAGTTGACATGTAATTGAAAAATATGACATTTACACAACATGTGAGCTAAAACTTGCAAAAACAATGATATTCTTTAAGTGCACACATTTAAAGGCTGAAGTCATTCCCGACGTGGATCTTCATGGAGGTCTGTGGGGCTTGCGGTGGGACAGCACACAGAAGCCTCTGGGTAAAACTTAACTGACAGGTCTATCATCCATCTCCTCAGCCGACAGATATCCACCCCTAAGCCAGTGATCACGACTTCCATAACAAGCCCTTCAGTATCCCTGCAGCAAGAACATGCATTCAGACACACACACACACACGTTTGTACAGCTATACTTGTGAGGACACTCATTGACATAATACATTTCCTAGCCCCTTACCCTAACCCTAACCATTAAAACTAAATGCCTTACCCTAACCCTTACCCTAAACTTAAACTAAACTGAATTCTAACCTTAACCCTAAAACCGAGTCTTTACCCTCAAAAAGCCCTTTAAAGGCCTGCCAGAAAGTGAAGACCGGCCATAATGTCCTCACTTTTCAAAAAATGTCCTCACTTCCATGATGTAAAAATCAAATAACTAGAAATTGGTTCTCACAAAGATAGCAGTACAAGGGCACACACACACATACACATACATACACACGCACACACATGCTCAGTGGGTAATTTATGAGCTTGAGAGCCTGAGGGTGGAAGGCAGCGTCGTCGTCTCCCAGACATGTTGACCAGAAGATGAGCTATCGAAAGAAGACGGGGAGGCGGGCAGAACTGTAATTATCGCCCTAAATACATTATCCCGAAAGATCCCACAGTCCATCAACAGGGGATGCACTGAGAAATGATTTGGACACTCAGTCCTAAAGCATCTGTGTTAAGGATGATTGCATAAATGACGGAGATGATTCAATGAAAATCTGATTCATCAGATCCTGGCAGCAAATGAATGCTTCTTCGAACTATGTTGAAGTTGAAAATTTTAATTTTAGATGCTGTTGGTATGAAAGAAAAACTGTCACTATCTAATATGCTGGAGGTTCTTCTGCTGCAGATTTCTTAATATCTGTTTTTGTCCTTGTTGTTGGTTGGTTGGTTTGGCTTGGTTATTTATTTTAAAACATGACTTAAGGACTAACTTGAAAAGATCCACTGACTTCCATACATTTAAGAATAAACATTCACATTACTTACATGTGGGGCAGTGACCATTAGTGGGCAACAGATGCTTGATTTCCACGTGTAGAGTTTAACTTAGGAAGGCTTTTTTTTCCATCTCTCCACGACAGTCAACAAACAGAGATTGTTAGTTAAAAAAGTTGATTGTACTGATACTAAGAATCAGTGCCTTGTATTTAGCA
>JAQFJA010000024.1:8460766-8471603 GCA_029874485.1 Naso brachycentron
TTCAACAAATAATGAAATGGTTCACTAATTAGGGTGAGGGTTAGGTAAAACAGTTACATTGCTGAATGTAAACTGATATGTTGTTGAAATGTTACAAATACTCCATACAAATAAATTATCAGTAGACAGACTATCCAAATACAGTGTTTCCCTTCTCTGCACAGACTGGTTATCATACTGTTCAACACCATTTTCATCACATTTCCCAAAAGCAGTATCTAGAATCCCACTGACAAAAAACTACAGAAATGATAAGAATCTTGACACTAATTGTAGTTTTTATCTTTGCACCAAGTATAATATGCAGCTTTCTGCCTCGAGCTTGCAGACATTGCACATTAAAGTTCAGTGTAAAACCTCCCTCATACTTTTAACTCTGTCTTTGACTCTGACATCAAAGCTGGTAGTAGTAGTTTGGTAGTAGCTTGTCTTTGACACTGTACACCTGCAGCTCAGGAAACACTGCTCGAAACATCTGTACCGAGATCAGTAATCCAATCACAGCGCTTGCAGCGGGACGATTTGGGCTGTCGGAGGAAATTCTGAATGCATCCACCACATGTGTTGATCCATGACTAATAGGGCTATTGGTTGGTGCGTAATGTGATACTTCAGGAAGGGACAGATAAAGTGAACAAGGAATCCATTTGTGAGGAAAGGAGCGGGTTATCTGGCTTTTTCTTAAATGAGATTTCCTC
Organism: Naso brachycentron; assembly: GCA_029874485.1. NCBI lineage: Eukaryota > Metazoa > Chordata > Actinopteri > Acanthuriformes > Acanthuridae > Naso > Naso brachycentron. The sequence continues at coordinate 8,461,465 of JAQFJA010000024.1, forward strand.
TTCGCTGCTCCTCTCAAAGTCTTTAACAGTCAGATGAAGGAGTTCTCACCCCCGCCAACCCCCTCAAGTGAAAGGAACCGACTTTCATTTGATGGTGAAAGTGGAAGCCGAGACAGAGAAACAGACATGAACAGAATCTAAAAAGCAGAGCAACAACAAACCCCCTGAGATTAATGGGATTGTCTACATTGCTTTATACCTAAAGGGGCTGCGTGTGGTTTTCGTGTGTGTGTGTGTCTGTCTGTGTCTGAGCTTCAAAAACACCAGACATTCAGGCAATCAAGCTGTCTTTGAGACATCACGAGCATACATGCCCTCGTCTGTGGCAGTTCAATAACTGCAGACAACGAAAATTATTTGCATGAAAGGAAAACACTCAGCTTATTTATGGTCATTAGTTCTCAATGGTGGGTAACCACACACTTAAAGCAATGGAAACAGTATTTGAGTTACTCCCTCCAGGCTATTGCAAGTCCGCCATTTTGTTCCACTCTCACACCTTTCACGAGGTACGCTCGGGTTTAAGTGAAAACCTTAGAACAATAAAGATGATGACAGTGAGGATTATCAGGGCACTAATAATTATAATTTAGAAGCTGCATAAAATCATCATCAAAAGTCTTTTTTAAGGATATTTTTGATCTGGGTTTCTCCCAACTGTTTGCATACTCTCAATTCAACAGCGCAGACATTCCAAGCCAAGAAAAGGAGAGAGGAATAAAGTTATCTTTGGATCATAACAAATCAAAGTGGGGAGCACGCCACGCCTTTGATGTGGGTGTTTGAAGGGGGATTTTCTCTGTTGATGTTTTTCCACAAGCCGGGTATTTAATTAATTTTCAACACAGCATCAGAATCGGATATTTTGACAGGACACAATATTTTGGCACAGCAATCCGTAAGGGTGGTTGGTTTTTATCACTGTGCTGCACTCAGCCTCAGGGCTTCTGCTTCAAGATGAGCATGGCGTCTTTCCAGCAGTATCAGGCAAGCCAAGATGTGATATTTTTAATAATGCATCGTGGGAGTTTTCCACATGGATAGGATGTAAAATGGAATGACAAATAAATGTGGTTTATTCCAAATATGCAAATGTCTTTTTTTAGATTAGATCAAGCAGATACACTGCAAGAAGGATGCAATGTTTGAGACGTCTGTGTGGAAAGTGTAGCTATTTGGACGTCTAAATGTATGAACATGCTGCACATGGAGTTGGTTTTCTCAGGGATGGAGTGTACAAATATCAAATCCCTGCTGTAAAGGTTCACAAGCAGTGTGAAATTCCTACTGTGCATGTGTAGGAAAGCTTTTTACAACATATATGGTTCGATACTATTCTGGGTTATAATGGAAAAGCAGCCTGAAGGCCAAATCTAAAAGCGAGGCGTACAATAAAACTGGAAAATATAGTCTAACCTCATGTCAGGTCCCAAAAATGACCCACAGAATGGAACACACAGACATCAACATGCAGATTACTTCATCTTATTGTAGAAAGTAAAAATGTTCATTATGTACACCTGCACATGTGTGAAATGATTGGCAGTAAATCAATGTAATTCACCTCTGTTTGCTTGCATTGGCCAGCATCCCTGCTTTCCTGAATAAGGCAGTGTTTCTTTGTTGGGGCTTTTTTTTTTGCCGTTGGAGAGCTCAGGGTTAAAAACGTTATTCTTGTCTCAACTAGAATGCTGAGGTAATGCTCTGGCTTAGACAAATTCACATTACATGAGACATTCCCCACAGGATAAATCAAAAATTACGATGCTGGGTTAACCACTGCTTGATAATTGCAGCTGTGGCTTTGCCTGGATGCGCATGCGTGCACTGTGCTTTTCAAATGAGCTCGGTGCCAGGTATGCAGGTTATCAAAATGTCATTTTTGAATGATGCATAGACGACTTTGTGATTGTGGTATTAGTTACCTTTGTGGTTTGCTTTGTTTTATGTAAGGCAAAATCATTTTAGGAAGCTGTGAGGTTAGTGCAATCATTTTTCATTTAGATGTTTTTATGGGGCTGTTTCAGCTCTTACAGTGTCTGTGTGGGTGTGTTGTTGCAGCAGCTTTTACTGCAATCCTAACTTGTCCAAACTCATTCAATCAGATGTTGGGTTTCTCAACCTCACTGACCTGTCAGGTGTGGACAGGTACTTTTGCTTCTGGAACTTCTTCTCCAGGCCCATCAGCTGCAGCTCAGTGAAGATGGTGCGGCTGCGGCGGGGCTTCTTCAGGCGTGGCGTGCTGCGCTCCGTCTCCGACTCGCTGCTGATGCTGAGGGGCGTCTGGCTGGGTGAGGGCTCGGAGCCTCGCTGATGCTGTGGGGAGAGCAAGGGCAGGTGCGAGGAGGAGACTCCACCCGGAGATGACACCTGGGGGAGGTTGGGGGGCTGCCGTGTGATCACAGAGAGGAGAGGGTAGGCACGTAGTGACGAGGAGCCTGGAAGAGCAGAGACAACGCATCAGATGACAAAAAGAGAAAAGTAACAAAGTCGAATTGAGAAAAAAAACAAAACAGACCACTGTGAGTTTTTAGTGAACTGTTACATGCCTCTCAGTTACATCGGCTGTGCCATTATCGACCGCCTGTAATTGCTTAGACAGGTTCATTTTTAATTGCCCTGTGTTTGCCGTGAAAAGTGTTTTGCTTTTGACCCTCTCCTTGTTGAGGGCTGTGATCCCAATGACGCAGATTATGTTTTACACGGCTCCTCTGAACCCCTTAAATGAATGATTATTTTTCAGAGGTTGTTAAATGCTAACTGGCTTTCCAACAAACAGCCACATGCACACAGCGAGCCCGACAGCTTGATGTACAAGCACACACACACATTCAGACACAGAATGAGCTGTAATAAAATCCAGAAAACTAAATCAAACACTGTTCAGCTAATAAATCCCCCCGCCCTCTCTCGGCAAGCTGTCTCACTCTTGCACATGTGCGCAGTCATATTCTAACACACGTTTTTTACTCTTTATCAACGCAGACAGAAGCAGCAAGACGCCAGAATCAATAAAAAGTAACACTTGTCTGGAGCCGACGTTGGAGCAGAGGAGAGCAGGAGGTTGGCCTGGAGGATGTGGAGGGTCAACCAGAGTGAATGTGATATCTGCCAGAAAAATCCTCACAGCTTCAAATACAAAAAAAACAAACCCCTTAACCAAAATTTACAAGTCAACTGAGCACAGCACAGACTGAAACGCAAGTGCTGATAAGGAGCAGCAGGGAAGACACAGCAGGGATTATGGGAGTAGAGACTGAAGATGTTGAGGAGATAAAAGGCTACAGCAGAGAACATGGGAGGTTAGCGAACACCAACACACACAGCATGTGTGTTGCTGGATGTCTGAAGTAGACAGCAACACGCAGACACACACAGGCATATCAGAGAAGACTTAAAATTGCATGCTTACTTGGATATTTTTGCTGTGCTTTTAATGTTTTCAGTTTTTTTCTCTGTAAGGCCGACAAAAAATCAATATTGATTTCTGTAAAAAATATGGAGGACGAGGGAAAACACTAACAAAGAAGGTGGAGCAGGTTGAGCCACTTCTAGTCTTGCAGGATAGCAAAACATGCATTCAGAAGCTGAATCATATACACTGTGCACACACCTCAGTAAACCTCACTATTAGATGGAAGTCATGCATGAGGAGCATAAGTACAGCATACAAGTACGCATAGGTAGTTACAGTTGTTCTACACATAGTCTCTCACACACACACACACACACACACACACACACCAGACACTGCCTTGGGCCCATCATGACATCATGGTGAGGCACTGAGGTCATCACTAATCCCCCAATGTGAGATTGCTGCTATTGCAACAGGTCTAGACAAGAAGACCTCTTTCCTCTGCCTGCCATGTTCTTTCTCTCCATTTATACGTTTCCATTTGCTGCTCTCAGTTTTTCTGTCTGTAAATCAGATCCGTATAAATGTTAGATTTTCTGATAACAATAACTCGCCTTGAAATTTATACGAGAATTTAATTGTGGTTTGGAGAATTGTGCAAAGGCGAGGGGAGTGCCACTAATGTCATTCTGAATGGTGGAAAAAAAAAATCTCAGTTTGACTTCTGGATTGTCAGGAAATTTGTTGTCAACAGAGAGCTTGAAGTTGTCTCCAAACAGTCCAGAGAGAGAGAGAGAAAGAAAGAAAGAAAAAGAAAGAAAGAAAGAGAAAAGGAAAAGAGTGAGCACAAAGAGGGAAAAAGTCAGCTCCTGCGGTGACTTTCCACTGACAGTCAAGCCGCCTCTCTGACATGTTGTTGACAAGTGCCAGTGTCCTGTCAATAGTCTACAAATAAACTGTTTGAGTAGCTGCAGGAGTGCATGCAAAAGCACACTGATACTCTTGATAATCACGGTTGGAATGTGGGGACTCGCACAAGTGCTTATAGTAACCATTACGGAAGACATACCTGCTAAGAATAGATCAAGAAGAGTTCTGCGATCCTTTCAATGCCAACAATTTGCTCTATTGATCATGTGGTTATTATGACATAATTCATATTAAATTAACCATGTGTGTCATATATAATAGTTTACATTTAGTGGAGAAGGGGGATCTATTTTTCCAGCTGCACGACAAATGCTGTCAGTGTGGCATCGTTGAGATGGTAAAGTATGGCCCGCATCGGCCTGCTCCCTATCGTAACATCTCCGCTTTATTGTCAATGAGTGGCTGAAATGAATGATTCATTACTTGCTATGACAAGCATACGTGCACATTTGCACATGGGTGTAAACGGTGCGGTGACAGATCGAGAGCTTCACAGTTAAATGTTTGTTGGGTTTTTTTTTTTGGCCTTTCACGTGGAGTGCAGATCAAACATTTTCAGGGTGTGCAGGGCAACAGGCCACACAGCTTCTTTACCTGTTAACTCACTGCTTTAATTAGAAACCTCACCTTCACATTACGCCAAAAGCAAAAGAGCGTTCTGTTGAAGCTGTCAGCGTATTTTCCCAGGCACACTTACGAACGTCTCCAACTGAAGCTGGTAGCCCAGCAAAGGGCATTAAGTAGCCTGTTTAATCTGAGTACTGATCCACACAGCTGAAATCAGCATGTACCATTAACTATTTTTTAAAAGCTGATTTATCACTGATCCCTTGTCAAAATAGATTAATCTGATGGTGGGGGTTGTCCAGAAATGACGGAGCGATGATAGAGGTTGTCAAATATTATCTAAAGATGAAGTATGTGTGTGCATACCTGCCTCTGTGTGCTGACACGGGTGAATTCATCCATCTCATGACAGCTTTATGCTTAATGGGAGACTTTATTGTCTTCAGCGGATTAAGGTAAAGATATGATGAAAAGCCCCCCAGTCAGTATCAAACCAGTACGCTTTGGCCCTCAGGCTGCACACACTTCTGTTTTTTTTTTCTCTTTCTTTCTCTTTTTTTTTTTTCTTTTTTTTAATTTTTCATCATGCTGTCAGGTGATATTACAGCACAGTTGATCTTAATCTATCTCACCTCTTGCAGAAAACAGCACTAAAAGCCCTGCCTGAGGTCCCACTGAGAGATGGGACTCCAAATGAAATATTGTAACCTGCCATTATGTTGTTCACTGTTCAACACCAGGTCAAGGCTCATTCTCTCTGATATGGCTTTAACTCACAGGGAGTTAACTCCGCAAGGAGGCTATCTGCCAGTTCACGCGGAAAAGAGTGATGTCCTTATTTAATTTCAGCTCAATAAATATGGACCAAGATTCACAACAAAGTGTCACAAGATAAAAAGCAAGTGGAAGATTATGTTGATAGTAGCATACCAGTAATTTACATTAAAGAACCAACCAATTAATTTGTGATCAACTCCTTCAGGCAGCATTATTAGTGCCACTGTCTCTCAGTGGCCTCCACTGGTGGCAGCAGGTTATAGCATCCCTCCCTTTGCAGAATGAAGAAGTCAACTTTCACTGTTCAGGGGCCACGCAGAGGCCAGCTCTCTCTGGGCCAGGATCTGTAAGCCTGCCAGCTTCTATATCAAGCGCTAAAAGCCACGGATGTTGGGGAATATACTGTGTCTCACACCCCCGCAGCTACAAATAAGTGCTGGGCACAGTGTTCTGATATGCAGGACGGGTTACTCTATCCATCCGAACAGACGGGAGCCAGTCATAGTAACCTCTAGCACACACCAAATCCATATCAGAGGGATGAGGGAATCGCTTCACCTATTTTTATCCTCCCGCCGCTGTCATCATCAAATTGCAGTGGCTATTATTTCAGACTTTAGAGCAATTAGCCTAATGGTTACTGGAGTGCATGTGCAGTAGCCTTTAAGTTGTTTGGATTCATCTGGAATTAAACTCAAGAATGAGTCAAGACTTTTGTTTTGACAAGACAATATTGGCTGTGTATGCCAGCTGAGCATTGCCTTAGTGTATGAGTATATTCAGCAGGTACAAAACACCTTCAGGGATGCAAAATTTGTTATCTTTCATGTAGAGATCTAGAATTTTCTTACCATTTTAGTCAAATGAAAATAAGAGGAAGCACTTCATAGATTACAATAAAATTGGGAGGAGAGAGATCATCATTCAGAGGAATCACTTTTTAAAGCTTCGATATTACCTTACTTACTTAAATCAGTGTGCGGCAAAGTTCATCTTTAATGGCGTGGTTTGGAAAATTCTATTTTTTGTGCACGACTTTGGCTTGTTACAGGTCTCTCTCATTGCTGTTATATTAGCGTACTAAGAAGATAAAATCCTCCTGTGTGCAGCTGCAGCGAAACACAAAAATAAAGGCCTTTGGTTCAGCAGAACACCCACATGAATCAAAATAATACACCCAAAGTTACAGCGTGTTAACCACAAAATTCTAAACTGCGATTTGACTTTATCTGTTTATCTGTCTGCAGCCTCTTCTTTGACTTTTCTGTGTATTTAGGGCAACCTATCAATGCAACCATTCATCCGCTTTGCGCCAAACAAAAGCCCCGAAGCACCACTGACAGGCACTCACTTTATCTCACATCTGATTTTCGGCACTTTACACTCAAGGCTATAGCTGCTGTGATTTGTAATGTAAAGTCCAGACTGAATGTGAAGTCGCTGGTCCAACTTTTAGAACTGGATTTTGGAAATGGATTTTTTTCAATGACAGAAACCTGCACATTTAAGCGTCAAAGATGAAATATCAGAAATATTCAAAACTAGTAGGCCTATATGCATGTATAGTTGTACAGCCGGGGAATTATGATGTAAAAAGATATAATTAGTTGCACTTAAGAAATGTCCTTAGTTCACCAGCATAACTAACACTCAACAATGTGCACAATGTTAATTTCACCCGATATGAACTTCTCTAAAGCCACATTTTCTGATGCATCCAAATCTAAAATACTAATTTCCCAAACAAAGAAATATATAGATAGGTATAGTAATAATGAAACTGATGCCATGCGTAAAAGTGTCAGAATTTTCCAGATAAACTCTTTCAACTGTCCCGCTAACATGCAAAATTACCCAGAGGAAGAAAAAGAGTCCTCTTACCCGAGCATGAATGAAGAGGCTTAGGTCGCACAATGAGCGAAGGGCACACCGAGTAGAGAGAAAGTTTCTCGAAATAATCACAAGTCTCCTTGGACAGGATCTCGTCAATCATGAAAGTCTTGTAGCGCCGTCTGGCCGCCTTCAGCTGGCCGGGGGAGGACAGCCTCAACTCGGCTTGACAGTGCATGATCTGTCCGCGTGCGCCGCGCGCTGCCTTCGCTGAACAATAAGTTTGTTCACTTTCTGGAGGTTTGTGCCGGTTTAGCCGCGTGGAAAAACGTGACTGCTGGAGTTCATACGTTTAAATAACTCATTGTCTTTCAAAACGCAGCTCGGCTTTCCCTGAAGTGTCGTGCTGTGGATCAGTAGCCTTCAACTTGAGCTGCGTAATGCGCCACGGCGGTAATGAACTGACTGCGATGTGCGCTCACACCCACCGCTATATAAACCATCTCTGAACACATCCCCGCCGCTCCTCTCTCTCTCTCCCTCTCTCATAAACATGCTTGTGTAGACTGTTGTAGGCTATACCCTACATACTGCCACCTCCCACCTCAAACAAACTGTCTCCTCTCTCTAACATTTCTTTTACGCATTTGCTATGTAACTTGTCCATTACACTCTAAAAGTTTTTGGTTTTCGTCGGAGTGAGGTCATACTTAAAAAATAAAAACTACAGGCTGCTAATACAAATATCAAAGTTTCCGATCAAATTAATCGATCTCTTTTACAGTCGGTCTAATTCATTTAAGCCTATCACCATGCCGTTTGTTTGTTCCAAACTTCTCATTTATTTATTTAAATGATTTGGCTTCAACAGTTTCTTTGGGCCTATTTAACCTTCAGCCTGTGTGACAGGACCGTGTCGAACTTTCTCAGGAGCTCAACTCAATTTATTTCATTCTAAATTTGTTTTAAACTTCGGCTCAACAGTCTGACCTATTCAATATTCTAGCATTAGACTCAAACGGAAAAAAAGATTTAAACTGCCACACATCAAAGTTCTGCGGAGTGAATAGGCCAAATCACAGGCTGTCTCTCTGATTTTCTCAGACACTATTAAGCCTTTCACTGTTTTTGGTTTGGCTACGGCGGTTTACTTTAAATTTAATAAACTTGTTTCTGATTTTTAAAATTGCTTATTATTATTATTATTATTATTATTATTATTATTATTATTATTATTATTATTATTGGCTGTGTTGTTTTAAAAAGAAATTTCTAGAAAGGGTAACTTTCTTTTCAAAGAAAAAAAACAAATGAGGGGCTTCTTAAGAAATTGCGGTTAAAGGCCTTTTTAGAATAAGCTGACTTGTCAAGCAAACAGACGTAGTCATAATTTATTTATTTATTTTAAAGAAATTTTAAAAAAAAGAGTGGTTACGCATGGCATAGGATGAGGGCAAGCCTCTTGCAACATCTGTACCGCGAAAAAGGAAAAGCAAGTGCGCATCTAAATCCGTTCGTCAGTTCTGGTTTGGCAGTAAGTTTGATTTCATGCTAAACATGTAATTTAAGAGAAGCCCTTCGTAGTAGGAAGCTTTAAGCAAATACCTCACATACTGGCACATTCAATTCCTCTGTCCGGCTGTTTTGCCCTCACAGAAATTACGCATTTTTAATCTTTTTATTTTGCAACAAATTTTCCCCACGTTGGGGTTCATACAGAAATTTCTGTTTTATGGAGACTATATTCTTTCTCCTGTTGCAATTTTTACTATTTGTTTGAAAGACTCAGTAGCCCAGAAGATGCAATTAAAAAAAAACTTTGGTAGCCTACATACATATTTACAAACTACAATGGTGCAGCCTAACTGAACCAACATGTAGTTGAATCACTGCGTGGAGACCCGGCGCAGGTATGATGACTAATTTCGGTCTCCTGAGGGGAGAAACTATTCATCACACGATTAGAAATGAGCTGGAGTCGCTGGCCGCTCGCGCCTCCGCGCACCGAAGCCGCGGTGTTCAAAGCGCGGTGGATTATGGAGGAAATGTGGGAGCTCTGCGAGGGAAAGCTCGGCTTCTTTTCAGAGGTTTAATGGCTTGATCAAAGCGGGGGTGATGAGAACAACTGCTGTGGAGCACATTTTACTTCGGCTGAGAGAAAATCAGGGGGCTAAGATGTGTTCTAATCTTCACAGTATTTGAAACTAAACTTTTTTTCCCCCTCCCATTTGTTATTTTGATGCAAGGGTCATTTTCTGGTCGGTTTTACTGAAGAATATTTACTTGCTTCTAGAGGGCAAGAAAATATATGTTTCTCTTATTTTAGATATATTACAATAGGCTACCTGGTAAGACAAAGACTGAGTCTCAATTTAGGCCTGCGCCATTTCTCTGACACCAATGAACCCAAAAACCCCACGTTGCGCCAAGGTCCAAGATATCACGGCTGCAGTCTGACACTTGAAGTTTGCGGGGCGGGAGGGTCTCTGGGTTTTTGGAAGTGGATCATTTCAGGAGATACGCTTCTATATAAGTCCACACAGCAGCGGCTACTGATCGGCCTTTCTAATCCGCCCGCTCCAGGGCTGGAGACGCCAGGCAGCTCAACCAATTAAAAGAGTTATGCCACAGCCAGAAGCGCAATAATGGCCTTCTTAGTACTGACACCGAGCAGAGG
>JAQFJA010000024.1:8514137-8526430 GCA_029874485.1 Naso brachycentron
TTATATTGTTTTATAATATTAGCTATTCACATCAGTTTTAGTAATTTTGTCCAGTGTTTTTTTAACATGTTTTGTTGTCTTTACCAAAGTTACTAAGTCAACACGACACAGATCGGTGGAAAGACTACTACTAATAGCTCCTATTATTTCCCACATGAGATAATCACAGAAAAATGATACTTGCAGGGTCATCAAGAATGTTATCCATCGCACGGGAACATTTCTTTTTTCTTGAATATTGCATTGTTTTCAATAATGAGGGGGTTCTGATCCACAAGAGCCTGAAATTCCTCTCAAAACAAGTTGTTAAGGGAAGGGCGAGGGGTTTGTAGTTTTTCCAAGAACCAGTGACATTGCTGGTTCACGGAAAAACAAGAGATTTTGATGCTGCACCACAGAGACACAGAGACCACTGAAAAAATATTGTTGAGTTTCAAATCATATACCTAATTTGACTTGATAGAGATAAGGTTGAAGATCGACGGAGTTTCCCTTTAAAGAGTCCCAAATCAAGTCACCTAACTCCTACCAACTACCTCAATGTAAAGTGAAAATGTATGCCTTTAAGTAAAATAAAAAAAACAATACTAAACATCTGTAGTCATGGTGTCGGGAAAAAGATATTGCCAAATGAAAAACTGACAGAAATCTTATCTGTTGGTACAACTTTGCCACTACTGGGGAAAAGCTTTGTTCTCACCTAAACCTATTTTTCCCTCTCTCTCCCTATTTGGTTGACATTGAAGGTCATCTCAGCTCTGTTTAGCTTTTATCTAGGCAATTTCAGCCATGTACCTTTAGCATTAACATCATTCAGCTAAAATTAGCATGCTAACAGGCAGCAGGTTAATGAGGGGAATGCATCCCCCTCATTAACCTGCCATCCCGGCTATTTATCTCCAAGTAGCAGAGCAGGGGCCAAGGGGTTGTGTGGTTGAACAGTCTAGTCAGCCTGACACATTGATCCTTTATCTGACTGAGGTTTATGTAAGTTGAAATCCGTGGCCCCAACCATGCTCTGAAATATCGGTATCCAAACTGTGCTGTATTGATAAACCCATTGCATTGTATGTAGTGCTAGGTAGAAAACAAATTTGTATTTGCGTCCCACCCTCCTGTCAGTTTTTCTTGGATTTATAATATTCTTCAAACAATATAATATAAATACTCAACCTTTAACGTCTATATTGTCACCTGCATGATGGAAATGACAAGTAACATCAAGGGCAGAGGAGCAACAAGGATCATAAAGACACACTGCTGCTTTGCGTAGGCTTGAAATATGCCTATAATGTTTCGATTATCATTTTGTAGCATCTGTGCTGCTGTGTTAGTGTTTAAGCAATTCCCCACGTGAAAATTTAACAAACTACTAATTGCGTACAGGCTTGGAGTTAGCATGTTAGCATGTAATAGGGACATTAAGTGTTAAGCACATTGAAATGTTGACTAATTGGTACCACAACATGAAAGATGTCACCTCCTTTCATCTCGTTGTGACTGTAATGTACCAAATCAAGATATTTTATTGTAATGGGTGCAAAAGGAAAAAAAAAAACGCCTTAAAATAAGCATTTATCATTTTACTTTACTTTAAAAAATGCATTATCTATATCATTTTTGTCATGTGTCAAAGCTAGTCCTGACAAAGCATTTGTCCCACACTGTATGTTGAAGTAATGGGATTAGTCACTCACCTAATGTACAGTGCTGCACAGTTACCTACTTTAAGTCAACAAGACTTAAATTCTCCGATGCCCAAGGACATAAGCGGCCCTGTTAAAATCTCCATCTGTCCAGTACCATCTGTGTAGAAGCAAGTATCTGCTCTCTGCTTGCTCACAGGTGAATTTCAAGGTGAGCAACCAACTGCACATGTATGTGTGACTGTTGGACTGAGTGGATTTTTAAACAGAAATCAAAGTGTTTCTCCTTCTTGAAAATATATTATGAGTATAAACAACAACTACTGATCCTGCTTAGATGGAGAAAATAAAAAACAGTTGTTTTAATTCCTTTTTAAAAGTGTATTTTCATTTCATTTCATTTCTGTGTGAAATAGGATACAGCTGGACATTACAAGGGTTATTAGAAATGTGTTTGGGGAATGTGCTGAGAAGGCAAAGTGCTTTAGGGCTTTTTTTATATATATATATATATATTTAATTTCAGCAACGTGCCAAGACTGGGACAGTTCATCAAATATTCCTCCTGAAGTCACAGTTCCACTGACTAAGCATTATGACCTTTTTAATTCAACTGACTAATCTGGCCTTGCTGCTGTATCGTTCATTACTTTTTTTACATTCAGTAGGCACAACTCAAACAAGACAAGACTGTGCAGGAGGGAACCATCTGGCCTTAAACTTTGTGCAATGATATATTATTGAAAACGTCCCAGACAGCATTGCCTTACTCCTGAGTTCGTGTCTTATGTCCAATTAAACAATCACACTAGTTTGCTAAGCAGCCAGACTGATTCCATCTTGTCTCATTCTTCAGTGTTCAATGGCAGTCAGCTCATGGGCTTTTGGACTTCAATGTAAGAGGTACTCTAGGTATACCTGCCTGTCTAAATGTATTTTATTTACCAAAGTGCTTTGGATCTTGATATCCAAAAAGTGGATGAATTATGTCCATGTGAATTACTTTATAAGCTTGAAGCAATTCTGTTTTTAGCTTTTCAAGGCTTCAAGCTCCTCAACTGCATTCCACTCAGAACACTGAGCTGTGAAACAAAGTCTTAAGTAGTTCAGCAAAGGTGCCTTCCTTGTGTAGAAGCCAGTTAGTCATTTATGGCACACGGAGGGTGGATTTAAAGAGGGGACTGGAACATGGCCTGCAAAGTTTTCACTCAGAAATAATCTTACCCATTCTATGAACTATTGCACAAAAGCTAACATAGACTGTCTCGAGGATAAGTGACTCATAATGTGTTATCCTACATTTTTACATGTCTATGGATACATATATATTTTTACATTGTACCAAAGTGTTAAGTGAACTTGTAACAGTGGGACTTTTCTCAAAGATGGCCTGACATGTCTCTGGATCAAAGGCTTTGTCCCTTTCACATTGTTGCTACATTGTTATTAGAATGTGGCAAGGCAGCAAGGGTAAAGTGGGTTATTTAGATTTACTGGAATCTGACAACGCCACCTAGGGAAATTTCACCCCCAGGAAAATGATAAAAGGGTCTAACCACACCAGGTCACACAGGTACGAAAAACACTGGAGCAGAGACATGCTTCTAAAAAATAGCCAAATATTCTATTAACAACATTCTTTTAAAAAGACAAGTTTTCAATAAAATTTACACTAGTGGCACCCGAATTAATAACACAGTTATTGCACAGTCCCTAATGGCCCCAGGAGATTTCCATTGAGTTTGCTGCTAACATGCAGAGACTAGGAGCAGGGCTAAGGGCTTACCAGGTGAGGAGGACTAGCTGAGGGGCAGGGGAAGGGTCCTGATGCTGCACATCACATGTGAAAAACCACACACCGTTTGCTTGACACCCAAGTGCACTATTACAAAGGGAAATGAAGGGTCCACCACCGCAGGGGATCAGCCAGTCATTCGCACAGGCCCAACAGCTCCAGGTGCAGCCAGACTGCATCAAAACAGTTACAAATCTACATCCAATGAGAAGCATGACAGTTAGTAAGCACACAGGGGTTTAGTCCAAGTGAGGACAACCAGTGGTGGCAGTGATGAAAGAGAGTAGACGCAGAACAGCAATAGATGCTGGAGAGTGGAGGCTCCAGTTAAAGGAATGAGCCACCTGCCGTGATGTGCAGCTTGGCCTACAAGTCAACAAAAAAACTAAAATATAGTAAAACTTAAATTTCTCAGATCTGTAAGTTATCATATACATAATGGCAGGTCGAGGCACAGTTTCCCAATCAAAAGAAGTGCAAGAGCTGCGAGGGATGCAGCTCAATAACGAACAACGGCTGTCAGAGACAAGAGGAAAAGTTACATTTAGCTTGCAGCTAAACAAAGTACTGCATGAAAACGCCAAATAGACAATGAGCAGGCCAACCTCAGCAAAGCAACGATTGTTGCCAGCAGATCATTATACACAGGCTTGGGTCCCACACAATCCCACCTCAAAGCTCCTGCCAGCAGACAGGCCAGCTCTGCTGCCAAAAAAAAGAGAGCACATGCAGGTATAACACCAATGATACGCCATAAATGTTCAAATTCGCCAGAAAAGTTGAACAATTTCAACTACAAAAAATGCCGCAACGGACGCAATTGCCTTTGCTTGTTGCGTGTCATTTGCATCAACCAGCATGAATTTGACATGCAGATTTCCAAATTTCTGATCTGTCTGAGCACACCTTAAATCTTCCTTGTCAATACTTTTATTTAAACTGTCACTGTTTTGTTTTTTTGATTTACACCGAAATCAACAGTATAAGCAAACTTGGAAAAATAAAAATAAAAATTAGTTTTAGCTCATATATTTTTTCTGTGGATTTCTTTTAAATGAACTAAAAAAAAATCGTGAAATTGAATGAATAGCATTTCTAGTGCTTTACATTTCTGACTAATGTAACTTTTTTTTGTGACGAGTTGACCAACGCTAATGAGATCAACACGTTACAAACATGTGCAACAATCAGACAGCCAGGTTTGTTTCTGGTTCTTGAAAGTAATGTCTGTTTGTCAGGAAGTGAAGTTTTAAGCCCCGCAGAGAAGCAGACTGGAGCCTCACGGCAGCTCCGAAAAAGGGAGCTTTATTTTTAGCAGATGAACAACAGGAAGGAGAAAAGGAGGCCAATTCTACCTGGCAAGATACATAGGAATGATGACATTGGCTCAGCAGAGTGTAAACTGAACACGGAGAGGTTGGTACAGTTTGATAAGATGAACACTGTTGGGGGAGAAATAGGGTGAAAAGGGAGGTAAATGGAGAAAATAGACAGTGGTGCAGGTAAAGAGGTCTCACAGCAAAGGAGCTCAGCTCAGAACATTTCTGTGAGGATCACCACGGGAACAAACAGTTACAGTTAATGCATACACTTTTTATGCAATGGCTCATAACCCTTAAAATTGTATTCTGCAGAAGCTATTTATATATCCTCAGACATCAAACACAATTGTCTCTGTAAACACTTAGCGGAAGAGCTGCAACAAATATTACAGAGGGGAAAACAAATAAATCAAACAGTAAGAGGTTTATATGCTTCATTTGCCAGATAATATCAGCATATTTCATGTTTGCTATCATGCTTGAATGTAGAATCAGAATATGACCTTTAACTGGCTGTTGACATTCACGATATTACACAGAATACCAGAGAGTCTGAATATCCGTGTATTACAGGGCAAAACTGTTTGGTTTGACCGCTTTTTTTTTTTTTCATCTCAACAATTGTTGCATGAATTTAAGCATATTTTCGTATTATGTCCTAAATGTGTTTCTCATTAGTCACCAGTTATTAAAGGACCATATCAGTGTTACTACATGTCATTGTCCTTTGTCAACATCGGCCACACGGGTTACATAAACCCCACTCATTTTTCCCACACTAGCTTCATGTGTAAGATATTGTATTAGTTTACATTTTGTCCATATTCAATAAACTTTTCTAGAAGTACCAGAAAATGTGTGACACTGTTAGTTAAGAAGAACATCTGTGTCAGAATCCTTCTTCACACTAATATTCAAGCTATTAAGGCAACACTTGTAGGGAACTATTTTTCCAGTGATAACTTTTATCTTAACAGCTCCCTGCTCCCCTCTCTCTCTCGTTTAACCAAATAAACCAAATAAACACAGACGTTCTCTTTAAAAGGATGAGTTACCTATACCCTTTATGTGCCCTAAAGTGTTTCTATACCCTGTTTTAAGATAAATGGCAGTGAGTGGGAATTAAATGCAATCTGAGATCTACTAAAATATACACATGGTCAAATTTTAACAATAACATTTGTCGAAGACGGTCAAAAATAGACTGGTATGGTCCTTTAACTATGTTAAATATTTAGAGAAATATCAATGTCAGTAAATGAAATAGCCTTTTCAGTTGTGGCAATCTCCTCTGTGCTCTTGCATTCAGTGGATGTTTACCACTTACCTTCCTTCTCACAATGCCTCTGTGCACACTCGATTGTATTATGCTGACAGCTCTCAGTATAGGCACATGACCTGTATACTGAAATCTCAAACTTGGCTCGGTGTGTCATTGGTGGCACTGCACGTCGGAGATACTGCTCATCTCACTGAGCACTGCTTTTCAGCGATTCGTTCAGGTACCAGAAAGCAGCGGATTCAATGCTCGTCTCGTGACAGGCTGCAGATACTGCGCCTGCAGGGTTTGGTGGGGCCGACTTTTGTGGCTTTGTTGTTAGTTTTGTTGTTTTGAGTGTCGGTGTATTAGTGTGTGAAAAGGACTTGAACTGCCAGCCGCCGCAGCAGTATCCACCTGCATGGAAAGCACAGTGTATGCTCTCAGTAAACTGTTTACACAGCTTTCTATTTGTCATCCAAGATATCACAACATTGTGCTCATGACAGAAGGAATGAATTGCATCCTGAATTTGAATCGTTTGAGGTCCGTCAGAGTGAGAATAGGGAAATTCAATTTGACATCCAGGGCCAAAAAAAACCCCAAACAAACCTTAAAACACACAGCACAAGAAGTCTGCTTTCAATTCTAAATGGTCACAGACGACAAGCATCATCTTAGCCTACATTTCAGGTCATTGTGTGTCCTCCAGGCCAGCCTTTCTCCAACTTTTTTCACAAAATTGGACATGAAACCAAACTTAATGTATGCTGGGTCATATTTGCAATTAAATGACAAATATGTTTTAGCCTCAGGTTCTTCCTTCTTTCTCCATTCCGCTCTCAATATATTAAAATAAGCATCTAAACGCTTTTGTTTTAGAGCAGGAAATGGCTAGCTACTAGAGCTGGATGAAATTTTTGCAGGCTTGTAAAGACTGAGGTATGAGCAAATCATTTCTCAGCTAGAGTGATTCAGTGCCGTTGATAGAGCCGCTGACTGAGTAGCAGTGTCATGACAACAAGGACATGTGAAGTCTACTACTGCAATCTCCAAAGTCTTAGGGGTATTGTAGTATTTTGCACGGCTAAAAGCGGATCTGCTTAAACATTTCATTGAATATACAATTATTTTATTTATTTGAGGGGGTTGCCGCGGACCAGCAGGCATTGCTCCGTGCCCTGGTGCTGGTCCGCAGCCCATAGTTTGAGAAACACTGCTCTGGGCCACCTGTGTCCTCTACAAATGTCTGCCAGACCCACCTCCACCTGTTCACCCCTTGAAGTGCCAGCACGTTAAATGCAAGTAACATATCAGGCCAAACTATACAGCAGCCAGTTTAGGAGGCATTTTTATAGATAGAGATTAGTGAATAATTTAATGGCAAATCCGATCTCCAAGTCACAAGGGGTGGCATGCATACGCGTTAACTTGTCTTACAATGCAGTGCTGCAGGGGAAAGCCTTCCCCTCTTTTCATTACAGCAGGCAGATTGGGAAATGAATCAGGCTCTGCAATCATTAGTGTGCACACAGAGGCGTGATTATGGCACACGGACCTCCAATTCCTCACCTGTCAGGATTTTCTCACAGGAAACTATTTGTCGAGGCAGAAATGAATGCCCCCTGCCTCATAAACACCTTTGATTTTCGCTTACTATGAGTATGACAAGTACTCACAGTTAAATGGTATGGATGTAATTAAAAGAAATGATGGGGGGGGGATCACCAGCCCCAGAGTCATCACCTCCACTGATGTGTCAGAAATATGCATAAGGAGAAAAAGGCAGTTGCTCTTGACCAGGTTCAGACTCTAATAACAAAATAATGCCTCCAGTAAGCAAAACATCGGGATGAAATGTCAAGCTCAAAAAAAATCTAAATTCTGTATGTGCATGGTCTACGAGTCTCTTGAGCAAAAACTTTAAGTTAATTTTTGAATCATGTTATAAAATTGTCTTATAAACATTAAAATCATAGGTCTGCTCAAGAAGATCAAAAAGGACTCACCAAGAGCATCTGTGTCAGACCTGTTGCCTAGATTTGTGGGAGTGGACCACTTACCCGTGGAATAAAAGTGAAACAGGATCACCGCATTGCCCCACTGAGCAACAAGCTGCGTATCATGAGACCCAATAAAAGAGTAGATAATGCAAGTAGCTCACATTAAGAGCCCACTAAATTTATGAAGGGCAGCACATCAACATCTTCCCAAAAGAAATATTTTCTTGTCTGTTTAGATCACCTTGATAAAAGTCTTACAAATCAGAGGGTACATTGTGCTAATAACAATAACAATATGCTACAATTCTTCCCCAACTGTTTGTTTTTCTTGGTTCAAAATCTCACCAATAAAAATTGCTGGAAGCACCGAGACTGTGACTGAAATGTAAATGAGATTGGATGTCGAACTCCCATGTTTCGCTCTTGGTGTCTGGTATTCCAGGTTGTTATTTTTGTGAGAAATTTAAGTCACGACTTGCAAGGTATTATCTGTAAACATCGAGATTCTTCAGCGTGTTTCTGAGCCACAATTATCCAGCCAGGTTTGATTTGCATTTTTAAAAGAACAGCTTGGAGATTTGGTGTACTTTGCTGATCTTGCTCCCATCGTTTTCTTCCTCACTTCCCCCTCAGATGTCACTTACTTGAAGAAAATGGACAGAAGCCGTTGTGAAGACTGAGTCTGAACACCCTCACTCTCAGCATATTGTAGAGAAGGCGGTTGACTTGGATGCTGTTCATCTCACAGACGGGCTTTAATTAGTTTCTAGGTTCTGCGTTACAATCCTCAGTGTCTATATTTGGATGTTGAAAGGCTTACTTCTCATATTTGTTCCGGAGTTTAACTTTGGCCATTAATGTTCGGCTCTGGTGACTGACCACGTTTGGGTACGGGGGGTAAATGATATGTGAAGAATGACTTTCAAGGCCACGGTGGGGGTGCGTGTCATTGATGGTTTTTCCACTTGACCCCCTTTCTATTGCAGAGTTTGACAGAGCTAGTATTTAATATTCTGCTACTATTCTGGGCTTTTTCAAAAATCCAATTAGGCTCCCGAATTTACTGGATTATGACACGACCATTTGGGATTTAAAAAGCCTCGGTTCAGGTTTTGTAGAGGAATTATCGCTGATATTTCAGGGGGAGAGAAAAAATAATTGGTGCTCTATTTGTGTGAGAAACATACAGATGTGATATGAACAGTTTGCCCTTCTGTGTGATCACAGATGCAGACGTTATGTTATTTTACACAATTTAAATCACCCAAATAGGGAAATATTTGCGATACTAGAAAGTAGAAAATGTGTTTAATAATATGATGATGTTTTTACTTTTTTTACATTTCAGAAATCATTGTTTCAAATATCAACAGTTTGTCTCCATCAAGGGACGACAAGGTTTTTTGTAATTTCACACCTAATAATGTTCAGAACTCCCTAAAACAATCAGCTGCTAGTTGTAAAAGTTTATTCATGTGAGCATTACAGCATGCCCTCACAATGACCTCACAGTAACACACTGAGAAAATTCATTATGCAGTATTACAATGCTGTTTGGGTCGCACCTGCTCGTGCTAACATACACACACTTAATGTCATTCTGGTCTGTAAATGTATGCGATCCTGCTTCGAGTAATGCCCTCAGTCATTCTGGGGGAGGCCCTGGTTAGGAAGCGTGACCCACATGTTGTTAACAACCGTCTGTTACGCTGAGCATCCAATTTACACCTTCAGATGTTTTTCTTTTCAAACAGCGGCGCTTTTACATTGCCAAGGCATATAGCAAATTAGGAATCATATTGCAGACCACTGGCTGTATTTGTTTCCCACTGCCTTGTGAATTTCATCTGTCTTGCTTGAATGAAGCCCCCTCCTGCCTTCAAATGGTGCAGCAGACCACCTCATTGGTCTGAGCTCCTCCATTCTCTATGAAAACAGCTTTTGTTGGTCACGTTTTTAGCAATTTGTTCTCTGAATCACTCCAAAGCCACTCTCACTTCTATGAGCATCCCTCAGGTTTGGCCAGAAAAAATAAAATAAATAAAAAGAATGTGCTCCTTCAAGCAAAACTCTCATGTCAATGCGATGTTCTGATTTATTTTTTCCCGGTTGTTTGGCATGCCAGGGGAAAACACACATTGTGTATTCACCGATCACAAACAGCAAGCGACAGTGGATATTCCGCCACAGTGGCCAGATATGTAAAATCTCTGGAAATGAGTTTCAGCCTGAGTCGTGCCAGAGTGATCTGCAAGTCTAATTGTTCCAGCCTGCGTGGGCTTATCCAGAGTAAGGGGAGTGTTTAATGAATTTAAAAGACCTATTTAGTATTATACCATTGTGCAGGGAAGTATCCATCATTTGTTGGACTATTCCCTCACATCTTGGTCTAGTTGACCACGATGTTGCTGTGTAGCGGCACCTTGGCATGGATGTAATTAGAGCCATTGGGTGAGTTTCCACCAGCCTGTTTTTATTTGCATTTTCAATTTGCACTTAAAAACACATGAGTAGAAACACGGGAAATTAGAAAAAATCTTGAAATACAGCATGCAAGTTTTCAATCTTGAGGGAGGTTAAAAAAAAATAAAAAGTCAGCATATCAATAATATGCAAATGTAGAAAAGTGCAGTAGAAACAGTTTAGACATCACATTACTTAAATGTCACTCCAGCTTCCACATTTCATTCCACTGGAGAAGTTATGGTGGCTGCGAGAGACAAAAATAGGATGAAAACACAAGACATGCGTGGACTGATGAGGAAACTGCAACGCGGTTGTAATATTAACTGTTCTTTTGCAACGTTTCCAATGTCCATTGTGCTCTGCGTCAATATGTTTTTTCTTTGGTCTTTCTTCCTTTCTGTTTACTTAGTTGCGCTCTTCAATTACATCATCATGTTGTGCCTTCTTTTGCAGTGGTATAATAACACCTGACAAAATTTTGGGTAACACTTTATTTGGATAGTCCACCTAAAGGTAGTTTATAGAGTATTTGTAACACTAGTACAGTACCTGTTTGGGGCATGTAGTTGACAGTGCACATTATCGGGTAATCAGCATCACACCTGCCAAGTTTAAAGTGAATCTCATGAACGGTTCTTGCGCTATGCGAGGGACATACAGACATACAGAGATTTATTTGCTTTTATAGAAGAACTTAACCAAAGTGTTGACTGTTTCAGAAAACTTTGTTTAATGTGCTGAAAATGTTTAACAATGTATATACAAATATTCAACAAACAATTAGTTAACCAACTGGCATGTTGAAATGTCACAAATACAAATTATCTGTAGTCGGACTATCCAAATAAAATTTTACTTTTGTGCCACCTACTGGTTAATTCAATGAACTAACTCCTAATATTCATATAACAGTAATGGATAGAAACACACATAAATGCATGTTTTCTTTTCCAGAGTTCCCAAGAATTCTGATCAAATTTGCTTTACATTTTAATGGAAACCCAGCTATTATTATTCACACAATTAGGTGACCTGAGCATTTGGTGCTTTCCTCTTGAAGGTTTTCTTGAGGTGGTGCTCTTTACTTTGATATTCAACCAGGCTCAAGGTGAATTCCTCCTGCATGTGTGTTTTATGGCATGTTCAGAAATGATTCGTGTTTACTGTGGACAAGCAGGCGATTTATCACCACGCCATATTTGCCTTCCGCTTCCTCTCCATGTACTTCATTTCTGTCTGCTGGAGCTCATTAAACAGAGCTAAGGGACTGGGTGAAGTGAGCAGTATGTCCTGAGGAGGAAGCTTGTCTTCCAAAAGCATTACCATAACCTAGCGCATCTATCCTCCAGGCATGCTGGCCTGCCTCTCCCCACTCTGTTTGCAGTGGCCCGTAGCTATACGTGCGTATATTTGCTATTATTAGGGGGAGAACTGCTGGAAGGTATAGAAAAATGCCAGGGAGGGCAGCTATTTTTAACAGCTGGTGCTTGGCCTTGATCTTAGTTTTCCCTCCCTTTTCGTCAGTCTTTTTACAGCTTGCTATGTGTTTTTTTTGTTTTGTTTTGGTTTTTTTTTTGCACCTTTGCAAATCGCACCATGTGCTGGCTGGGCATCAGCGCAGTGCCCCCAGCTCAGCTGCATGCCCTGTCCACCTCCATGCTCATGTGCTGATAAATCACAATGTGTCACACTCTTCCTCCTCTTTTTTTTTTCTTCCATGTGGCAACAAACTGATAGGAATTGGCTAGCAAGGAAACAGTTAGACGTACAGTGAAAGGTTATCATAGATTTTTACAGGTGCTA
>JAQFJA010000024.1:8534555-8545334 GCA_029874485.1 Naso brachycentron
TAGATCAGTATGCAAGTCTCTGTGTAAAAGTCCTATGTGCAATGTGTTATGATAAAAAGGAAACAAAACATTTTCAGTCTTCTCAGCAGTCTCTCCATATCCATATCTATGATGTTAATATAAGAAGCGGCGACTCACACTGCGCCTCTTACATGGCGCTGCTGTTTCAACTCTGACTGGCTGTCAGAATCTGCTGCATGTTTAAAGAGAGACTAAAATAATGAACATTGAGCGAGAGTACATTTATTTTATTGGCTTAAGAAGGAGCTGACAGATTGAATGTTCCTGATGTGAGCTTGTGTGGTACAGGAGGGTAGAGAGCTTTACTGACCCATAAATAAACATCTGATTTGGATCAATAAGCCGAGCGGCCAACGCCGCCTTGAGATGCTCACCATGAATCTGCAAAGGGCCGCCCTCTCCCTCATTAAATTATAAAGGATCTGCGAGCCGTGAAACACTAACAGCGAAGCATCACACTGGTTGCTAAAAATAGAGAGGCCTAAACAAAAGAAGGTTTTTTTTCCCCCCCTTCCACATTCATGTTGTTACTCAAGAATCCTTTTAACTATCCACTTCTCTCATTCCCCGAGGTCAAGAGAGAGAGTTGGCCAAAGATGGGCATCCCGGTGCGCTCGCGTGTGTTTGCAGGGTTTCGTACGTGCGTCAACAGAACACTAACACGTCCCTGTGATGTCATGATAAGGAGGAATACAGCTGTTCTGGCGGACGGGAACATCTCTCGCCAAAGCGCTCCGTCTCTGCCAGGAGGTCCGAGCTGCATCTTGTTGCTCGAATTTAAATTGCAAATCCACTTAAAGTACATAAGTCAAAAGTGCTCCCAGCTAAAATGCAAGCCGTGTTGAGTCTGGAAGATTTTTAAAAAATCATGGACCTTGCACTTAAGGGGATTACATTTTCATGCACCAAAAAAAAAAAAAATGAGGAGGGAAAGTCCCAACTTATCATCATCGTCACCTCCAAAAAGGCACAGCCCCACACAGTAAATGATATTTATTCTCAAAGAATATCACACATTTCTCCAAACATCCCATAATACACTTCACAACAGGTCGTATGTTTTTCAGCGCAGTGAGAAATGGGTGTGTTCTTGGTTTTGGGGAAGGGAAACTAATCAGGGAGAAAGAGCAGTTTCCACACTAGTGACTTTTCAAGGCCCGGTGGTATAAATATCAACCATCTGTGAGGCCATCTGCATTGGGGTGCTATATCATGCACCAAGGCCAAGCCACCAAGCGCAGACAAGTTCCTTCCATGGCACTATCTTCACTGCATGCAAGACAAGTTACCTATCACAGAAATCGCTGCTATCAACAGTGGATCTGCCTCATATCTTATGTAGCGCTGTCAGACGTTTATACATAAGTGAGGTCGTCATTTAAAGGAGCAATCACGATAACCTCATGGCTGTATAATGCATTGTATGGTGTGAGCGCTACCCTGCCTTCAGATCTCATCTTGCTGTGAAAAAGCCCGCTTTTGGGAAACAAATTGAACATAGATGTATTATATGTTGGCTGATAGGTGCTTTTTCAATCAAGTGTTTTTATCTGGACTTAGATTACAGAAGGACTACGGTGATTGCAGGGGCAAACAGGTCTCTTGCAACCAGCCATCCATCATAGTTTGACAGCTGATTTTGCAACAGTTTGGAGTAGTTTTTGCTTTTGTGCTTTGCTACACTGACGTCGGTGTACTGACGTCTAAGTTGCAACAAGAGTGTGACCTTTTGTTTTCAGCTAGAAATACAAAAATACACAGAGCAAAGCAAAGCAAAGAGAAAAAAGATGCAGATTGGTACTGCAAACAAAATACCCGACCACTTAAGACCGGAGACATCACTCTGCTGTCTTGTCTGCCTCCTCTGCTACAACATCTGGAATTATGTTGTGTGCGTTTGTCGCGCCCTCTGTGCCTCATCGACTGTTCTCTGTGAACATGTGTTTCTTTGTGTGTTTGCATCAGGAAAGAGAGCAAAACAGAGATGGAGCGTACGAGTGCGCGTGTCTACTTGTGCATGTGAGACATTGTTTCAAGCTATGTAGTTATTGGAACGGAAATGAATGGAGGAGGGCTGGTGCTGAAGAGCGGCCCACTCGAGGGGAGAAGGGAGAGTGAGAGAGTGGAGAGGCCAGTGGCGAGTGAAAATCCTTTTGGTTTTTCTCTAGATTGTTGAGACATAGAAAAGGGAGATTCATTTGTCTCCTGGTCTGAAAGCTGCTATCAGCAGACAGCAGCACTCTTCAACCTTTTTCTACCTCTGGTTTACTAACTAAGACAGATTTGGTAAAATATGATGGGATACCTTGTGTGAGTTTTAAAATGATTGACAGGATAATTCCATCACTGAGACGCTGGTGGAATAAGCCTTATTATCATAGGTTAATAATGAATTTATACCAGTACACATAAACAGTAGGGCCCTAAATAAGAAAAAAATATTTGCTATTTGTGGATGTTTTGATTATTTTTTCGGACTAATCTGGTAATGTTTTTGGTCTATCAAAGGTCAAATGAGAGAATGACATTCAGAGAGGGTTTTTTTGTTGTTTGTTTTTTTGTCCAAACGTCAACATATTCAGTTTCTGATCACTGGGACAAAGAAGAGCGACAAAGATTTTTTGACGTATTTGTTTAATATATTGGTAACATTTATATGTTGCCTAAAGGAATCATTTTGAAAAATATTAGGCTACACCCCCAAAGTTTTCAGAAAGGTGTGTAATCAACGGAAATAAAAAGTGTTATGACTGTGACTTCATTAGCCTATATAAAAAAATTTGGCAGGTCCAAAATGAATTTTTTGTTCACCTCTGTCAACGATGATCAAAGAGCCAACAATATAGCAGTGTCGGTATCACACAACTCCATGTCATCAGTTAACAAGATTCTCAGTAATAATGATTAGAAGTTAATGAATTCTAATAAAAGAAAATAGGTGCCAGTTTGTTTAGTTTCAACCAGCTAGTTGATTAATTGATCAATGTAAAAAAATACTTAAAATTAGCCTTTGTAAAGAAATGTTACACTAACACTATTTAACACTGTAAAACACTTTAATGGAAATTTTTCAGAAAAAAAAAAAAAAACTTGTCTGACTCCAAGCCTCGGCCTAATCAGCTCTATGTTACAGGACTCTTATTTGCTCATATATAAGACATAACATATTTATTATCGGGAACTTTGCCTCCATTCATATGAAGGGAATCGTACCTGCAACATATAACAATAGGATGCAGTCAGCATACCTGCTCTTGTTTGTTGCAGGATGCTCGGGCTGTGTAACAGAACTTCAGACTCTAGAGGTCTCCATCCTTCAGCATCCCCTCATCATCCACCTTTTCGCCCTCCTCCTCCTCTCTAGCGTTTTGTGCAGCGGAGGAGGAAAGGAGGAGAGACTGCTGAGGTGGAGACAGAGGGGACCCTGAGACAACACGTCCCACGCCAGAGCCAGACAGCCGGGGAACTTTGATTTGACGCCAAGTAGCCCTGCGATGAACATGACGATGAAGAGAAAGAGCCACGTTTCTTCGTCTTGGGAGGCATAGATATGTCGGGCGTGTGCAACATATGATGTCCTTGGACTCATATGCTCAATGAAGATTTATTTGTCTGTGATTTCGCTCGTCAATTCGCTGATGGTGCTGCTTCGTTGTGCCTGCACTTAGGTCAGCCGAATGCGTTTGAAGGCAGTCTGAGCGCATTGTTTCCAGCTCCGTTGCATGTGGGATTTCGAGCCGTGATGTCTGCTGCAATATTTCGCTCTTTGTTTCTGGGTAAGTCACTTACCATTCCTTTAACAGATAATTAATTAATGAAAGAAGCGGCGGAGCGTGTCCGTCTGACAGTTGTCACTGTCGATGATCGCTATTATGTTAACAATAGGCTAATTTATTTTAGACATAGGCTGCACATTCTCATTGTTTAACGCATCCTAACAACATATCTAGCAAATGTTTTCCGCCTCGATCTGATTTTTGTGGTCGTATAGTCACCCTTGCACTTTATTATGCGCATTTGTGAAGGAATTCCCTTTTATATTTAAGCATATTTAAAATATGAAAATGCATGGATCAACCTTGATTTCCAGGAGGCGGTTGTGTAGCCTACTTAGGGAAGCTGTGAAAAGGAGAGAATGTAAAGGGGATAAAAGTTCACCTGACCCCTCCCTTTAAATCTGTTATCCAGATTTATTGACCCTGTATGTGCGTCTGTGGACACCTATTTTTAATAAGAGGCATGCTGCACTTTTTTTTTTTCCTTTCTGTGGAAAATTTTTGGACAGAGAAAAATAAATTCTACACAAGTGCATAAAGAACCACTAAGGTATTATATTTCAAATATGCTGTTTTATGCTGCTTGGCCTCATTTTAATTGTCCTTGATGTCATTTTAGGAATTAAAAATGTTGAAATTTGTTGGGCTGCATATTTTGTTTTTTGCTTAAAATGGAACTTGAATACATTTGCTCCTTATGACCATAAAAGGCGCTTCTTTTGCTATTAACAGTTACCACAATTTGTGTTATCAGCATTACTGCTGAGACTAATAGGCTAACAATGCTCTTCAGACTACCGTGTTACAGTAATGCAGCGAGGGCCTGCAGCAGATTTCAGGTTCGGAGCTAAATGGGGGACTGTTTAATTCCACTGCGACTTCACTGACTGGAAGTTACCGAGAGGCAGTGTGTAAAAATGACTTCCACTAAGAGGTTTCACACTCCCTTCTGCTGCCTCATCACCTGCAGTGGAATTTCCTAAGCTGGGTGTAACTGGGGATAAGCCCACTGTTTTCATTGCAGAGTTTCTAGATAGCGAGACTGATGTTGTCATCTTGCTCAAGATAATAAAAATCTGTTTAGCAGCATGAATGTTTACAGTCTAAAGTGGCTGTAGATGGGTGCACTTAATATGAAAAAGTTTGGAAAACCCCGAGTTTAAGTAGAGGAGGTTCACAGTGACCATATGTGGGATAATGCATCAATGAGGTGTCAGCTCACCAGCTTTGGCCTGAGTCCAGCTGTTCTCTATGTGATGCTTGCTGTTAGCTGGATGAACCAAAGAACTCAGTCATTTATGCTCAATTTTTAATTCCATTAGTTACAGTGGTTTTTGCTTGTGTTGTGCTGTAAGCTTGCGGATGCATAAAGAGTTTGTTATCGTCAGTTTCCAACATAATGCTGTGACCTCACGGGGGAGTAACCTGCCCCTTGCCAAATGCGCTTTGGGAAAGGCTCGAGTCCCCAGTGACCCCTGATAGAGATAAGCAGCAGAGAAAATGGAAGGATGGAGATATGATGTGGACCCGCATACATGCTGACTTGTTAAAGCTTAGCCAAGCAGTGAATCCACAGTTTGTGCTCAGTGGTGATGTGATGGTCACTGATCCTGCGCTTTAACCGAAGGAGCTGACTCGGCAGTGGAGGCTGCATACCAACACATTTTGTGGTTTCAGTCATCGGCCTTGTTGCCTTAGGTGGGGTTCAAGATATGCATGTTGTTGTAGTTGTTGTTGATGATGATGATGATGATGATGATAATGATGATGATGATCACAACAAATTCTTAGCTGGCACAGCTGAGCCACAGCAAAGTGAAAACATCTCACATTAATTAATTCAAGAATAATGAATCACCTATTTACAATAATAATGGTACATTTCTCTTAAAATAACCATAAGCCTTTCCTCAGACAATAAAATGACTTGTTGCCATGGTGACATGTCACAAGATATAAAACAATTAGTGCAGCTTGAAGCTATATGTTTAGGAAGAATGTCCCAATTAGTCATTTCAACAGGGTCACAGGAGTGTACCTGTTTCACAATACACTGTGTTACTTATTAGTCAATGTTCACATACCATGTACCTTTACTTATCTGTTGTACAATATTATACGTAATTAGTGTTACTAAGCCACTGTTTTAACTTTAAAATGAGTTTCATGCCAGTCAGGACATGAAATGTTTTCAAAATTACGATACATATATATACAGATATTTTTTTGTTCACCCAAAAGAACACGTTTTTTTTAATATCTTTAAAGGTCATTTTAATGGGTAACAGTAACAATATTAATAAAAATTATAACAGTAATATTGATAAGGACAACAATAGTAACAATAATAGGCCAATAATAATAAAATAATGATAACAGAAAAGAGCAATGCAGGCCTATCACTGATCTCGTCTCTCAAGCAAAAACAGAATATCAGCAGTCGGCCAAAAAGTATTATTCCCTGAATAGAGGGATCTGTAGCTTTTCGGTCTGAAGGACATTTTGCTGAAGTTTTAGCCTGTATTAATTCAAAATCAACACCAAGGCCAAGTAAAAAGAGGAAGTGGCTTTTTTTATTATAAAAGAATCAATAGTCATTAATAGGGGCTCATTTCCTTTTTATTTGGCTGTGGGCTCGCAAGTCCTGAGACATCCTTAATTTAATATCTGTTGGAGATGTAATATCCACTGTTCACATTACAGATAAGTAGCACAATTAATTGCCACAGAGAGTTCCACGGCTCCCTCCTGTAACTCTGCTGATACAAAGTAAGAAACAGAACAAGGTCACATGGAGAAACGCAGCAACAGTGGGGTAGATCAGGCCAGGTAAAGGAGACTGGTGATGGATTGCCTATCCGTCCTCGTGCCAGGATTAAATGATTCTGAATGAGAGAATTTGAAATTGACTGTCCAAGAAGTAATAACACAGTGTAAGTCACTTGACAGAAATGTAATTGGAAAGAATGAGCAGCTTTTATATGAGATCCAAACCCCTACACCCTCACTTGGAGCATCAGTCTATAACATAATGCAGCGGGCTCTTAAATTTGCATGTTTATTCTACTCGCGTGCATACATGTGCACCACACTGAGAGGATGGCAGTGCATATGAACACATGCTAATGTTAGATGTAGATAAAGAGAGCAGTGGCTCCAAACAGAAATTCTGTCCCCATTCTATATTTAGCATGTCTGCCGGGGTAGGCAGAGGATCTCTGAAATGTGAAGATGACAGGAGCCTCCTGAGCCAGAGGTTATGAAGTGACATCTTGATGTGTTTGCGCCTGAATAACACTCCCACACACACCCAGCCGCAGACTTCTGACATTCCTACAAAGCCAGAGACATCTCGATATTTGACGTCTAGTTACCATACATTAAGGCTCAGTTTTGATCTCCTTTTCACACGCATTATTCTCCGGCGTTATCATGTGGCATCCTCTCTGTAAGTTTCCAGCTTTGGAAATATTTGGTTTTTGAGTGCATGTGATGAATTTGGCACATCTGCTTTGCCGGACTCATCCTTGCACGATATTTAAAGCATTTGTCAGTTGAGTGTGGAACCTCGCGCAGTAAGTTAACCTTCATCTCACATTGTAAACCCTTTAAATGACTTCCATTCTCACTTTAATTGGCTGGTTGAATTAATTTAGTCGGTGAGTTAATTAAATGAGCAGGACGCAGACATATCAACAATTTCAGCACATTTTCCCACACAGACTGAGCAAAGGCAGAGTGCGAAGCATCACAACACACAGGTTATACAAGAAAATCAATATACAGTAGTTACTGCATTCAAGCTGTAAGACATAGACACAGTACAGTAAAGATCCAACAAACAGCTAAGGGGTGCGTTGCTCAGTTAAATGAGTTCCCTTCCACCTACAATGTCAGCCATTTGACATGCAGAACAAAGTGTAAACAGATTTCCTTCAAGAGAGGATTACATTACTCAAAGCAAAAATGGCTAATCTGAATTTCTTAGCAAGGGCAGAGCACTCTGGAATACAAAACCCGCACCGAGGGCGACTCAAGAGGCCTGCAGACGAGCACAGAGGTCCAGCTGTCCTCAAAACAATTGACCCATATCATTAACAAACACTGATTTGCCTTCCAAGCACTTTCTCCCGATGTGCACGGCCTCTGAATGACAGCGTGCTTCCCTGAATAACAAGTCGTCCTTTTTTTCGTACCTGAGGGATTCTTCATGTTTCATTGATTGTGGTGCTTTTAGTCGGAAGGTCTTTCTGTTCTGTCGCAGCAAGCTGAATGCCATGCTTCGAATGAGAGTGTTTGTAGGTGAAGGTGTACCTGCTTTGTACTGTAAGTGCTTTTATTCCTGCTCGTAGGGAATCGAGGCAGGTTGTATTTTTATAGCAGCCAAAGACAGCTGAGGTAAAAATAAAGGTCACACTGGCGGAATGAACGCACTCTGTCCTGAATTCATCTGTCGTACAATTTTTCTTTGTTTGACGTTTTTTCTTCGTTTTTTTCTTCCTGCTGTGTTTCTGCCACACCCCTAATTTCTGCATGGGCCTTTTGTCACTTACATCTTGTAAAACACTAGACACATGCCTATACAGAGCAGGGTTTGTGTAGAGTTTCTGACCCATAAGCCCTCCCCCTTTTCATCTTTCACTGGGAAAATTACTGCCAGATTATTTTGGAACGTATGAACAGGAACTGCCTATTTCACTTTACTGCTAATCTTTGACAGATGTTCTGCAAAGGCTCACAACCACATTAACTGAAGCCACATGCGCAAGTATACATGACATTACACCATACTAGTTTGCTCCACTGTACACAAACAGTTCAAGACATTTTCTACAGATAAACTAATACACATACTGTCTGACAGCTTCCTGCTTTACAATAGGTGAACCATGAAAGCCACTTGATATTTAGTGGAAAGCTCTAGAGGTGCTGGTTGGTGGATTTTCTTGCCCTAAGAAGCTGCTTAACTAGTTTCCCAGTCTTTATGCTAAGCTAACCAAGGCCAACCAGCCGCTGGCTGTTGTCGTGGAACTTTTTACGTAATTTCCTAGTGAGAAATACTTTTATCAGACTAAATCAATTATAAATACTTTATTGTATAGAAGATTAATCAAACAGGTTATTCATAAAAGTCTGGTCAACAAAGTAGCAAACAATCCAAGTCAAACAGAGAAAAGTCACAGCCAATACTACTCAGCGCCGAACGGGAGCAGCCCCTTAAACCAGTGTGGTTTAGAAATCTGCTTTTCAAGCCATTTTCTCGCAGAGTTAGCTGACTAGTCATGTAACGTAATCACATAACAGTTACAAAAATTTAATGACCTGAACAAAGTTCCTTCGTGTTGGCAGATAAGAGATCGACCATGTCATTCAAACAGGTAAAACTATGCATTTCTTTATCAATGTGGAATTTGTTTTAAAGTAAAACAGGAGACACTGAATAGAGGACATGCAAAGCTGCAGTGAACAAGTGTGCAATAAAATCTTTCCTAAGAGTTAGGTTAGGTTATCAGACAATTTTCCACTACAGCTGTAGCTTTAGATCTTACATCAAAGGTCATGGGTGTCATGCAACTGTTTATTTTGTGTGTTAATTTATTTACCTGTTTTTTTGTTTTCTTGTCATGACACGTCATCTTACTCTTGTCAAGGAAGTGGTTGTCAGCATATTCTCAAAATGTCAAAATTAGTTTTGCAACAGTCAAGACATCGACTGGAGAAATGCTTGTGCCCATTACAAGGAAGTTTTTTCTAAGATTTTGCATTTTAATGTAATAATAATAGGTCCGTAATTCAATAAAGGTGCAGAAAATTAACCAGCAACAATTTTCATACTATTTTCTGTCACAGTTTGCATTTGTAGTTTAGTTTGGTTCCTGTTTTATTTTACAGGTGCTTCCCTTTTGTTTCATGTTGTCTTGGTTGTCAGCTGTGTTTGAAACTGTTCACTCATTATTCCCTGTATGGTGTTTATTAAATAGTGAACTACATGAGAATAACCGATAAGCTTTCAGACACTACACTGAAGTTTTCTGAAGATCGTTGCATCAGTAGATGTGCAGGATATTCATGTGACACAAGCGGGCACGCCCAGCATCACATAAACAAATGGAGCACTCAGGAAGACAGTGTTTAAATATATGGAGGTTTTATAATTTTTTTATGTTAAATTCCAAGCAATTGTTAAAATTCCAGTGATGTGGAAGTTTAATTTTGTCAACTATGGTCCCGTGTCCTAAAGCTATAATAGGCCCAGTCAGTTTTGTTCACAAACTCACAAGCTAACAGCTAACTTAGCTAATGGTGGCTAAAGCAATCAGAAGATGATTCCTCTGAATGTTTTGCTGCTTTTGGTACAGCTTTTGCTTCTAGGCACAGAAGGAGGCAAAAGTAAACTCGCCTCAGGCATCTAATAAGTCGTATTGCTTCTATTAGCTAACATGCTAGCTACCATGAGCAAACCGTACTGGGCTTTCTGGTTACTAGTTGTTCTTCTCCTCCAGAAATACAAGACCGCATGGCATTGTGGCATACAAGAGAAATATAGGGTAGGCCTGCATCATTTGCTAACTTGAAATTACTGTGTATTGTAGGTATTTTATAGTGAACTGCTGTATATATTGGATCAATTAACCGCTGAGAATTCAGATACTACAACAAAATGGTGACCACACTTTATAGTCCACTATTTCCATAATAAGGAACAGTTTTGAACACAACTTTGTGTTTTTTCCTCCTTTGTGACTGTTTGTTCCACCCTCATTGGTCTCACCTGTATTTGTATTTCAGCTGTCCTTCATTAACCTTACTTCCTTATGTTTAGAAATCTGTGTTTGTTCTCTTTGTCAGTTCGTCAGTTTCGATTTCCCAGTACTTCATGGCCCTCTGTTGATGCTCCTTGTGGTTTATGTGTTTGTCAGTTCATTATTTGCTTGGTATTTTTTTACTTTCATTTTCATTTTGTTTTGTAGCTTTGTTCTCT
>JAQFJA010000024.1:8892771-8914405 GCA_029874485.1 Naso brachycentron
TGACATAATCATTGTCAGTTCAGAGACACAGAAAGGGATTTTTATCTCAACAAATTTGTTTCTTACTTTAAGTGCTATACAGTGTTAGAATTAACGATTAGATGAGACATTAAAATACCATTTCTTTATGGTACCTAAAGTGTTTCTAGTGCGATATCACTTGTGTAGTTTTGTTTTTCTTTCAGTTTATAAGATTAGGTAGATTATGATTCTGCGTGGAACAATAATGAGAATATTTTACCTTTTGCATCATGTTTACTTATTTCTTCTTTTTTCATAATGTGCATGACAGGTGCTTCAAAACTTTTGTCTCTGTTGTAATATAAAGGTTTTCAGGTCACCATGTCAAAAAGGGCAATATTTTGGAAAGATAGATTCTGCATCAAATCACTGCAAGATTGCATTATTGACATCTCATGTTGTTGTTAACAGACAGTGATGCTAAGTAGATACGAAGTAAATTTGCAGTTCTTACCTTTGTTCTGGGATATTTTTATAAAGTGTGTAATGTGTATTTATTAATTTTGTATGTTGAATAAACTTTGTGCTATTCTCCTATGGTGTGTCTTTCAAAGCTATTTATTCTAATTTACTCTCTTTCTTGAAGTTCTCATTTTCAAGTCATATATAGTGTACAAAAGTCTCTGAATGTATTACATACAGCACTATTTGAGTAAAACTATAATGTAAAGATAGTTTTGATCGTTTCCTAAGCATATTTATTGACTCTCTGCTGCACTCTAGTGGAATAGCTCTGTAGTACCACCATGATGCACAAAACAGAGGGTTTGACCATCAGCACACAACAGCAAGCAAAGATTTGTTGTCTTTGTGTTAACCTTTACATTACGATACTGATGTCAATTTCAGCTAGACTGCTCATGAATTTAGCCGAGCACTCTTGCATAATCTATATGATCTATATGAGTGTCAAATTAAGCTCAGTGATTCATTAAAAAGGCATAATTACACAACTAAATTTTTTTCTCTGAAATAAAACATTAGAGCCACCCTTGTTGGGTGTGATAATTCCATGTCAATACCAAAAACAAGACTGCATTATAAATGAGATATAAATGAGGTTAATATTTCTCTACTTAAGAGAAAAACAAACCTTGCAAACTTGAGACAACATACTGAATCAGCAATTTAATGTCTTTTTTCAATTAACCTAGAAACAAAAACAGACAGTATATTTAGGGGACTTTATTGGGCCTTACAATGGCACAGTGTACATCAACATTTACAATGCACAAGGTCTCTGTGTTTTTGTTTTTTTTTTCCCCACAGAGACCCTCCTCTGTTGGGTCACTTCAAGCTTAAGGTGTAATAAGACAGATATCAAGAAGCACATTTTAAATTATGTTTCAAGATGACATTTACAGTATGTGGTCAGTGTGTGTTAAGTCCTTCACCTCAAGAGTGAATTAAAGCCAATAACACAGTAAAAACAGATGAGTACCACAGTTTGGCGTTATTCTGTGTTCCTTAAACCAGAGAGGTTAATATTACCAAAAACTTATGAATACGGTTTAATGCTAGCAAAAGTTAACACGTAAACAATTGTGTCCAAATTATAGCATATATGTAAGTATGGCTCTTTATTTTACGACACAGTCCTAATGAATATTCAGTGCAGTCCATCACTGAAAAAAAGGAAACAACTTCTGGATGACTTTTTCAAGCAAAAGCTAAGCTACAGTTATCACTGTCCTCTCCAACATCTATGTGTCTGAGGGGCCCCGAAGTACACATTTATATGAACAGAAACCAGTGTTGCCAGTTTGGTTTGGTGTTTTCCCGTCCAACAATTGCTTAAAATCCACCCAAATTGATAAATCCCAACACAAATATGACCAATAATAAATAATACTAATTAATTTATTCGGGATTGCAACAGTATTGTGGTTAATCACAACTCTTCTATATAACAAAAATATATCAATGCTGTGCTGAATGACTGGATATGATTGCATAACTTGGAAAAACAACTTATGGATGAATAAACTTTGAATTTACTAAAATGTTTTTCATTTAGGCACAATGCAAATTTAAGTTGCCTGTTCTTAAGGAAAACTGCCCAATCTGGCAACACTGACAGCAATGCAAAACAGTCACCAAATGTTACTGTACAGAGCACAATATACAATTAACACAGCTTTAATAAAACATGTATTCAATGAGACAATTCTTTTTTCAAAGTAACACAATGAGTTTTCCATTCACAGTTGGATTCTCCAAAGTTTTTGTGGTGACACACACGCTGTACAAGTGCAAGTGCTAGTACACGAGGAGTTTCCAAAAAAGTGCTTTGTCCAAAAACAAGTGACTGGTTATGTTACACAAAATGTACAATTTTTACATAAATGATATGAAATCATAAAAATACAAAAAGGAAAATTTACAAACATGACTATAATTTTCTTGACTTGCTGATATCTTGCAAGAAGGACACCTTAAATGACAGTATTTGCAGTATTTGACATTTAGAGTTATCAATCCTTCATTAAAAGCGCATCCATTCAGTACAGTCAACTGGTTTTCAGTAGCAAGAAAATATATATATTTATACATAGGCCTACACATATATATATTTTATAAAAGATAAAGTAAAAATGCAGCATATTTTAAAATCT
This sequence comes from Naso brachycentron, assembly GCA_029874485.1. Classification (NCBI taxonomy): domain Eukaryota; kingdom Metazoa; phylum Chordata; class Actinopteri; order Acanthuriformes; family Acanthuridae; genus Naso; species Naso brachycentron. The sequence continues at coordinate 8,895,408 of JAQFJA010000024.1, forward strand.
AACTCAGAGCAAATATATTCAGTGTGGGGACTTTGGTAAACAAAACATATTGCTTAGGCATTTGTATGTACAGCATATGCAGATTTTTTTTCTCACATGGTACAGCAAATCTATATTGAGAGAGCCTAAATGCTTATAGGAGCCATACATTTATTTACTGTGCGTTGGCCACAGCACCTTAATCACAGGTAGAAACTGCATATGTACCATAAGCTGCCAGCTAGACACTTGAGTTATATTCAAAGTGATAAACAAATCTGTAATGCACACAGCCTCAGTCATCCCCTATTTCAGAGGATCTATGCATACTGTAGTTTAATTGTTATCTTAAACAACAGTATTATATTTTTTGCTGCACAAAGGTTTCAAGCTTAATGATAATCCGTGCAGTACATTCCATGACTCTCATTGCTACCTCAGATGTGTATCTGTCATTGGGAATTTGGGGAAATGGCAAGAGGTCGGGATAGCGAGTTCTCAGGCTGTCCACACCATACCCTTCCAGGATCTGAACATCATTGGCAAGGCCTGTTAACTGGGAGCTGTATTCCTCCACTTTTTGAGCCAGAGCAGTTGGTTTCACATCTTTGTCTGACTTTCCTCTGACAGCATAATCAGCAGCAATCAGTGCAAGCTTTGTAGCCAGGTAGCATTTGAAGCAAACCCACTCATTGGCATTTTTGTGAAGATCATTCCGAGCAGCAGAGTAGTTCGCTCTTGCTTGTCTCAGCCACCTGCGGGCTTCCACAGGGTTTCCAACTGTCTTGAAAGTAGGGGGTACAAAGAAACGATGAGAGTGTGAAGAACCTGCATAGCTTGTATGTTGTTCCCTAAACTGCTGCCTTTCTGACTTGTGATTCGTTGCTTCTTGGTTCCAGGATGAATAAAATCTTTGAAATGAGAACTTCTCTGACTGGAAGCGGGATGAAGATGTGGAGTAGGATCTCCTTGAAGCTCGGTCAGTATTTTGCTGATCTGCCAAAGACTGCTTCTCCATCCTGTTAATCTCGTTCTGTAAGTGCTTAAAAACTTCAGTGGCAATGTCCAGGTTTTCTGCATTTTTGTCTGGATGCCACTTGAGATACAATCGGCGGATTATCTTTTTTCTTTCGGTCTCAGGAAGCTTCCAAGCTTGTTCAATTACTAAGGTCACTTCTTTCAGGATTTCAGGTAATGCATTAAGCTTAATTTTTTTTGGAGGCTGTTTTGGAGGAGGGGGTCTGAGGTTTTCCTTGCCAGCAAAAAGAGGAGGAATCATTCGTAGACCAGAGGAATGACTGTTTGGGCTTGTAGGAGTTGATGGGGCACTAGTGTCTCGCAAATGGGTACTTTCATCTTGTCTGGAGAATTTGTACAAGTCGAGGGAACTGACTATTTTGTACTCACTGTAGCCAATGTCAATCTGGAAGCACTTTCCAAGGAAACTTGTGTTTTCCTCCTCCTCTCTTTCTACTTCTTGAACAATGATGGCATATGTATAAGTGGGCTGGTAGGACCCATACATGTCTCCACCCTCAGAGTCTACAAGGTAGCCCACATATTCTCCGGGATAAAATACATTCATGGGGTCCATGAGAAGCGTGTGATGTATCTCAGCTGGTATGGGGGTTCCAGGGAGGGGTAGCTCAAGTTTTGAAGGCTCTGTTGAGTCATACTTAACCCCAAGGTTGTCCAGCTTCTCTGTGATTCTGTAGATGTCATTACAGCCTAGCATGGCAATCAGATAGGATGTGTCAGAAATCAAATTGTCCGTAGCAGACTTTAGTGTCATTGCCAGTGCTAAGAGAAAATTTATGTCTTTGCTGTCTGAATGCTGAATGTAGAGGTGAATAACAGCAGTCCCATACCTCTTGAGGAAGGCAAGTGTTTCGCTACGGCTGTGAGGGATGGGACTACATCCTTTCACTCTTAATGTTGTCTGAAGTTTCTCAAAACAAGAAACTTTCAATCCCTCACAAAGTGCTTTGCAGAGACGTATGGCTTTTTCCTCATTTACAAGATATGCATTGTCATTCTCATGTTTCATTATTCTGATTAGTCCTGTAATAAACTGCTCTGATGACAGCAACAGCTGGAGGCGTCCTTGAAGTGAGCAAAGAGCTCCAAACTGGCACATTTTTGGAGAATCTTCATCAAGTTGCTCCTCAAGAATACTACTCAATAATCTGGGCCTTAGTTTCTGTGGTAGTAGCATGATCAGCTTTGTGTGGAAGGCATGATCTTTGCCCAGATAGCACTGGCTCATGTCCACAAGCATCTGAACTCCAACATTACCCTGAATTCTGCTCTTGTAGTGTGGGGCATCATCAAACACCAAGCTACTAGATTTAGCTAATCTACCATCATGACTTGGCAAATAAAATGTTAAGTCTCTGAGACTCTCAAGATCTTTGCGAATTTCCACTGGATCGTTATGAAGAGACTTGAACAATCCTGACACAACTCTCTTCACAGTTCTCATTTCATTTGGGTCAAGCTGCTTGCCCTCTGAGTTTCTGTAAATTCGCCATAGTACCTCGACATACTGTTTGGTAGACACAACATCTTCTGTGCCAAGAAGTTTGAACAGTTGATGAAAGGTACCAAGTTCAAGAGGTAATTTGTACAAGTAGGGTTTAAAATCAGATTCACTGTCCAAATTAATGACAACCTCTTCAGGTTTCAGTAATTTCCAGCCATCTTCAACCATGACAAAAGCCACCCCACGGAGCTGGTAACGGAAATCTCTTTTATCTGCATTGAGGAACTCATAGGTGGATCTTAAAACTTTGTTCCTGGTTTTTACCATTTCATCATCTGGATTAGGTATGTTACAGATGTTCTTGCAGTTGCTTATGACTTTCTCCAACAGTGGGTCCACGTTAACGCCTAACATATTAAGCACCTCATCAAGTTGTTCTTGTCCAGCAAGAGTGCTGCCCTCCTGGTCTTTTATGTTTGATGGCGTAGCTTTCTCAGGTAATATTGGACAAGATGTCCAAAGCAAATGAATAATATCTGTTTGTTTGAATTTTGGATTTACCTGAGACCCACTAAAGCGAATCAGAGGAAGTGTGCCACTCATCTCCTGGTACTGTGAATGAAGCTTAATGAGTTCTTTGGGGGCTCTCTCAGGACACAGAAATGGTATCACTGAGAGCTCTTTGAGAAAAGTACCCTGGAACAGGTCAGCCCTCTCCTTGAAAATGTGGTTCAAAAGAACATCCACAGTTGTTTGCACTTTTTCTTTGGTCCAGTTCTCTGTTTGGGCTTTGATGCTGACCTCTTTTGCAAACTGGAGAACTTGCTGCTGTGACACTTCATGCTTGAGACCAATTTTTCTCAGAAAGGTTATCCATGAGGTGAGCAACAATGTCCCATTCTTCGGTTTTGAGACTTGCTCAACTTTCTTAAAAAAGTCACTTGGTATGAATGACTTTGCAGGTAGCATAACCTCAAACACCTTTACTGTCTCATCATAGAAAAACTTGGCTGATCTCAGTCTGTTTGAGTAGTCATAGATGAACAACAGTCCCTCCAATTTCTCATAGAGCTGATCCTTCATCTCACATGATTCTTCAATTGACAAAAGTCTCTCTTTCAAGTACACAATATGTTCAACTTTGGAATCATAGGAAAGACCCTCAAACTTTGGCAGGAGATGTTGAAGGTAGATTTCCAAGTCATCAATAGGCATGCAGCCAAGGAAGGTGTACAATTCTCTCAGCTGTGGATTGTCAGCAAGAAAGGCAAAGGAGGCTGTGTGAGCCCATTTGTCAATGTCTGCAGTGGGAATGCTTTTTGTAAGAATGTAGTTTGCGCCATAGTTTGCAATGCTGATGTATCTCCCACTAACTGATTTAAAGCATGGGAGAAGTTTGAGGCTCTGTGCATCCTGTTTTGTGAGGTTAGCTAGGTTGCAGTTGAAATACAACAGAAGCGCCTCAAAGTCCTTGTCAGTTAGGTTAGCTGCTTTGAATGCAGATGTCTGAATCATGTACTCAACAACTTTAATAACACTTGATGGATTTTCAATGTTTGCTGTGTTCTGTGCCAGAAAAGGCATGATGGGATTCTCTTTGACACAGATTTTGTTCACTGCAAGCTGAATGCACCCTGCTTTCATTAGGGTGTGAAAGACTTTGTCATTTTGGCCTTGTGGAAATATGGCTATGTTCATCAGACTCAGAGGGAGGAGAACATCATGCTCTGGGACAACGATCTTTTCTCTTGCCATGAATTTGATACCAGGTAGCAAAGCCCAGTCTTTCAGAATGTCAAGTACTGTGTCAAAACTGGGCTTGATGCCCACCTGATCTTCCTTAAAAGCAATATTCTCACTGATGAAGCTCCACACATTCTTCAGCCAAGATTCATTTGAAAAGGTGTCTCTCCACTTTACAGGGATCCTTGTTCGATACTCTCTTGGAAGGACAGACCCCAGTAGGTCACCAAAAGAGCTAATGTCAAAGATCTTTGCAGCTCCTTCTTTCAAAAGGATGTTGCTGTACCGGAGGTACAATGTGTTCATGAACATTTCTTTCCTTGATGAGATTAGCTCATGGTGTGGTGTCAGGAACTTTGGTCTCTTAGAATCAAATACCTGTAGCATATTGTCCATTGTTATCAACAGAGGCAACCCCTCAATTTTGACTTCATTCACTTCTGCATCTTTGAAGCAGTAGTCCACTAGAAGCTTTAAGTTATGAACTAACTTGTAGTTTGACTGTTGGAGACGGCAGGGCAGTTTTCCAACATGGCAAGATGTGTCTGGTGAAGAAAAAGTGCGAATAAACTTACGAACATCCTCTGATGTCACATAACTCACTGGTATCCCTGCATCTTCCAAGCAGAAGTAGAGATTTGCTGTCTCATCACAGCTGTGAATCAGGTTGAAACCAATATCAAGAAGCAGGGTTTTGAGCCTGTACACATTTTCTGCCACAGACTTCCTGGAGGTGATGTTGTACTCTGTGTTTTTTAAGTGCTGAAGTTCATCTTGTAGCAGATTATCAAAAAAAGCTCTGCTTTTGTTTGCAGTGGATGTATTCACCCATGAAATGTAAATGACAGAGTGCATGTCAGAGTTGTCACTGTGTCCTGCTCTGACTACTGGAAGCAGGCGCTTGAGGTCAGTATGAATACTGTTGTACACTGCTTTAACCAGGCAGTACCAATCTGGCTGTATATCCAGTCTGTTGACTGGGAAGAAGAAAAGGTATTTTCGCAATGTGTCTTTGACAACATGGAGTGGTGTTCCTTGAAGTACTGTCATAGTTGGATCAGGACCTGGAAAGTATCTACGCTTAAGCTGAATCAGCAGTTCCACAAAGGCAGGGGCTATCAGTGATGTCATCAAATTGTTATTCCAGTCACTCCTTACCCCCACACCATTGTCATCTCTCCATAGGTTTCTTCGAGCAGAGTCAAGGGCAAAATGCCCATTAACATGGAAGGGTAAGCCAGTCTCCAGTGAAAGGGGCAAAAAGCAGAAGGCTCTGTGGGGCTTTTTGTAGTTGTGGCTTACACAAGCAGCGACCCCTCCACGTGGAAATAGAGTTATGTCTTCATTTTTGTGAGCTGAGACCACACCTTTTGAGACATTTTCAATGTTAGGGAAGCCAGATCGGTTGCAGATCATCCATGTGGTTAAATTTCCATCAGTGTCCTCTATGTCCATTGTGTAGGTTATCTGTTGGACCGGTATAGCAGTGAGCTGCTTCTTTTTGGTCACACTATCAATGACTGAGGCATGAAACTGTTTGCGTTTTAGCCGATCACCATCTGTTATTTTGGCTGTAACAGAGTAGAGTACTTTTAGTTCTCCAGATGCATGATCAATTTCACAGATGGATATTTTTTCCATGTGGTTGAGGAACATCAAAAGCTCTGCACCATCAGTTTTTAGCTTATCCAGAAGGTTTTGCACCATTCTGTCTGATGCAGGGACACAGCTGATCTCTGATGTCTTTGCCATCTCTGTAGAGCGGAGGGGGAATCTGAACATAGTGCTCCGTTCTAACTTAAAATGAACTCCTAAGTAAAGGTTTAAAACATCTGAAAACTGAGATCTGAAGTCAGAGTCCAAGTCTCTAAACATTCTTCCAGGACACACAGATGTAGCCCCAGGTGCATACTGTGCATGTGGATCAAAGATGCACAGAATGTCATTGTTTGAGATAAAGGATGGGCAGTCAGTGATGTGATAGACAGAGTTGAATCCTATGCCATACTGACCGGTTTTGCCTGGATTGGCCTCTTTTGTTCCTCTTCCAAGGTTCTGTATACCTCTGATATCATCCTCTGTGAAAGGCTGGTTGTTATAGACACAGAGGGCAGGGCCTTGCATTGGGATCCATTTATCGTCAAATATTCTATCTGTGGGATGTGTTCTCGAATCAAAAACGAAGTAAATTTCAGTGGCTTTAGCATCATCCGCATTTTGAAGCAGCTCCTTTAGCATTTCCTTTTCTGATGGATAAGCATTGAGGATGCTTTTAATCCTGCTTGTGAGTTTTTCTTTCTGTCCAAACTCACTTCCAAGTCGAGTGAAGCAGACATTAGAGGCATACCGCTCCAAGGCTTTGTGACGTTTTGGGACTGCTCCTAATTTCACAGCAACCTCTCTTGGAATATCACTGTGACAGTATTTCACAGAAGAGTCTCTGACTTTGATCCAAGGGCAGTCATTGTAGCATAGGGATTTTGATGGCTGCAATGTCAGATTGGAGTCAGGTAACAGAATCCCACCATAATTGGCTTGGCAGTATTCTTGGTTCTTGTCGCGAATCAAGCTCCATATTCCTTCACTAATAATTCTGCGACACAACTGAAAGTTCTCCTCGGTGAGTGCCTTTCTCCCACATTCTTGCTTCACAGTTTCAAGAACTGTTGAGAAATCCTCGACTTTGAAGCTGGGCTGTACCCCAACATTTTCAAAGAGCTCACGACAGCTATTTCTGTATTTGTTAGGGAGCTGATAAAGATATGGCGCTGCATCGAAATTCAGGTGGAATGCAACTTTGGAAGGATTGACATATGTGTTCTCCACAAGCACTGAATTGAATGCTTTCAGTTCCCCAGTTGTTTGTCCTTTTGCATTCTCATCCTGTAGCATTTCCTCATGAAGAAACTTGTAACAGGCATTTGTTATGTTTTCCTGATACAATGTGACACCATCAAATGATTGAGACAGTTTTTTGAGTTGACTGATGACCAGTCCAACTGAGGGCTTCCTTATTAGACCAAGACAGTCTTTCACAGCCAATGACATGGCACCACAACCTTTAAAAGACGGAGAATTCTCATTTAGGATTGGCTTCATTAGACACACAGTGTCCTGATGTTCAGTTGTGAAGAGTTCTCTGGCAGAGAACATTTTCGTCGGGGAAAAGCTGTTCCCATGCCATGGCAGTGAGAAGCCAGCAGGTCTTGTCAGGAATGGAAGGAACTTAATGTCCTGTAGCTTTTCCAGGAGCTCAGCTGCTCCTGGATCTCTCATCTTCAGTTTCTCATCAATGAGACTGAGAAGTATGCTGCTACGAAAGCATGCAGCTGTGTGATCGCTTTCATTAAGATTAATAACAGACTGAGCACGCTCAATCAGGTCCTCCCATGATAGATCATCTTTAACCATGCCTAACTGCACCAGCTTTACTAAACACACAGGGTTTAGGTAGTCTTTAGAAGTTCCTTCAGGAAATCTTCCATCATCATTGTTGTAGAGCTTAGCAACTCTTCCCTCTGGGTGAATGAGTCTGGAAGGTAAAACCAGTTCCTTACTGGGGCCAGAGCATGGGATACAAGGAGTAACCCTAAGAATGGATGCAAAATCTTCAAGTTTTTCATTCAAGACATAATGCATCAGTGGATCTCGAAGCTCTGTGTCGATTTCCTGAATGTGAGGGAAAAAGACCTCTGAAAAGAACTGTTTCTCTGTTAGGGTATTTTCCATCAATTTCCCTTTACATCCAGCATCATCAAATCCTTCCTTCACCCATTCAGGCAGCTCAACAGCACAGAGGTTTTGTGAGCCACTCTTCTTCAGGTATTTCAAGAATATTTTGAAAGCAGCAGGACCAATGTCTGGCCTACAGAGTAAGACATCATCGAGGAATCTGACAGATTTGATTGACACCCAGGTATTGCCATCTGAGAAAACCTTTGCCTGATCACTGTCCCCTCCTTTGGCTATTTCTTGGTAGACACCCTGGCTTATCAGTGTGAAGTCATCATGCACCTGACTTGGATCTGGCCATGCTGCATAATAGCTGTAGTTAAGGAGTTCTCCATTTTCAGCCATTGAACGTAGCATTGTGAGTGCTGCTAAGTAGGCCTGGACAATGACATGTCTCATAAACACGGAATTCCACTGTCCTTTAGTGTCAGTCTTCCAGATCTCTTTGCGGTTGGAAGTCACAGCAAAGCAGCCATTAACATGGACTGGTAGACCTGTTTTGATTCTGAGAGGCAAGTAACAAAACACCTCTCCGATTGGCGTGGCATTTGTCTTTACTGTCCATTTGCGATTCTCTTCCTCTGAGAGTAGAACAGCAACTCCTCCACAAGGCACTAGTCCAAGTCTTTTTCCACTATCACTGAGGGAAAACTTAAGTGCCTCACTCACATCCATGCATGAACAAATGAGCCAGTTGGTGACCTCCACTGCCTTTTGAGGCATTTCATCTGTGAGTCTTCTTGTCTGTACACCTTTAGCAGCCATCTCAAAGTACTGATTAGGATCTTCCTCTGAACCTCTGAACAGTGGTGAATGGAGATCAACAATGCGTTTGAACACATTATGAAACTCCTCCACCAAAATGCGTATGATGCAGCCAGACTTAGGAACGTCAGCAGGTACTCTGTTGGTACTTGCTACTTTCTTCATAACCTTTGCTGCAGATTTTAAGATACTCAGAGGTCCATATGAGGCTTTCGATGACCAAACACTTTTGTTGATGGTGACGACATCTTGTGCTCCAGCTGGATTTGGCTCCTCATATTTCAGGTATTTTAAAACCATACTTCCTACATGCTGGGTAAACAGAATGAACCGATGGCCACATATGCTGAACTCATCCACCAGGGAATAGATGTCCGTAGTGTTGTAGTACAAACTACTGATTTCACTTAGCGAGGCTTCCTGCTCTGTTCTGAAAGGGAGTCTGAACAATGTACCGTTGTATTTGTACGGGCAGTCCTGAGCAAGAGGAAGCTGGCAATTGAAGACATTAATGAAAGGTTTGAACTGGTTGGGGAATTTTCTCAGTCTTTTCTGTTGTTTGCTCCAGTTGATTTTGATCCCTGGATTAGACCTGTCTCTGATGTGTTTGCTGATGTGATTGATGTTTGGATCAAACATGATCATGAACTCCCTGCTCAATATAATAGGGATATCAGTGATATGATACACTGAATTAAAGCCCAAGCCAAACTTCCCAACCTTGTCTGCCTCACATCTCTTCACTGATCCACCTAACCTTGTAATGTTCAGAAAGTCTGTGTCTGAGAATACAGAGTTGTTGAAAGACCACAAAGAAGGTCCATGACAAACAATCATGCCAGGGTCAAGGAGATTCTCTCGAATGTCAGCGTTTTTTCTCATGTCAATGAGGAAACTGCACTCTGTTGCACTTGCATCATCAGCATTCTGGAGGAGCTCTTTGAAAATGTCTGCTACAGATGGATATTCCTCCAAGATGTTTTTTATTCTCACTGTTAGGGGTTCACGTTGGCCTGATTGTTCAAAGCCAAGGTTTTCTGGGTTTATCAACCTTGTACTCAAACATGGAACCTTCAGCCACTCTGCTGTTTTCATAGGGATGTCATCGTGGACTAATATAATGGGCTCTGATGCATCTTCAAGTAAGTCATTTAAATCATCAACCTTGATGTCACAATAGGTGCATTCATGAATGGGCTTCATTACTAAATTGCTTGGGTCTTTGTAACAAAGAATTGGCACATGCATGTTGGTATCTACATGTATTTGATTGTTGTACAGCCATCTTAGGATGTTGATCAAAAGTAGGATATCATGTTTGCTTTCCTCCTTGGTAATCTCACCCTCACATCTTTGCTGGATAGTGCTGATGACTTCAAACACATGCCTTGGGACAACCTCTTCAACTGACCCACAAAACTTGAAAAGCTTGTGAAATTTCCTGATTGTCTTTGGCAGGGAGTACAGGTATGGCTGCAAGTCAAGATCAGGAAGGGGCTTTAGGACTGTCTGGCCAGGTGAAGAGAATGTTTTTCCTGTCCACACCCAATCAAAAGTTAGAGATTTCATTGCTTCTCTAGCATCCTCAAGATGGGCTTGCATGAAACCATAAATTTCAAACAAAATCTGCTGGAACTGATACCAGTCCTCAGTGGTGAACGCTTGAGATTTATGCCAGTCATTCACTGCTCTCAGGTGTTGCAACACTTGATCCACCTGGGGCTCCACAGTTAGTTTCAGAGCTTTTTTCATTCCTGCAGATGTGTGTTCAACCAGTGCTACTGCAGACCCCACAAGCACTGCATGGGATATGTCACACATTTCTGACAAAGAGCTGATATTGAGAGTATCTCCAACCCAAGCAAGGGATTTAGGGTAAGTTGGAGGTCTGTCTTTGCAGACAGGTACCCATTTCAGTTTTAGCAATGATGTCTGAGCATCAGCTGATTTTACCAGCTTGGTTTGTCTGTTAAGTATTTGTAGGAGTGTTTTAGCCTTTTTGATTATGAGGTCCCACTCGGGTCCCTTGCTGCTTTGTAATTCATCTATTTTTTTTGCAACTTTGAGTACATCTTTTTCACTGAGCTGTACTTCATTTCTTAGTCCCAGTTGTCTGAGTGAATGAAGAATATCAGGGGAAGATGTGAATGCACTTGTAGGAAACCTGGTTTTCTCTTCCATGTAGAAGAGATTCTGTAGAATCTCTAAGTCGGGATCAAAAAGATCAGAGGCTTTGACTGACTTTCCACAAGGCAGCTGAATAAATTTCAGAGCAGAAAGCCATCCAATCACAGCTGAATTTTCGTTTTTTAGAAATGCCAGGTGTTTAAGTGCCCAAAGCATGATTTGAGTTATCTCATCTGTTGAGTAGAACCCCCCCTCAATATCCTGAATAATTATCTTCAAACATTCTGTTGTTTTCACTTGTTCAACATTTAGCATCTTGATGAGGCGGATTGATTCCTCATCACAGCAGCTCACGAGATTTATGGATAATTTCACATCTGGTGGATACTTGGCTCTATGATGTAAAGCTCTAGCTCCTCTCAGTGATGTATATGCTGAGGTACCTTCAGCACTGGTCCCCACTTTCTTAAAGATGGAAAGTTCAAGCAGGGTATGCTTTTCCCTCTCTGTGATGTCAGACAGTCCTGCAAGAAAGTTTCTGAGTGCAATCTTCTCTTTGACTGATAAAGAAGAGACCTGACTGGACAGTCGTTGTGTTGACAATCTATCCATAATTTGCAGAAGCATACCAGGAGAGGAAGGATGTATATAATTCTTAAGCAGCGGGTGCTGTAGACATGAATCCATTTTTTTTATCACTACACCTCCAAGCTTTTCCATGATGTCAAGAAGGTTTTCAGGAACCGGGGCCTCTTCCTCATCCACAAGAATGATTGGGGATGGTGTTTTGAGACGCAGAAGCTTAACTATGTCCATGTTTTGCTCAAGTGGCACAAGTGGGATCAAAGGCATGTCTTCAAACGTACTTAGATCATCAGCAAAATTTATGTAGAGATGTCTCCAAATCATCTTCAGCCAGGATACTGTGGGATGCTTCACCTCTCTGTTTCCAGGTTCCCATTGGACAATGAAGTCTCTACTTGGCCAGGCTGTTGATAGAATATCCTTAATGAGTCGAGCTGATCGTTCAGGGTTCAGCACTTGTAGCTGGGTACATGGTCTTCCTGTTAAAAAAAAAATGGAGGAAGTTTCATTAGCCTTAGTTATTATTATGGAATTCTCAAAATGTTAATTATCAAAGCAGAAAAAAGCTTTTTTTTCTTTTTGTTATACAATGCAGCAGTCTGAAGATGAATGTATTAATTTTTTAATTTTTACATTCTGACACATTTTTTCTTTGTACATTTAAACTGCAAGAATTTTTTATCTCCTTCTTTTCCTCTGCCTCTGCCACCACTGCGCTGCATCAGCTTTGCTGCAGTTTTCAGCTCTACCACCACCACCACAGCATCCACCTGCACGCTCCGACTGAGGGAGTCTACAATATTGGCTCGTCGCTTCCCAAAAAAATACATCTGCAGAAAGTAATGAGTTTGGAGTAGGGTGGCAATCTGTCCAGATTTTCCTCCTTTTCAGAGTTGCATTTCAACACAGTATATACTCATTCCCTTAGACTTCTGGTCAAACAAACTATTGGTTCAAAGCAGTGTCCAATAAAGATCTCATATTTAACTGGTAAAAAACATAAGCAACAATTCACTGTGCTGTCTACGATGTCACGTCCACTGGCTCAGATGGTCATAGCTGTGGCAGAGTTAATGTGTGTGCTGCTTGTCCATGATCTGCACTCGTTTGCCTCGTTTTGGTTGATAGTGTGATATTTCCTTGCTAGGTGAGAATTAATATTAAATGTGTAATAGCAACTGCATTATGACCATGTGTTGCTTGTGCCGTGGTTAAGTTTTAATGACCAAATAAACATTATTAGTATGCTAATGGCGAAATAAGCTAATCGTGGTTTGTTTTTTTTTTCTTTTAAGGACAGTTAAAGGACATATTTGAGACCATTTGGTACTCTTTATTTTCATGGACAGAAAAAAGGACTCTTTGAATTAATAAGTGAATTTATGTAGAAGTGTATTGTCAGAAGAAAATTTAAAATTCATTTATTTTGATAAAAGACATAATTTTTTCATGTGCTTCATCTAAAGACCAAGGGCTTAAGTATAATTTGACCTTGTATATCTTTACTGAGAACTTATACTTCCATCAAATAATACCCAATACTAAGTTTTCTATGGTTTAGACTTCCAGTGGTTATTTGAAGTGTGATTAGGTTAGATGTATTTCAGTCCATTGATTTGTAAATAAAACTGAATTGCTAGTAAACTGCTATCATGACCCCAAATAAATTCTGCTTATTGGCATATTGTATTGTAGTAGGGAGTACACTACAGTTTTACGTGTTTCGATTATTACTGAATGCTGTAAACTGTCCTTTTGGGTGTCATGCATATGGCCACCCTAGTTTGGAGCCTGGACACCAGTCTCTATGCTTTGCTGCTATTGATTATAAACAAATGAGTTGTCTGTCTCAAATATATTTTATTAGTATGCATACTCACAGGACTTAAGGCATATACATATTTCTGATGTAAACCATGCAAATACACTTGCACAAACAATGTTGTGTGTACACACACACACACACACACACACACACACACAGTTTGTTAAATTTATCTAAGATCTTATCATTTAGTCATTATATCTCGGTATAGGACACTTTAAAAATAACAAAAACAATTACTACTAAATCAATGCAAGTCATGAAGTGCTCCATGAAACCCTGCAGGAAACCAGTATTTAATATCCAACATATTTGTACAGATTTCCTGCAGTGTTTCATTGATGTGTGAGTTGTTCGTCTCACTTCTCATATCTGTTAGAGTTTTCTCACTGCAGTTGCCATGGTGCTCAGTTGCAGTCACGCATTAGTATTAGGTTAATAGTAAAAGGTTCAATACTTAAAGGTGGAGTCAGTAGTATTTGTAAACACAACAGCCATTTGTAAACATAACATTCCAACTGGGCCCCTCCTCCCAGCTCAACGCACCGAAGTATCGTAACTTAGCGTGTACTACATATACTGTTATACCGCTTACCTAACGTTACACAGCAAGCTACATTGCAATATTACATTTGTTTAAGGGAGAAATCAATAATTTAGCAAGCTAACAAGCTAACCGCCAGTGTTTAGCACTTACCTGTTCATCACAAAGTAGCCCAACTCTGCATCGCTCTTCCCAGACTCTCTTTCAGTGCAACAAAATGGCTGAAAGGCAAACCGAGACTCACTCTCGCTCTGGCACAAGTTTTATCCTCTTGCTCACTAGGGCTACATTTCCTTTTCTTTGCACTACATCCACATTCGTAACTTTCTCCGCTTTGGACGGTGTCCAGTAGCTGTGCTCCGCGGTGCTTTCACGCTATTGTTACTTGAAAATCAATTGCGCGTCTACATCGCTCTTTATGGTAACTCGACCCGAGCAGGTCCTGAGTCAGCCAAAACATCAAAGTTCAGGCAGAGGGCAGTGTGTCTCCATACAGTTACCACCACACATATACAGAGGCCCAGAAGTGATGATTCGTGCAGCATTACTTTTGTATATGTCTATGTTTTATTTTTTAGTAAAATCCTACTGACTCCACCTTTAACACATTTAAAAATACTTACCTGAGCAGCCCCATAGATATTGTTGTACTGTAATTTAAGTGACAAATTTCTTGAGTTATGGCATGACTTTTAGTTAGCTTCTCTGTCTTATTGGAATTTTAAAAACATTCAAATAAATGACCTTTACACATACACATCAGTGTTTCCATGATAGAAATTTTGACTTATCCTAGTAAAAAACAGGTGCAACAGTTACTCAGCAATTTTTTTTTCCTGGCACACTGCCTCCTTATGATAATCATGGATAAGTACGACTGCGAGTGCACTCAGGCTCTGATCTCATGGATCGAGTGGAATGTGTGGCACAAAAACAAAACTTCAATGAATCAGCATGCTCTCTCTCTCTTTCCCTTTCTGTCCTACTAAATTATCTATCGACAGCACCAGATTTAATGCCCTGCTGGCACTGCAGGAGAATAGTGTGACCCAGCATTACTACAACATGCCCAAACCCTTGTCATCACAAGGACAGTGAGGATGTTTTCATTTCAGTTTGAGGTCGTCCATTTCATACTAATCATAATTTGCAAAGTGACCTTAAAAAATCTATGAATTTTGATTTACTCTCTGCAACTATTCTGTTAAATGTTGTTAAGATTACAATTGGTCAAAATTTCTTTTAATACAAAACTTTACTGGTCAGTGTTTGAGGCCAAAACTGTACGTGTTCATGTGAATGAGATTACATGTATATTTAATATGCTTCATTACCTCTGCTTTTGGCTGCTTTCTTCAAACTCTCCATTACTGAAGGTTTAATACTCTCCAGTAGGAACCGACCCTCGAGTCCTGGATACAGAGACCTTGGGAGAAAGAAAAAAAGTAAAAGGTGAGAAAGAAAGTGTTAATCTGCTTTAATGATGAATAATTTACAAAGCTTGATGCTGTCATTTATCTTGCAATAAAGAAAATAAAAAATAAAAGTACAACACAATACAGCCAAGTAAAAGTAATATATCTGGTAGAAGTTTGTGCAAAAGGTAAATTAATGCCTTCTAGTGCTTAAAAGAAGACTCAATGAGAATGTATGGGTATGTAAAGACAGTGAAATATTCACATTGCCTCTCACTGAATATGTGTTTTCAATTTGCATTTAATTATCATGTGATTTTCAAAGGCAGAAACAAAGCCAGCAGCTAATCATGCAATCAGCCACAACCTCTCCATTAAGCTGATCATCCAGACTGGTGCATCTGTTCAAAATACACAAAATATCCAAAATACAACATTTTTAAAGAAACAATTGCTTTGCCAATGAAAAATTGGCACACCCATTCATTTCACGTCAAAAGGAGTAATTTGTATTGGTTCCACCAATTAAGATAACTGACAAGAACTGCAACAGCTTGTTTGAAACAGACTGGTCTTTGCAACTCAGTTTAGTGGAAATACGTGATTTTACTTTATCTCTACCTGGGGTATTCTTCAGATGCAATGTAAATGGCATCTTTTTCACTGACAGAAGATGAAAAGGTTGCAAACGTCTCATCTTGCAGCGGCAGGAGCTCCAGTCCAATCAGGTCGCTGTAATTGTTGTCACTAAGTGCAAACTCCAGCAGCAAAAGCTTCTCCTGTGAGGGCCCTTTGTGTTTGTACTTCCTGATCACCTGCCGCAACAAAGATGGAGTCACCTTCTTTACTTCAGCTGGCTCAGTCACGTAAGCAGCCAAGACAAAGTCCACAGCGGCAGGCACCTTTGCCACGTGCATTCCTGAGCTTTGGAGGTAGTTGATGACTGTCTCTGAAATGTCCTCGTCTGTGTCCAGCTCTGAGAACACAGCCTGGTCCACCTGGATCCACCTCTCACTGAGGGAATAGATTACATGCTGTTGCAGCAAGTCATGAAACAGTGGTTGGAGGATGGGTTTCCAGCGGGACTTGACCTGCTTTGGGTCTGGCCAGGCCCCATAGGTTCCTATAGGGGACAATGGAAAGTCTTGGTCCTTTTTTGTCTGCACCCTTTTGATAGTCTCAATGATGAGTGTGTAGTATGCCCTTGGGATGACAGTGATTATGAGCAGCTCATTCCACAAGGCGGCTGGATCCCTCCACTGGTCCACTTCCCGCCACTTGATGCTCCTACGATTGTCTGTGAGGCCAAAGAAGCCACTGACATGAACTGGAAATCCTGTCTCACTCTCCTCGCCAGGGGGAAGGGGAAGAAAGCAAAAAGCTCGTCCTGAGAAACCTGATGTGGCACCATTGTCGTCCTTGTTGATCAGAGTTAGAGGCAGAGCAATGCCTATGATAGGCATGAATTTCAAATCATCTGCCAGAGAGTCCAATTCCGCGCACATTCCTCTGCCCCCGACTCCATTACAAACCAGCCATGTCATCCTCTGAGTCTCTTTCGCTGTTTCATCCTGAGTCTCTATGTTGACCTGGTAAGTGACGCATGTGATGGTCGAACTGGGAACACCGTTGCTGTAGCTGTCTATAGCCTGTCCAAGTGTTTTTAGTGCGTTCGGTCTTTCTAACTTGTCATCAGTATTCTCTGTTGCTGTGACCTGAAACAACATGCGCTCTGTACCATCAGACTCTCGCACATGCAAGGAGATCTTCTGAACACTCTTGAGGAAGAGGAGCACCGTGTCTGCATCGGCTTTGAAAGACTCAAAGAGCTCCAAAACCTTTTCTTTGTTGTATATGTTGGTACTGAGCTGGGAGGGTTTCAGTCGGAGCGGGAAGCGGAACAATGTTCCAGGAAAGCTGCCATCCTTGATGGTCTTCTCAGAGCTCCCAAATATCCCAATGTAGGGAGCAAACTGGTCAGCCAGTTCTGTGATCTCCTTAATGTCTGTCTTCAGGTTCCAACACTGTCCAGACTCATGCACTCCAAACAGGGTCTGATGAGGGTCCAGCATCGCAATCTGGTCTCCACTGAATATACTGGGAACATCTAACCATAGAGAAGAAAAACACATGCTATTAATTCAATATTATTCTTATATTTAGAGCTTCAGCTTTTATTGTTCACTTCATGCCCAAAATTCCTGTATTCCAGCTTTTCCAATGTGAGGATTCACTGCTTTTTGTGTTAGATATCACCATAAAATTAATATCTTTGGATTTTGAACTGCTTTTTTAATAAAAGACAGCATCTGAGAATGTCATCTTGGACTCTTGGAAATTGTGGAAGGCACGTTTAAATTGTTCCAGTCCTACTTTAATTTAAAATCATATAACAGTTTTCTATTAAAAAGTTGTTTGCTTTTAGATATGTGATAGCTGGTGTTGAACTGCTCAGAAAGGTTAGAAATTATTATAATAAAACTGTGACACAGTTGAAAGGATTTCTGGACATAATTTTTTCTTTATTTGATTCTGATGCACAATTCGCATTAATTGATTTGCAATGCATCTTAACAGAAATTTTACCTTTCTGGTGTAAGCTAAAATATATCAGTAAACATTCAAGAGATTTATACATAAAATATTTTAGAAGGAAACTTCCTTAAATAAGGTCTTCATAGTTTTATAACGACTGATTTCACATAAGGAAATAGGTTGTACTGTAAGTAAGCATTTTTTGTCCAGAAATCATACTAATCCTTCTGAGACAGTTCTTACCTGTAACATGGTACACAGAATTGAAGCCTATTCCAAATCTTCCAACTTTCAAAGGGTCCTCTCTTTTCCTGCTTCTTGCAATTTCCTGAATCCCATTCCAGTCTTCCACAGTGAACACAGCATCATTGTAGACATACAGCGCCGTACCTGTAATACAGTGAGTTAACACCAGATCAGCATGAGCAAGTTAAGACAATCTAAGGTACAGTGTCCTTGTTATATTTGTATTTGTTTTCAATTTTCCCTGCTACAGAGCACCGGCTTACTGAGACTTAAGCAGGGCAGATTCTTGCCAACAAAACGGCTTGAACTTATGCCCTCCAATTAAAACAGAGTATCACTGATCACCAGGCTATCCTGGGGCGCCTAATTGTTTACTGTAACTGCTCACCTTGATGCTGAGCCATGTCAGGTGACCACAGTGACTCCACTCCATACTCCGTCTCATCGTACATGAACTTGACTTCAGTGGCTCCAGCATCCTCAGCATTTTGAATCAATTCCTTCAAAATAAAGTGCAGCAAATAAAATATTTAAGAAAACAGGGCCCTGTAGTACTTTTGCCTTTACCCTGACAATGATGCTTCCATGTAAGGTTATATAACTGATGCCAGCAAGTGAAGCCAAAATAAAACTATTCCTTTTGTTTTTGCACAAGCTAGACATATCTTCTCACTGCAAATCCCATGACATCTGTGTTACTATCTGTATAGCTTTTGTCTGGCAGAAATCTCAACAATAAAATCCTGTTCACACAAGAACTAAAAGACGGGCAACTGTTCTGAGAATAACTATTTCAGCAACACTTGCATGCATCTATAATGCATTGTGAACATACTTATAATGTGTTACAATGTACTTAGAGTGCCGCATAATCATAGTTTTAAGTAAGGTTAGGTTAACCCTAACCATAATCATAACCACCTATAACACATTGTAAGTGTTAATAATGTGTTATATACATTCATAATGTGTTATAATACATTACAGAGACAGGCTTCATGGAAAGTGTTAACACTATTT
>JAQFJA010000024.1:8916444-8928275 GCA_029874485.1 Naso brachycentron
TGGCAGTGACAGATTTATTGACAAAAAACAAAGTTTTGAGGTCTGAATGAAATGTTTTGGGTTAGTTGCTGCCTTTCGGAGACATGTAATGGAGTTGTGATGTCTCATATGTTTGTTATGTCCCTATGTTTGGTTACTGTTTTGCCAAATGAGCCAAAGCAACTAAGAAAAAACAGTATAGTGTTTTTCCTCATTTGGCTCCTGGGCTGGAGGTTTTATTTTGTCATGTGAGAGCATTCACAGACATTTACAATGAAGAGTGACTCTGAAACTCAAAGGAAACAAGCCTAACTTTCTTCTTCTCTATTACCCTGAGGAGCAAATCACTCCTAGCTTGGTATAATGCCTCCTCCATCAGACTGCTGCACATTTGGAGTCTAGACTTACATACATTTGGAGGGCACAATGGAACTTTTTTCTTACTGAGACAGTTTTCATAATATAACACTCACAAAACAAACAAAAAAAAAACCAAAAAAGCAAAACAGAAAACAGAAACAAAACAGAAGTCAAAACTTTGATTTTCCTGTTATTTAGGCCTAAAGCTCTTGTCTGAATTGTGTAACTTGACCTTGTGAGTGTATGTGGTATTAGTTTGTGGGTGTGGCTTGCAGCTAATTTCTGCATATGAGATCAGAGGGGCTGCCGAGCACTGACGACCACCTGGTGCTTTCCATCAGCTGAGCCCCGAGATGGGGGATCAACTCCAGTCATGTCAGGCCATATGCTGACACTGCTACTAAAAACTACCACACTCCAGCCATACAGTACATTTATCCGAAAAAGTAACTAATTCATCAAAAAAATGCACTACTGACACAACTGTTTACAGCAAAGTAAGATTTTGTCGCCCTAAAGACAATTTTCAATCATGAGACCTTAAATTATAAAACTATGGACTAATCAAACTATTGTATTTCATTCAGTACACAGTGATGATGAGTTGCCTAGTCATGTTGCACACAGTGTGTGGCAGATTATTTGACATGAGTCATCTGAGCTGATCATGTGTTTAGGGCTACTGCATTACTTTCTAGGAATTCAACAAAGCCCCTAAAGATTATAGATAAGTGGGTCGATAAATAGGGCATCATGTTGTAATCAATCACAAAATCAATTACAAAGCAAGAGGGGTTCAGTTACTTGTTCACAGCAGCAACAAATTCAACACGTGAGGGAAACTTGGCTCACAGCGTCTGTCACATTGTTTGTCCCGCAGCTGTGGCACAAGGACAATAAAAAAGATCTTTTTTCTGCTGCTGGCAATTATCTGCCATCAGTGGAAAAAAACTTCACTTCTTTTAGTGTTTCTGTAACGTCGCTGTAAATTGTTTGACAGAAACACAGAAAGCAAACAAAGCAAACAAAACAGGTAATTGCGCTGAGCTCTTCATATTACCTTAGTAAAGAGGACAATGGACTAAATAATATGATTATATAATGATAATATAATTATATAATGATGCTACTCAACTTTAATGCAACAAAAATTGACCACAAGGCAAAATTTTACCCAATACCGACTCAAATAGAATCCCTGCTTGTCTACATACTGACATTAACTGTACATGTCTTTCTGTAAAAGAAAGATCCTAATCTCAGTGAGGCTACCTGTTTACAAACTGCACAATCTGGTATCAGAAGATGTATATTCACTCGGCTGGAAAAAAAAAACAACTCACCACTTTCCCATTGTGAGTCAGTCGTTGCTCTTTGACAGGCAGGTTTGTCTCTTCATAGAGCAGCTGTTTGACATCTTGAACAGATGTGAAAGGAGAGACCTGGTAGGACCTCACTCCCATGTAGTCATGACGAACTGTCACCCATGGCAACCTAAAAAGTACAGATACAATTTATGAGGTTTGAGTAAAATCTTTGTGTCTGGGTGGAACTTCAAATTAGGTACAAATCACAGCAGGAAAACTTTATTATAAGCAGTTATTTAAAAAAAAGATTTCTTACTTCTTTCTTTTTTCACTTTTCTTTGATAGAGGCAGTGGAATACAATAAGGTATGCCAGCCAATATGCCAATCGAGTCAGGAATGTTGCAGTTATAAAATTCTGAAGACTGAATCATGTGTCTCAATTTAGGACTTTTGAAAAAATGTAACTAAATCATTTTTAAATGAAACTCTTGATTTCTCTCATAACTTGGAGCTCTCCAGTACTCATGCACTGACAGCAATGCACCATCACTGTAGAGAAAAGGAGGTATCAAATTTGATCCTGGGACATGAGAGTCTTGCTTTCTGTCATTATTGATCAAGTTTTAGGTTAAGAGGAAACATGAGACTGGACACCTCACCAGGTCCATCTGCTAAAAATCCATTTAGGCCTTTTCAACATCTGTATTAGGCCTTAGATTTGACTTTGAGATCGCTGCACTTTCACATACAGCATGTAGCCTAAATGCAATCAATATCAAGTCAAATCTTTAAAAGCCTCGATTGATCCCATCCTCAAGAGAGTTGTGATGTTTCTCATCAGAAGGCCGGCCTCTGCCTCTGTCGTTTTGTTGTTCATCATCTGCCTCCATGACTGCTACGTTGGCTGCCGCCCACTCCAGAATAAACTGTACTGCTATATACGAGAACCACATGAGGAGGTCATACTTATATAAGGCAAACGAGTAAGTTAGCCTTTCAAAATGTCAACAGCTATAAAGCAAAAATATTTTTGCTTATGCAGCAGCAGGAGTCTGGACCTATGCAGCCCAGTGCACAGTGGTGCATTCACTGGTGCTGGAGTGGGTGTGGCAGCCAGCACAGGATGGCAGAGGAGCTCCTCAGCATTAACTAAATTATACAGTATGGTATAAAGCTATAGAACAGACTGACACACTGCAGTAGTGAGCCAGGAAAGTGTTGTTGTTCCTCTTATCTCTGCTTTTCAATCAGTTCAACAGTGAACAACCTTAGCATGACCATGAATGGAGTGTTACAGCAGGGGGGTGTTAGCTGCTAACATTCAAAATGCTAGTAATGTTACAGTAGTATTTTACAGTACATATTACATTTGTACTACTTACCATGGGTCTGGACAGTTGGCCATCTCGTTGTTGCTATGTGTCTCAGCACATACACATTCATTGGACTATCTTCTGCACCGCGCGCAGGGATACTCCACCCGGAAAACGGCTGCTGCAAAACAAGAGTACCCTTATTATCCTCAAAACACCTGCTTGTTTTCTGTAACTGTTAAAAAGACATGACAACCCTCGCTCGCTAATGTTTGAAATACAATAATACAAAGAAGATAAATGTATCATTGTGACAGAGGCTAAGACGCTTTCTTTTAACCATCGCCGGTGCGGCGTGATTTGTTTGGCCTCTTTAGGACCGTTATCCCGCTGTCCTGACAAACCTCACTCACTTGAATCGTTCCTGTGCGCGCTGCTTGTTGTCCTCTGATACATTTCACCGCAGGCTGTGTTCCTGGAAACAATAACAACAATAGCAAGTGGCATAGTTTCTCCCCTCCATCAACACACGAACTCCTTCAAAGGCGATGTTCTAATAATAATGAATTACACTGCGTGTGAGAGCAACAACTCTGGTAACGGAGCGAGAGGATTCACTCCCGGTTACTTCCGCGTTGTCGTAAATCCCGTCAGGCGACAGAACGCTCTTAACTCGCTCTACGTTTCGGCTTTTTCGCTCAAAATCAAAGAGCGTTTGTCGCCAAAACCATTAAATATATATTTTCTACTTTTAACGTTATCTGGTAAACATCTGCAACTTTTGCTCTTCGAACACAGATCCGTGAGGAGCAATGATTTTGATCGCGCATGCGTAGCGGCTTACTTACGGCATCACTCCGGATCCATACAGATTCTTCAGCTAGCATGGCTGTCTTTATTTTAATCCTGTGAACCTGTGTGGATGATGTGCGAGTTTAGCTTAGTTCAATTAAAGCAGGTTTTCAGAGACCATAAATTAGCAAGAGCTCTCACTTTGTGCTGCTCGTCTGACAACCTTAGCGAACTGGCAGTTGGAGTTTTTTCAAGACTTCCACAGACTTGAAACCATTTCTTAAACACTGAACATCTGTGCTAAAAAAAAAGTTGGCAGCTAATGGCTAACAAATTTGTAAACAGACAATTTAATTTTTGGGAGGAGCAATTTAAATTTTTTTTAAAAAATGCGGTTTAATAGAAAAAGTTAGCAGCGGGAGTTCAAAAGGTAAAGTTCAAAATTTATTTAAGAGTTAAGTCATCCGATACATTATAGGCCTATTGATTATTAATCCTTAAATGGAAAAGTGATGGTGCCCAGTAGCCCTATTGTTTCACTGTAAATAGTCAAGTAGATTTGTCTAGAAACTGGTCAAATACATTCTTGCTCTCTGGTGACATGCTTACTGTGTTAGTAGTGACATGCGTAGGCTTATTTCGAAACTATTCCTGCTAGTGACTTTATGCATCTGCATTACTTTAATTAGCCTGAGTGGCTCATGCCGCGGAATTCTGGGACATGTAGTCAAAAGTGGAAGATCAGACGCCAGCACACTGCAGTCGAGGATGCGCACATCAACTTTCTAATGAAAATCAGCGGCTGAGGCGCAGGCCTGTCCCCTTAAAACTAATCATTTTTTACATGGTCCTGTCCTGAGATTTAAACTATTTACACAGCGTTAGACAACAAACCGATGAAATTCCACAATCAAATTATTTCCATTTTGGTTCAAATGCTTACCGTCCAGAGGCTGTTCTGACACAAATATCTCATGCACAGACCATGCAAACTCTGATATCCTGAAAATGTGGTTCAGTGTGGTGCAATGCTTTTGCTCAAAATCAGCAGGACTGCGTAGCAAAGTGACATGATCACCTCAAAGTCAAGGACTCCCAGCATCTCAAAATACAAACTGCTCTCGATGACATCATGTGGGATATCCCGGAGACATGCGGTTAATCTTGTACTTGTAACTAAGTGGCGCATTTTCGGGATAAAAACTCGGACCGAAGAAGCAGCGTTTTGTTGCTCAGAACAGTAAAATCCAACCTAAAATACGCCAAACTTCAGCTGCCAGAGCACTACGATTTCAGCTGCCCAAGGCTATGTTAGAGACTTTCCCTTTAGAGTCATTTACATTCAGTAAGGAAATGATGCTAATATAATTATTCTTAAAATATCCTCATAACTATTGTAGGTCTCCCGTTGCCTCATCGTCCCAGTAGCCTACATCTTAGTGCCGCATTGGAGAGAGAGAGAGAGAGAGGGAGGGATACTCACATGGGGAAACATGTTGGCAGCAGCATCAGTGCAGCATCTCTGTCCTCTGCACCGCAGCGGAGGGTTCAACTTCCTTCAAATGACTGATTAAGTAACTTAAACGCTGAAGTGAAGGTTGTTAGAGTGAGATGGCCTCAAGATGAATTCCTACAGTCATGAACACCTCAGGACACTTTCATACTGCAGGTTTTAACGCAGGTCTCTTAAAGTGACAGCTGCCGAAAAGAACTGCGATGGGACCAGCGGATATGGGATGAGTGAATAGAATAGAATAGAATAGAATAAGAGTCTACTTTCCATGAAACATCGCAATTAAGATAAAGGGTAATAAAATACAATAGCAGATTAGACTGTACAGTCCATAAAAATATAATTAAAGAGACTAAGTGCATAAATACAACAGAACAGCATAGAGCAGAATAGACTGTAAATGTATTGACAGAATTGAATAGAACCGAAAAATATTTGAGTGGATAATAATATGCATAAAATCATAGATTTTACAGGCTATATGGTTTCTAAATAGAATAAAGTCATCAGCTGTGCAGTTTATAAGTAGAACAGAATCGATTCATAGACTGCAGGCTATATCTATAAATTGTATAGAATCATTATGCAGTCTATAAGTGGAATAAACTCATAGACAGTATATCTATAAATAGTGTATCACTGCGCAGTCTATTAATATAAATTAAAAGACTACAATAAAACATAGAACTGTTCAGTTTATGTAGGCCTGCAGTCTACTGAATAGAATAGAATAGAATATGGATGCAGAAAATAATGCCACTTTTAAAAGACAAAACTGTTCAATGCATGGTTCATAGCAGACATTTTAAACACTCACTGCAAACCTTCAACAGCACTTTAGTTGAACTATCAGCAATGACGCCCACCCTCCAGTAGATGGAGACACTAGCAAAGCTTGAACCTGTATGAGGGCGAAGCCTTGAGTGCAGTGCTATCACAGCTATGACTCATGTCACATTGACGCACAGGTCATTTACAGATTTGACCTCAATACATTTGAAATGACTGAACAAAACATTAACATTAAGAAAAGAACTTTTATTAAATTGTATTGTAACTGCAGTATGAGATGATCCTATTACTCCATACAAAAGAACAAAACTCATAAAGGTGATTAAAGTAGGCCTATTAGAACCCAGACCTTTGCCTATTAGTGATAATAATGACAGATTTGTTAAATACATGAAGCAGTTCAAATATTAATAGTCCACAATAAGCAAGTTAGCAACAGCTAATTACATTTCCAAAGTACTGATATCCTGGAGCTGATATGCAACATGTCTGGACTTGTACAGTAATTGGCCACTTTTACTGCAGTGTTGAACTTTTGTCCTCTGTGTCTTTGCCTGGGTTCACACACACTCACACACGTACACACACCACTAATTTTTGCTAGAGTTGGATATGATAAATTTATGTGCTTTTGCATTTACATTTCTCACCACCATAGCCTTTGCCCAGCCAGTTTAAGCTCCTTTTGCAAAAATGTTCACAAACTGTCACAACAGGAAAAATAAGATATTATGATTTATGAGAAAATAAAATGTTCGTAGAAAGAGATTTGCTGCGTTTGCTGAATCCATTAACAATGTGATATCTTTGGCATTTTCTCTTACATTTAAATTAGTAAAAAGTTTATCTCTTCTGCATTGTTTATACGCCTCTTTTAAAAATGAGATTTATTCATTTTTTTCCCAAATGTTGTGTTTTGTTTTGTTAAGGGGTAAAATATGTAAATCCCGATACAAAGGCCCACACTGAGTGATTTCTATCCAGGAGAGCATCTGTTTTGGAGAAAGGGGTACAGGGCCTACTAGCCTACAGTATTTTTCTCTGAACTGTGGTGGAGTTTAAGTCTGAAATAGGCTAGTAGAAAGGGGAAATTCTCAAGTCAAGTACAAGTATTTTCAAACTGTATTCAAGTAGCCTACATTAGGCTACTTGAGTAAATGTAGTTAATTACTTTTACCAATGCATTGTCTGCTTGACAAGGAATCACGTTAAAAAACAAAAAGTTTGCAGCGTCACACCTCTGGAATGCGTTTTTGAGTCAGTGTTTGTCACTGCGGTAAATCCAAAATTAAACTTTCTTTTTCTAACTTTATGTTTATAATTTTGTTTTTATTAAACAAAAATACGTAGGGGGAGGAACAAAACAAAACTGAAACAAACAGGTCACCAGGTGTAAGCTAATACAATACAATTAACTTCGTACAAGAGGTAACCATTAGCCTATAGGCTATCATTAGCAAGTCCTAAAAGGAAAATATACTGACTGCCCCAAACCATTTACAAAACCCAGTACAACGGTGAATAATTTAGATAACAGTTATAAATGTGGTTACAGGCTTACTGTGTACCGCCAACAATGGCCTATAAAATCAATATTTTCTTGCGGACCGCAGGGACGCGGCGAAGGGCCATTGCAGGTCCGCGGACCATCGTTTGGGAACTGTTTGACTGGGGCTCAAACTTCAGAACAGCGTAGCCAAATAAACCACACACACACACAGAGGAGAGTCTTCTGTTCCGACATATTTTTTTTAAACCGACCTACTGCATCGTTTCCACATCGACTCTCATTACAAACCAGCTTGAAAACGCCGTTATTGATCCGTGACGATCACACTGTGTGAACTGCCGCTGCGCCCAGTGAGACCGAGTCTTTGATGTCGTGCAGACTGATCACAGATCAGATACACGCGCGTCAGATCCATGAAACCCTCTCTCTCTCTCTCTCTCTCTCTCTCTCTCTCTCCCCGCCTTTGATCTGAGCGCTGACTCCGTCCTGGATCCGCCGCCGTCGCTCTGTTGAACCGGGGCTGGGGCGGCAGCACTGACATGGTGAGCAGACCGGTGCGGGAAACACACCACCACGCCTCTCACCGGTCTGCTGTCGACTTTTAATGACCATTACTTTAATCAACAGGATCGTTTTGTGACAGGTAAGACGAGATTTATTAGTTTTGGACGTTTTCGGTAAATGCGCCTCGGAACAAACATGGAATACAAGTCATAATGTTAACAACAACCCTATAAAACCCAAATGTAGCTTAAATTTATAGGCTCTTGTTAAGAATAATAACTTATTGTGGCACAAACTGGCGGTAATGTCGCTTGGAAGTAACGAGTCTGTCGCTTTACTCGCATTGTAGGATACGCTAAAGATAGGCTTCTGTATTTTAGCGCTGCTCTAGTTAGAGATGTTTTTGGCTACATGCTCGCAATATTGTGGGATTTTTGACATTTTATGTAGGAGAACTAACGTTACAACGTTGTTCCGTCAAATTCATCCTCGTGGGAGTTTCAAGCTTGTGGCTCGAGTGTCGCAGCTGCTGATGGGACTTTAATCAAACAGCATCAGTTACCTGCCACTGTTCGCACGTGCGTGTGGTCGTTTTTAATCGCGTGCTCTCGCTCTCAGCCCATATATCATACCTGCTTTATTACAGATTGTGTAAATATTGTAAAAAAATGACCTAACATGTAGTTTTCCCCATTATTAAGCCTAAACTTATGTAGTTTTAAGGTCGGAAATTCCCGCTCAGCTTTCCACGCTGTTACAGTATCAACTTTTGAATGTGTTTGTTGTAACTCATTAGCCTGCATGTTAACAGTGCAATATTTCTGTTTTATGATAACTAAACTTGCCTGTATTGACAGTATTATTCAAAAACAAATTATATTGTATTATCCCGGAAAATCTGACACAGCCAGATTTTTTTTTTGATAAACAAGTGTAAAATTATAGAAAACAACATATACAACAATAACGTTAACATAATGAAGCTAAGTCTGCTGTTGTCTTTTTTGCAGCTGCAACCAGCAAGCGGCCCATCAAAATGGCTTGGATGCTTCAACACACCGTCTCACTTCTTCTGGCCCTGCATGTCTTGTATGCAGCTCTGGTGAGCGTTTTATATAATTTTTCATTTTGAACACAAGTGAGCGAGAGAATGCAGAGTTTCTGATGTGCTTAAGGCTTGTTATTAACCCCAGACCTGTTACTGATGTGTGTATCGCTCATCTAAGCACAGATAGAGAAAGATACACTTAACACAAAGTGAATGAGCACAGCTTCTTCTTCATTTAATTTAATTACGTGCTAGTGTGCAAGTTATATCTTGAAGCGAGAAATAGACGTTAAAGCAAAAAAAAAAACCCAAAACAACAACATCTTGCTCGAGGTCCATTTGGTAGCTTTTCCAAGACTTTTAACCACATTTCAAACTTCCTCTCCATGACACATGAGTAAACCCCGACATCTTGGGAAAACAAAAAAATTCTGCAAAAAGTGAAGTGCAAAGTCTCCAAACTGTTTTTTGCACAAACTGCATGCATGAACTTGAACTGCACTGCATGCCAGTGTTAAACAGGCAACTGTTCTCACAGTGGGATCTGTAAAACTTTACCAGTAACACTGACAATGCAGACCGAGCGTCATTTAACCTTTATACACTGCCCTGTCCTGATTGTATTTGCGCTCTGCACTCGAGTCTCTGGTTTTGGGAAACCCAGAATTGTTGCCTTTCACTTAGATTCTGCTGCTGCAGCTATGCAGTTTTCCCACAGGGCTCATTAGAGTTTCATCTTATCTCATCCCAACAGTACCAGACTTGTTTTCAAGAAGACTCCAAGGCGGGGGTTGATCCCCTTAAACCATTATCAAAGATTATGATGCATAACTCTGGATTCAGCCTGCTTTTCTCTATTGATAAAAGTGGTGATGAGGTACAGGAATCTAACTTTCACCAAACGACTGTCCCTCTCAGATTCCTGTGAGGGCCGAGGAGGAGACCAGGGACTGCAGGGAACAGGAGTACAAGGACCGGTTTGGGAACTGTAAACCCTGCAAGCAGTGTGATGCAGGACAGGAGCTCTCAAAGGTTGGAACAAGTTTTATTTGGGCCTATTCCACATTTTCCCACTTTACCAGATTGACTGTAGTTTTAATAGAGACGATCTGAATTAAATACTGTGTTCACTGCGGAGCCTTTTCCACACAGCTGCTCCAAGGAAAAAACACTGTCCCGTGTTTATTAAGGAAAAGTGTTGTCACACAAGAGATCTATAACAGGTTAGTTGAATCAACTTGGTTTATTCCTGTGGTTTAAAAAAAAAAGAAAGAAAAAACTGTTGGGTTTGTAAAGAATAGCCATCACTGTTTAGAAAAGCATATCTTATGCAGGGGTCAGACATTATTTATTACTTCCTCTCTTTTATCCAGAGAACAGCCAAGCTGCTAGTAGCTTTTGTAAAACACCGACCCTTCTTTAATCAGTCACACCCATACTTTTGACCTTCTGCAGCTGAATGGCTTCCATTGTTTTCCCCCTTTGCACCCTGTCCAACTTATTGTCTTCACTGTTTGAAACAAGCCATGCCTAAGCTTGCTGCTCTCTCGACTGGGAATACAGTTCTTTCCACCACCTTAGCCACAGGTTTTTGTGTGCTTTGTACAAACAGGCCTCTATAGTGTCAGCAAGGCTTCCCTCTCTGCCAGCAGCTATGTGCTTACCTTTGTGAGTGGTAGGTATTGATGTGGGGACAATTTAGTAAGTTCCTTTGGATTATTTCAGTACTAATCAATTGTATTCCTCAATACCTCAATTTAAAAAAATATTTTTTGCATCACATGTAACCTTGCAAACAAGTATTCCATAAAGTATTAGGATAATTTGACCTGTGGAGTGTCATTGAATATTTGAAAATGCTAATAAGAGGCAGTAATAGAACAGACATGTGATTAAATAATACCAGCTAAATTATATTGGAAAGAAGTAAAGCATTTTTAACCAAATGGCAGATTTTTTATCCTTTGTTTTGGAATTTAAAGGTGCAATATGTGGCATTTAAGCCACAGTATAATACAGTATAATTCCTCAATTTAACTCTAATTTGACCCAGTCTTCATCAGCGAAACGAAAACACAGTGTTTATAATTTACATGCCCCATATTGTCCCACTAGTGTTATGATTTCTGGTTTCACCCGGGTCGTCCTCCTTGTGTAACTCTCGCTTTGTGAACTGTTTCGTGTCTTTCAATTAAAATTCATTAAAGAGGGCCTGAAGCAGTATTCCCATAGTATCTATCTGCTGTGCGGTGACATATTTCCAAGTGAACAGCTTTAAACAGGATGGAGAGGCGGGACACAAAGGAATTCGAATGGCAAACACCCAAACACACACCGCTTCACCGTTACTCGTAATCTACCTGTCTCTCTATGTGTCAATATCTGTCTAAATCTGTTGCTGTCTGTTTCAATCTGCCCCGCTCTCTGATGAATTTTAGCTCTGAGCCTGATTAATGAATGATGATTGACAGGTTGACATCATGATGTGATTGGTTGAAAATTGGATGGTTCTCCTCTATGTAATAATTCCACAGATTTTGTTTAACATGGATAAAAATGGTAGACTTTGATGTGAGAACACAAAGAAATTTAACTTTTGTTATGTTTTTGACATACGTTAAATAGATGTACACTATGACCATGGATATGATCCAAAAGGGTTAAAAATGCATTTTTCATTTCATCTTGACTTTAAGCTGCCACTCTTGAATG
>JAQFJA010000024.1:8973606-8984670 GCA_029874485.1 Naso brachycentron
TGGACTAGTGATTTAAAATGGTGTAATCACATAATTTGTCCAGCAGAGGGCGGTCCCTTATTTAATTGTTAACAAGCAAAGTGTTTACTGTTTGGTGTAATGAAGTTTGAAATAAAGTTTGTTAGATATCCTGCCTCCATTACATATCTTTGTCACACATATTTGATAACCACATTCAAATTATTATATATAGAATATCAGCCAATGTATCGGCTATTGGAAACTTCTTACTCCCCAGTCTCATTATCCACATCGGCCCACAAAAATTACTGATTTAAGGGAACTATGTAATATTTCTAAGCACAAGGATGCAGTGTAATGTCTTGTGGGAGGAGAATACACAGATATGTAAAAAATAAATGACTCACAGAGTTACGAGGGTTGAGCTTTTTCTTCATGTCTCTCATCATCTGAAAGTCTTTGGCTGTTCTGTGAGATAAAAAACCAAAACAAGTTATGAATGAATTAACTCCAGGGGTTTTGTTTTGGTCTTCTAGTCAGGGTCAATGTGGGGCACAAGGTATCCCAGCATGCATTTGGCTGAAAGCAGGGAAACACCCTGGACATACTAACAGACTGACAGACACACAATTAAACCTGTGAGTGTTGTAAAGTCTCAGTTCCACCTAACTTGCATTGTTTTAGACTCTACTGTTTGCATATTTTTGGAATATACGTGCATGAAAGAGGAGGAAAATGCAAACAACACAAACAGCCCTTTTGACATCTCTGTCAAAGACTTTTAGGATCGGACTTTACCTGTCAGACAGCTTGTCTGTTAACAGCTGAAGAAAATTCATCACCGTCTCTGCAAAGGGCAATAAAAAATTAAGTTGCAGCATGTAAAACCACCTGAGATGAGCTGCTGACGGCGCAGAAACCGCAGCTTCGCTAAAACACTTCTGAGTTTAAACCAATAAAACCGTAATTACCCCGTGTCAATTAAAATTATTACCAGTCATTGTGATGCAAATAGTGAAATTAATCTTTTCACACCTTCCCCACAGTTACAGCACCGACTAATTTAAACCATGGCGGCATATTAACCTGGTGTTTTGGCCATCGTTCCCTTCAGGGCTCTGTGTCCGTACGACTCGTAGCCGACCAGTTTGGCCAGTTTGTATCTGCATTTCAGCAACTCTTCCAGACACTCCATCAGATCTGCGTTTGGATAGAGGTAAATCCTGTAAGCAATTTCTCGCACCTACAAGTGAAGAAGACAGGAGATAAAAGGCGAGATTTAAAAAGCAGCAGATCATCTGTGGTTCATCAACATGAGATCTGCAGATGATCAGATGTGGAAGATAAATTTTATTTCACCCTTTCTTGCGTGGTCAGACTGTCAAGTTTTGATACATTCAAGTAAACTGTCCATTTTTATTTGACTTTCCTTTCCTTTATGTAATTCTGCATAATACACTGCTTTCTAATTTAATTTACTATCAGATTATTAACTCAAAGTCTGTTCTTACAGCTGTATATAATGTGAAGATGCAAAACCGAAACATTAAAATCATTAAAACTTAAGTTATAAAACTGTTAAAACTGCTTGATGCTCAGCACATGCTGATAGGGGCCAGAATTTTATTACTGAAAATCCTCAAGAATCTTTTTTTGGTGTTTTAAAAGATCATTAGTGACTCCCCGGGACAGCCTTACATCTAGCCCTAGGATTTGTTGTATGGCAAAGGCGCCACCTGGTGTTAAAAAGGGAGAAGTGTACATACCAGGTCATTGGGGGAATCTGCATGTAATCCCGAAATTTGGATGAAGCTTCCTTCACTTGCAAACTGCAGGTGTAAATGTTCAGGAATTGCAGACTTTGCAATTCTGTTGGGCAGATGGGAGCTGACCAGGAACTCATTGTTCAGATCCAACAGCTTCACGTGAAGCGCGACAGCCTCCTTCCTCTGCAGAGAGACAGACAGCAAGTTCAGTTAATACGGTAAACTGGAAAGGGGGACGACGTATGTTTAAAATTTTGATATTAATGCCCTGTATATATTATTGATAATGTTCACACTCGGGGTTTAAAAGCACACATCACGACCATCTCACCAGTTTGTCATCCAGATGAATCCCACTGATTTCAAAGTCGAACATGAACAACTCTGCCACTCGTCTGGGAAGGCAGAAACACATCAGTCACTCACGATCACAGGGCAAGGCATTATCATTAGTTATTCATGTTATTACAGAAAGAAATAAACAGTGACAACACCTACTTCAGACGCCTACAATAGAGTCGAATACTAAAACAGAGGACAGTAAAATTACCTCGTATCTGGGTCCAGCTGAGCCACGATGTCCGGGTCGTCCAGCAGTTTCTTTAGACTTTGGCAAAGCTCAACATTCGTGTTCAGCCTGAAACATAAAAGTAGCAAACATGAACACGTCTGTCTTAATGTCAACACACAGAAACACATCTTTTAATGACAAGTATTGTTTTAATGCCGTGAGCAGTTATGCAACATGTTTTCTGTTTGGATGACTTCTGGGAAAAAGCCCTGCAAGCCGTCACTTCCTCCTCCAGCTGTATCAGACTTGATCTAATGCAATTCAAAGTATTACATAGAATCCACTACAGTAAAGCCAGGCGTGCCAAGCTCTACCCCGGCAGATCAGATGAGGGAGGCAACAGATGTCTCCAGACCCCCCCAGACCCCCCAGACCCCTAGGACCCCCTGTGACTTGACCCACATGTTCTGATGACACCCCAAATTGTTATTTCTAATTATTATTTCTCATTTATTTATGTGTTTATTTGTTCACCTGGCTGCTGTATTTATTGGGGTGGGGGGTGGTTGACCTAGATGTAAGAGATCACACAAAAATGAAAGTAACTTCTGTCATGCATGTATTTGCACTACCTACTGACGACTCGTTCACTAAAATATACGGGGAAAACATGTGTTTTCTGTTTGATCATAAGCTGCAAGTGTGTCTGTAAAGATGAGATCAGTATAAATTTCCTCTTACTTCTCCACAACGGTACCAATCTCTATGCAGGTCTTCTCCGCCGCCTCACGAAACTCTGGATCGGGATGTGCTACTTTTATAAAGTCTGCCTGAGAGAGCAAGAGAAACCAGAGATTACCTACAACTCTGCAGAGAACACAAGAAGCCTACGATGCACTACGTGCGTCAGAGGTCGCAGCAGCGAAGTGTTGTTGCTATGGTCAGAAATGCATGGAAACGGTCATGAATCATCATAACGCTTCAGTTTTATCACCCTTGCAGCCCAGAAGGTTCTGTTTTCAGGCATACAAGTGCAGCAAGCTTATCTAGCATACACCGAAAACAAACTAAATTTCTTTGCATTCAGTATCGCAGCTTGGTTTAACAACATGAACATAGCTGGGGTTGCTGTAAGAGTCGAAGAAATTCTTATTAACCAACAAAACTCATTAGAAGCTCTAAATGATACTGCTGCACAGGAAAACTGTCTCTGTACAAGATTCTTTGTTTGACGTGTAATCAATATAATAGACAAACAGCAAGTAAAATATTCCCACTCAGGGATATTTCATTATTTTCTGTGCATATCTTCCTGATGATTTATGATGTCTGTTGTTAGGTATTTTGAATTGTGTTAAATGCATTTTTGATATTAATATAATTTAGACTAATTTCAAGCTGTGGTGGGACAATAAAGTTTTGTTCCATCCAGTTTTATTCTACTCCAGTTTAACACTGGTACACTGCTCTCACCATATAACTGGTAACCAGTGCTGAATAAAATAACAAGAATCAGTAGACGTGTATGGTATCCATGAAATGCTGAATGGTTAATTGAGTCTTTGGCCAGTTATAATGCAGTTTAAGCACATTTTGGGTGATGCACTCACCAGATCGGCCACTTTACACAAACCATCTGAGAGCTGGTCAAAAGACTCGACTGTCTCCACCCCTGGAGGAGCAGAACAAGCTTTCCCCAGCAAACGCTCCGTGTTTTTTAGGGCTGCCTTGGTGGCAACCTGGAAGCCTGCAGGACAGCTCAGCTCGGGCACACCAAACAAACCCTGAAACCAAAGGTCACACACACACACGGGAACGTCACAACATTTTAATCACTAACTGGGGCGACTCCTAAACATCTTTTCACTGAGGCTGCAGGCATTAATGTAGTTGTGTTGTAACTTAACTGACACATTGAGGACAAATACAAACCCCGTTTTTCTCGAACAGGTTCAACCTTCTGTGAGTTTTTGCATTGAAAGCAGCTCCGACAGGTGACCACGTCGTGACATTTCTCCGAACTTGCGCCCACAAGCTTCTGTGCTTCACAAAGTAAAGCAACTGTTTACACGCAGACATTTTATACTAACGCTAAATCCGCTGTATTGTTCTGTCCCACAGGTCAATGAAGCTGGTAACTTAGTGTTGACAGTGGCTGACAGAGGACATGCTAACGTTAAACTATTTGCAAAAACCGGAAAAATGGCAAAACAACAAAATACAAACAGAACAAACGTTTGCCTTCGGGAAAAGTTACATTGAAGACCGACTTGCTTGTCATGTGTGAGGCAGCGTAGCTGTCAGTCCAGGCTGCTCAACCGCTCACATGTTAGCTCACTAGCTATCAGAGCCAATCCAAATGACTGCAGCAGCCCGTTCTTTCGTTAAAAAAAAAACCCAAAACTTAATAAAGATGATTTATATTAAAGAAAATTATCTTTATAACAAAGAAAAAGTTATGTTATCGCGATTAGTATTTATTATGTTGTTGGATATCAATTAAAAATTGTGGAAATCAACTCTGTCGAAAGTGCGATATGAAAACATGTACCGTCGTCACACACAAGCGACGGAAGCTTGTTTTCTAGAGGACCCTTCACAGTAAAAGCGCGTAATGTCGAAAATAACAAGCACTGTTTCCCCACTTACGTTTTTCGAGATTATTTTAATATGCAACATAAGTGAATAACAACAGAGCGAAAATACCGAGTTATCACAATAAAGGCAACAAAAACGCAAAAGGGTTATCAACTGTAGTTCTTATTTATCTAGAATATGACAAATGATTTAGCTGAAATCAATTGTTTTGTTCTTTGGAAGTGGCTCATATTTTAATGGGTGTTTGGTCATGAAATATTCAGAGACCAGTGCCAGAACTGCATGCATAATTAATGCCTCCTTATAATAATTCAATTGTTTTTTACCTCTTAAAAACAGACATAATTAACTTTAAATTATTTTATTGATGGAATGGACTCACTATTATCCTAATTTTTACTGTCCCTTTGTACCTGAAAAAAATAACTATGACATATGTAATCTTAACACTGGATGACAACTATTTCACACTCATTCAATGAAATATGATTCCACAACATGAACACTAATGCTTGCTGACGCCCAGCATGGAGAGGTAAATTAGACAAATCAAATGGCTTAGAGATCTATTACAATATATCATCATAAACATATCATTGCTATGATGTCAATAAATAGGAAAAAGTCAAACACAAAATACACCTTGAAACGATGTCTTTATTGATAGGAGAAATAACTCATTCATTGCACTCCACAACCACATTGCGTCAATAGTTTTCCTGTGAAATCTGTTATTAAAGGTGTAGTACGAAAAACATTAATATGTCATAAAGCGACTGTATTTAGAAACCTCCCCATAAACAAAACTAAACCATGTGACTGGCAAAACGTTTTAAGTCAACTCTGAAAAAGAATTTAATACTGAAAGTAGGTAACACAGAACAACAATAAAATGTCTTCCCAATATGAGAAATCACAGTATTTTGCAAAAAGTACTTTTGGTTTCTTGTACTTGGCAAAAAGGTACCAATTTGTGACATATGGCAAGACAATGCAGTTAAATGTAAAAAAAAAGGAAAACAAAAAATAAAAAAGCTCAAATTTAAATAAAAGTTTTGCTACTGACTGATCGCCAAACCTTTCAGACACTGTCACTCAATCACATATTTACATCTATTCACTAGAATACAACACAAAACTAATTTTTAAAAAATGAAATGTAATGGGTGGAAAAAATAAAATAAATTCGTCCGTTTGGCTCATATCAATCAATTATACAGTCAAGCAAGTGTGGATTTACAAAGGAGTGCTGTAGTCAAAAGTCTGAACATGGTTTCGTTTTGTCCCAGTGAGTGTGCTTGGACATCTGCCGACCTGGAATTGTTTCTTGTTCTTATTTTAGCTCAAAAAACAACTGCATGTCTGAGACTACAGTAAACTTAGTTGACCCCTGAGTTTCTAATGCAAAACTAGTGTATGAAATACCTCATTACAGTGTATCTTAGTGCAAGCCAGCAATATGCTTGATTAAACAGAGGTATATTAGATAGCACCCAAGCTGACAAGATTCCCCAGAATGGTTACTCTGCTGGCCAAATCACAACAAGCAGTATGGGAGGTGGCGTTTTGCTCTGTATTTTTGTGAAAAACCAGCAGTTCAAATGCTTGAATTTGTATTACATCTATAAACATGTTTTTTTCATAGAAAATATAAATATCCCTGAATGAAACAGATTCACAGCATTTTCTCTCGAGGACTCCAGTGCTACTACCATAACGTGGCCATCAAGTGTCTTTAAGGTCTCCAGTTTAAGTCTGTCTCTGTTTTCCAGCCGCTACGTCCTTTTATTCGCTGTCGTGATACGTCACCGTCCGCTTCCCCCTGTTTCGAGTGTTCACACGTGTCTTTCGCTGCGGTTTGCCGTACGACTCGTAACTGTCGTCCTCCTCCTCTGAGGCAGACCGCTGGCGGCGCTGCCTCAGCTGGCGGCTGGCAGTCCTTTCACCAGTCCCAGACCGTGTGCGGCTTCTCCTCTTTGGACTGCTGTGGGACCCTGAGCTGGCAAATGAGTTTTCAGAGGCTGAGGATGACTGCTCGCTTTCTGAGTCAGAGCTGTGATTGCTGCTGCTGTAGCTTTCCTTCCGCTTGTGTTTTGGCCCCCTGGCGTTCTTTTTCCCGCTCCCTGAACGACCAGCGTCTTCGTCCTCCCCGCTGGAATCGGAATGGGAGGAGGTGTTCTCCTCGTTGCTGTTACCACCTCGACGTTTGGATTCCCTTTTGGGACGCTTTGAGGAGCGCGACCGGCTATTTTTATTGTTGTTGGACACTGGCTCCTTCTCTCCATCCTCCTCGGCATCTTCAGAGTCTGAGGTGTAAATACGTTTTCTCTTGGAAGATAGCTGATTCCTGGCTTCGCTGGGAGAGGTTCTGTTCGGCTCATTATTCCTGCCTTCCCTGGATGCTGTGGCTGTTTTGTTACCGTTTCTTTGTTTCCTCTGGCTCTCAGAAGCAGAGTCTTCCTCAGAGAGAGAGTTGTCACTGATGTATTTCTTTTTTGGTAGTGCTCGAAGGCTCCGCCGTCTGCGTGACGTGATGTCTAAATTATCAGATTCTTCGTCTGATGAGCCAGTGGAGTGTTTCCTCCTCGACTTCCTCTTGGGTTTGTATTCCTGCTCAGAGCTCTCTGAAGCCGAGGTGTCACTATGAGGCTGTTTGGATTTACTCTTGTTTCTTTTTGACCTCTTTGACCTGGTTTCAACCTCAAATTCTTCACTGGAGTGATTGCTTTCTACATCGCTTTCTTCATCTTTTTTCAGTCTTTTCTTACGTCGGCTGGATCTCTTTGGAGAATCACTGAGTTCTTCTGATTCTGCACCATCCAGTTCATTAGTTGAGGCAGATTTTTGTTTATCTTGGCTTTTCAAGGGTGTAACTTTACTCTTTTTCTTAGAGTCCTTGTGGATGGCTTCTTCCACATTTCTTCCATTTTGGTGTGGGTGTTTCTGAGACCTGTGGTCTTTGTTCTCTTCATCTGAGCTTACAGGAGGTTTGTGTCGTGTGCTCCTGCATTGTTCCCCGTCCTCTTCCTCCTCACTTGTGATCCTCTTTTTCCTGGCTGTGCTTCTGGAGGGTTTCTGAGACACAGTCTCCTGTTCCTCCTCTTCTTCTCCAGAACTCTCCTCTGTATCATCATCTTGCTCAGAGTTGCTGTCAGACCTGTGATGTTTTGCACTGTGTCCGTTCACATGAGACAAAGTTTCTGCAGGATAAAGGAGAAATAATTAGCTTGTATATATTTATAGACAAGACAATGTTCTTTGCAAGTCCAAGCTAGTGGCAACTCAAAGTGCATAATGAGGATTTCTCACCTTTTCCCTTGGTCTTAGCAGCTTGTCTTGATTTCCTCTGTGTGTTCGAACTGGTGTCTCCGTTCTGCTGATTCTGTGAGGAGGATGACGCATCGCTGTCATTGCCGCTCTCCTCATCCTCTGATTCACCACCTGATTCCTTCTTTTTCTGAGAAGCTAGAAAGCGAAACAAGGGCACAGTTGAGCCACAAATTCCCCCTGTGAGCTGCCTTAAATATATCAAATGTATTTGAGGGAAGAAAAAGGAGTGTTTACAATTGCAAGATGATTATTGTATGATTGAAATGCTAAAAAAAGAAACTGCCCACCTCGTGTTGAAGTCTCTCCTTCAGAATCTGAGCTGCTCTGGATCACTGCCGTGCGTTTGCTGGCCCGGACTGTTTGGCGGAGGCGGCTGCTACTCCTTCTTGGCTTCTCTTCCTCTTCCTCATAATCTTCATCTGATGCTTCGAGGAGTTTGATCTTGTTCACAGCCGCCCTCGCCGTCTTCCTCTTGAGTGACCTGCGTGTTGTGGTTTCCTCTTCCCTGTCGGAGGCCTGGGACGTGGCTCTGTCAGAGTTGCGGTGGTGACGTCTCTCCATGCGAGACGACCTGCCGCCATGGCCGTTCACCTCTGCTCTCCCCTCTGAAATCAAGCCGTGCAGAAGGATGTTTAACATGGAGGTTGGTAGGGTTGGGTACATCGCTGAGGGTGAATCTGAAGCCTGTTTACCTGTGCGCTTTCTGTCTGCGGCAGCGTTTCTGGTCTGCCGTGTGCTCCTGCTGTTTTTACTCCTGCTGGGGTAGCGGCGACCTGAAGACTGGGAGGACATCTCTGCATCCTCTCCATCTTCCCCTTCACTGTCAAATTCCTCTTCTTCATCCTCTTCTTCCTCTTCACTATCACTCTTAGCAACTGACAACAATAACAAATCTTTAGTTATGTCTTTTCAATACACAACTTAAGAATGTCTCTGTAATATAATGTGATTAAAACTCAACTCTCCACCTTTTTTCCTCGGCTTGGCACAGCTGCTTCTAGTGACTCTTGCTTTCTGTCTGAGTTGATGTTGCCTTGAGGAACCTGGACGTTTCTCCTCCTCCGACTCACTCACCTCGCTCTCACTCTCGGACTCTGTAGTGAAAGAAATATTTACATTACATTTAGTTGTCCTTTACAAAAAAGTGGTTTGAAACTCAGAAAAAAACCAGAGCTAAAAGTCATCAAGAATTGGACCACCTCCCATAAAACAGCTTAAAACATGTTTGAGAGCTATGCTGCTGTTTTCTTTTTAAAAAGGTGAGACGTAAAACGGAGCCTGAAGTGTGGAGGTGTAGTCTGAAAATGTGTTTTAGCATGTGATGAAGCGTCTTTTGTACCTGGAGTTGATGAAGCAGCTTTGGAGTCCTCTGAGGAGCTGTGACCTGAGCTGCTGCTTCGACTCCTGCGGGCTCTCTCAGGAACAGACACTTTGGCTGAGGTAGATTTGGTCACTGATGTCGACTCCACTTTTTCCTGAGTTTTTACAGCAGCACTCTTTTGACTTGAGAAAAAAAATCAGAGTGAAAAAAACAGGTTAAGTGCAAATGTGCTATCTTTTACACCCAAAAGCATGAGTATTCTGAGTACCTACAATGATACATGTAGATTTTTCTAAAGCACATATTCTGTCAATATGTTCAAAGAAGACAAAATAGCAAGAATTATAAGGAACAGTTTAAGTCCTGTTTGAATCTATGCCTACTGACTCACTCAAGCACAAATCTACAGTAGTTCCCCTCATTTTTGACCAGATGATCTGAAAAAATATTGAACTTGAACAGACCTTGGTGTGGTGGAGGGCTGATCCTGCTGCTGCATTTTCTTGCGGAACCTCTGACTGCGGCGGAGCCTATCGCTGCTCTTAATTGCAGTTTTGTACTCAGATATGATTGTTCTGATTTGCTCCTCGAAGAAGGCAGAGAGCCGTAAGGTCATGCTGTAAATCTGGAATAAGACGAAAATGATGAGACAGATGAGCTTCAAATTACCCTGAACTCCAAATTCCATAAAATTACTTTATTTTTCATTATAAAATCTAAACTTTAAAGTGGAGATGAAATATGGAACAATATGAATGTAGTTTTTCATTTTTACCTAAGGCAAGATATGGCGCTGAATTGAAACTTTGTATTTATCTGTTATTACTAGAAAACCAGATAGTAGTTCACTCTTTCGTCAATAGGACGCAGCCATCCCCCACGAGCTAAGCACTGACATCACGGGTATGGTGCTGCTTGTAGGGGGACCTTCTGACAATGGGGGGGACATACGTTGCATTGCCAGTTCTCAGCTGCTTTGACAGACAAATTTCCATTTTGGATTACCCATATGGACATGCAAACACAAGAGAGGAACCATTAC
This sequence comes from Naso brachycentron, assembly GCA_029874485.1. Lineage (NCBI taxonomy): Eukaryota > Metazoa > Chordata > Actinopteri > Acanthuriformes > Acanthuridae > Naso > Naso brachycentron. The sequence goes on from JAQFJA010000024.1 coordinate 8,984,136, forward strand.
GTAGGTAGTGAGAAGTAAATGTGGTCATGAGTTAGTAACCTGGTTCGGGCTGTTTAACGTCATCCATTAGTCAGTGAACAAAACAGTCTTTTCATTCTTAAAGTGAAGACACCACCAAGATCTCGCTGCCTCTAAAGTAACGTAGTAACGCAATAATGTTGACATTATTTTAGAAAAGAAGTGCTCCCTCCTCATGAAGAGAATTCAACTAGATGATAATCTGGCCTCGGAAAAAAAATAACTTTTTAGCAGGTTTACTTCTCACTACCTTCGTAATGGTTCCTCTCTTGTGTTTGCATGTCCGTACGAGCCAGGAAGGTTCATCTGCACTGTGTCCCCCCAACAAGCAGAAGCAGCGCCATACCTGTGATGTCACCACTTAGTAAAGATGCGCGGATAGGCAATTATTTCATCCGCAACCACATCACAAAACTCGTCATCCACCTGCCATCCACCCGAACCAACGTTTTTTCAAAAGCGCACCCGACCGCCATCCGCCGGTTGTTGTAGGTCTAATATGGACGATGCAAGGCGT
>JAQFJA010000024.1:8989016-8999545 GCA_029874485.1 Naso brachycentron
AGGAAACAGGGGAGAGAGAGGGGGAATGACATGCAGCAAAGGACCACAGGTGGAATCGAACCCGGGTCTGCTGCGCGAGGACTTAGCCTCTGTATATGGGGCGCTCGCTCTACCGACTGAGCCACCGGGCGCCCCAGGGAAAAATTTAATTGACTGAGAATCAGTGATGCTGAAACTACGAAGAATCCGCACACTGAAAAAGTCGCCCCATTCTTCTGTGTACATTTATGTGTTCAAAATTAAGAAATAGACTCATGGAGGAGGTCACTCGGCATCAAAACAAAGAAGTGACAAATCTGACAAAGTCTGAAATCTTACTGGGCTGCCAGTTTCTACGGAGCGCCTCGTCATAACTTTGCCTCAATACGAGGAAATCGATCACATCTGGCATGTCGTGATACCTGCAGGAGAAATGTGAGTTTATAAATTAAACACTGTCTGTGTGAAACTGCTGCTGAATACAGGTAAATAACATCTGGAGTTTGTTTTTGTTTTTGCTTTTAAATAACAGCCAAAAACACCTCCTTTATCCTTATTTATAAACAAGCAGGAAGTTTATTATTTTAATCTTAACTAGAAGCAATATGGATGCAACCTTTGTGTTGATTTGCTACTGGAGAAAAAGAAGTGAGACAAAATATTGAACATGTTTCTCAACACAGAGCCAGTCAATGAAGGTGAGCTGCTTACTTGACAGAAAATGACTTGTCTGTGATTTTGCCGGTGCCGTGGTCGATCAGAGTCAGCTTCAGACAGCAAAGTGTTGGTGGGCAGACTTCATATTTGATCCCTGTGATCTTCACAAACTCCTGGTCCTGAGAAATACACAGGAGGGTTTCCATTACATTTACATTTTTAATTAACAAGCCTGAAAATATTTACAAGAAGAAAAAAAAGAAGTTCTTTTTTTGTATATAATTTTACAAAATAAAAAGGAATTATGTATCAAAGATTTCACTCCATCACCTTGATTTTCAGTGTTTTTCAAAACATCACTAAAGATTTTGTGCATTACGTTCAACTCTCTGAACTCTTCTACCAAGAAAATTTTATTATTTTCTTATTTTTATTACCCGCAGCTCCATTTTCTTCCAGGGCTGTTTGTCTAAGTTGATGGGGTACATTTCTGTTCGGTTCACCGCTTCGACGTAGGCCTCGTGTCCCTGACGAAAGTAAATCACCTGACAGACACAAAAACAGAGTCAGAGCTCAATAAGGTTAATGATTATGACGCCCTGCTAAACAGCCAAAAGACGGAAGATGTTTAGACTACATCAATGCAGTAGCTTTATATTTACAAACAATTAATACTGACAATAATTTAAATAAATTCTTCCCCAGTCTGTCCAATTTGCAGACAGCATGCTAAACACATTCTTACAAGAAGCTGCATTTCTGCTCTTTCGGAAATTTTGTCCATGTTTCCTCTACTGTTTCTCATCTACTAAGGCAGCAACTTCACTTCTCTTGAGGGTGGAATGAGTTTGATCTTCTTGGCATGAATAATTTCCTGCATAAATGTTAAATGGATCCTTGGACAGAGCAGCTGAAGAAATGTTTCCTCATGCTGTGAAGAGCTTCTCTGTGGTCTAATGTGAATACCTCATCGCCCATTTGGGGAACAAACGGCGACTTCCTGGGGATGACATCAGTGATCCATATTGAAGGTCTGAACTCATTGGAGACTTCTCTGTTGATAGATGGTCTGGCCTTAGGACGCTTGGTGAAGCACAGCGATGTTAAAAAATTAGTAAATGTTAACTTGATTTAAAATTTAAGTTTTTATGTCCCCTCAATGACAGAATGGCTTGAGTGCAGCAGAATGTACAGTAAGAAACTAAACAAACTCACCCTGGGCGACTTGTTCTTTGCTTTCTTGGATTTCTCTTTGTTTTTCTTCCCAACTTTTTCCTCCTCATCACTCTGCTGCTTCTCCTCGTCTTCCTCGTTCTCTTCCTCCTCTTCTTCAGAGGTGCTAAGTCTGCGGTGCACTCGCTTGCGTGACGACAAGGGAGTGGAGGGCTGCAGGTTGATGCCGGCGTCTGCCGTCCAGTCAGAGTACTCGCTGGACGTGTGGCTGTCCAATAAAAAATAGTGATGATTGCAACTTTAAGGCGTACATATTAACAGGACATACAAAAACTTCATCAAATAACTTGAACCTCATTTCTGCCATGTCATCCTGCTGTGACTGATCATTGAAAATATTCATAAAGAAATTGTTAAAAAAAAAATGAATAAATAAAATAAAATAAAATAACTCGAACCTTCTTTGAGTAACAGATCGGTGGGGACTGACACCCGAGAAAAAACAATCTACAGAGGTTCCATAAACACGTAGTGCAACCATGACAAAACTTCATACCTTGAGCTGTCACTGTTCCACTCCTCGTCATTGGATGAATCCAGTTCACTTCCATCCAATTCATTGTCCTGGACACATTAAAATAGAAACAGAATCTTGATTAAAATCCTGCCCAGACAGACTTCCAGACAATGACACTTTTAATAAAAATCACAGGTTCACCTCTGAGCTCGCAGTCTCTTCTCCCTCTTCACACGACAAGTCCATGAATTCCAGCGCCTCACTGTGGCCGTGTGCTCGCCTCACAGTGGGAGGCTCATCATCTGAATCATCCTGAAGAGACAGATGGGACTGACTCAACACCAGTGCAAAGATTTGTACAAAAATTGTTGTGAACCAAGAAAAGAAAAGTAAAAATTCTCAATAATTTTGCCTCTGTAATCACAATGAAATCCACTGTTACATGCAAATTACAGGCAGGTCCAAGAGCAGTACATTGTTTTCTACTATTTACAGAACAAATGCACACAAACGATTTTTCTAAGACTTTCTGTGATGGGGAGGAAAAAGAAACCTACTCGACAGCTGCCATAGATAATGCGTCTCTTCTTTGTAGTATACATAGCCACCTCCTCGTCTCCTTTGGCTGTTCGAATGTCCTCCTGATCCCTGAAAAACAACATACACTTTTTGAAATTTAAAAGGAGAAGTTAGAATATCTGGAGCTAAAGAAATGCCGTAAAAGCTCACTTAGTATCCCCAGTATATACTTTGCCATAAGCACCTGTCATGTTTGAGGTCAGTCAGTAAACCTTGGATGCCTACAATCTAAAAATAACGACACTGGACCTTTTGTCTGCTGTTATCACTGAGGTAGCAAGGGCACTCTCATGTTCTCTTTAAACCTTGGATGTGTCTTTGTTTTTCATGAAAAAGACGCTTGTGAAACTTGACTTGATTATGAAGTAAAGCAAGTTAAATGTACTTTTTTGTGTAAATTTGTAAAATGTTTAGAGATTCTCTAAATATTGTTCTGATCTAAAATTGGAGTATGATCCGTTCAGGTCTAATTCAAATTTCACATTCTAAAAATAAATATTTCTGCATGAAGTTAATACTATCATCTTAGAAAAATAAACCAATATAAAGAACAGGCCAGCATACAACACACCTCACATCTTAAGCTAATGTTGTCATTTCAGGCCTTTTTCTACCTGTAGCTGCTGGTTGACAGTTCAGGCACCACCACCCTGCGTCTCCAGGCCTGCAGGTCTCTCTCTGTGGCCATTTGGCTGCGAGGAGCGTTCTGGTGCATCTGCCGGACGCCCTCTACCTGTCCACTGCGGCGCAGACCCACATTAGGGGGCGACTGCACGTCTGCTCGATCATTCACAGAAACTGTAATGAAGAAAAAAAACAACAAAATATTAAGCTTCACAAAAGGAAGAAAATCCAACAGCTAGCCTCTATCAGCTCATTAGAGCTGCAATGATTAATCAAATAATGGATAAATCAGTCCATAGAAAATTAATTGTTAACTATTTCGATAATCAAATAATCGTTTCAGTCATTTTTCAAATTAAAAAAAGTAAAAAGAATTGCTGATTTCGCCTCTTTCATGTGAAGTTTTACTGCTTTCCTGTGTCTTTTATGATGATAAACGACGATTTTTTTGTGTTTTGGGCTGTTGTTTGGACAAAAGAAGCAATTTAAAGACGTTTCACATTTTGACATTTCATGGAATAAACAATTAATCGTAAAAATAATTGTCAGATTGATCGATAATGAAAATAATCATTAGCTGCAGCCCTACAGGTCATAGGATCAATATGTCAGCTAAAGCAATCAAAGATCGTGTCTTGATACCTCTGCGTGGTGTGCTCGGAGCTGGGGCCACGGCTGGGCCCTGTGCCTCTGCCTGCCCTTCTGGTCCTGCTCCAAGCCCTGGCACCACCTCCGCCCCAGGCTGGTTCTGCTGGTCCTGCTGGTCCTGTTGCTGCTGGAGCTGCCGAATGGCCTCGTCAAGAAGGCTACTGCGTCTTACCGCTACCTCCTCGTGCTCTGCAGTCTGCTGGCTGATCACCTGCTCCACTACATCGCCATCACCTGAAGATGTCATCAAACAGGGAAAGCGGGAGTGTGAGTGGGATGATAGCTGGTCAAACACTTAAACTCTGCAAGTTAGAAAGTTAACAAACTTCTAAAGACATTGTAGCAAGTTAGGTAAGGTTCAGATGTTAATAATGGTTTTGTGATTTAGATTTTCATTTTCAAAAAGTCCATTTCCATCTTTAAACTTCACAAAGGGAAAATTATGGTCATATTAGGGCCTGTATGTGGTTAGTTCCATTCTTACTGGTGGCTACGTATCCCAGCTGAGGAACCAAATGTTCAGCAGCGATGTTCTCCCGCCCCGGGACAAGACGCTGGTACCTGAAAATCAAGTTGAGAAACTTTAAACACACACAAAATTTCATGCAAAAACAATATTACTGTTAAGTATCAGATTATCAAATAAGTTTGTTATCTGCACCTTGTATTGTTTTTTCATAATGCCATAGGGCATTGAGAACTGAACATTAAAACATCTGAAGCCGCAGGTAATGAATGAGGAACATATTGCTGCCGTTTAATGAAATGAAGATCACGTCTACCTTGGTGGATGTGGGTTTCCATCCACGTCCACTAAGAAGGGTGGGGGCATGAGGTGGGGTGCCTGCTGCGTCTGTTCGTCAAGCACAAAGCCGTTTGTGTCCCTAATCAGCGGTCGGTAGTCTGTGTGGAAGAACACCTGGTCTGGAAGCTGTGAGGAAAAAGCCGTTAGATTATAAGATGTGGCGTTGCTCTGCTGCTTTTGTTATATTCATGCGATGTGGGATTTTTCATTATTATGCACTGTCATACTACACAGTGGGCTTTGAAATTCCACAAACTTCAACATTTTCTCATTTTGTGAGATGTAACACATGAAGGGTGTTACTGTGGTTTTCGCTCCACAACAATGATGAAATGTTTGTGTCAAGATTTAAAGGTGCATGTGAGATTTAACCTTGCCTTGTCATATGGCTTAGAGCTGCCGAAGCCAAAGATGAGCAGATGGCCATGGGAGTCCGTGCAGGCGAAACGCTGACCATCCGGGGTGAATTTGCAGTCGAAAACGGCTCCATGACCCTGGCCCTCAATCTGGATGAAAAACACAAAATCACCCCATGTACAAAAACAAGGGAAACAAGCGAAACAAACTCAGCACAAGGGTGGAGTTTTTCACAGCACTCAATCACAGTGTGTCCCCTTGCATGATTTTGTCCTTTTTCTAAAGAAACTCAAAGTAGAATTTTGAAATAATCATGGTTGGTTTTCTGTTACTCACTTTGGGCAGAGCAGGACTGGAAATTAGCAGGGCTTTGGGACAAACTACCCATGAAAAATCTAAAATTGCCAGTGAGATTGGCATGATGGGGGTTTTAATTCATGCCTCATAAAATAAAAAGTTGACTTTCCAGATCTTAAAGTTACTCTGTATTTGCAAAGCATGACTTGAAAATGGCCCGCTAGGCATCCATACCTCCCTGCACAACTTCCGCCCATTCCTCATACGTGCTGTATTGTTTACCAGGGCCGGGCACCACAAGCTAACTGGCCAGCTAGTTCACTCTGTATCGACTGGCTTTTAATATGTTAACCACCCGCTAAGCCATGACTCAAGATAAGTCGAAATGAAGTAGAAACGGGTCAAGATGAAATCACCTAAATCACCTACAGCTGGCTAGGGCGCATGGATGTATGCACATGTCAGCAGTGTTCTTCTCACCTGAGCCAGGGAGCAAAAATAAAAACTGGAAATGAGGATGATGCTCAGGGGAGATTTTTGTGCCCAACTCGTACAGAACCCTGATGCCGTGATGAAAACTTTTAGATACCTTTTAAATTCGTCAGACTCGTGCAACAGCACATTAATAAACAGGGGTGGAAAAACAAATACCGAAAAGGACTGTTCAGTATGAAGGAGCAGATTAAGGAGACCTGAGAGGATGAAAAACACTTGATGTCAAACTGTATGATGCCTTTGGTAAACTGATGTTTGAGTCACACAGACAACACGCACTAAGCTAAGTTTGTTTTCTTTTGTTATAACGTTGCTTATTGCTTTGTGTCTTGTGTATTCTGGTGTATATTTAATGCCACATGTCCAGTGCATGATGTCCAGTGCTAAACTCAACTGAAACTGTTCTCGTCTATTTTATTGACAAAATTTGAAGATTGTAGCTAGAACTTGTTGTTTTCACAATACACAAGGTCTGGAGTCCAGTCAAGCCATATTATGAGTGACTGAGTATTGTTTGTTTATCATGCAGAGCTGCTGTGTTTGTCATCATGTAAATGCCATGCTCCGATAGTGCCAGTGTACCATGTTGAAGTAGTGCTGTGTGTTTGTCCCTCGCATCAGATCCCATATGAAGACATTCCCATCATGGCCGGCAGACAGGATGATCCTGGGGTCAAAGGGGTGTGGCTCCAGGACAAACACCTCAGCCTCATGGCCCTAAGAAACAAAATTCAAGTGTGTTCTTTTTTGAAAATAATCAATTTGTTGAAAATAAATGAGGTGGTTGTGCTATTCACTGTGCTCTATATTTCACAAAGAGAAACAAAACACTGTGCACAATTACTTTGAGGATATGTAGCAGCTGTCCTGTGTAGGAGTTCCACACTTTAAGGAGATGGTTGTTAACAGCCGTGATGACAGTATTATCATGGCGATCCCACGCTACCATGGTGACTTTGGGTTTGAAGTAGCTTTCCTCTTCACTCATTGGTTCAGCACTGAAAAATCCAAGAAGAAAATTCACACACTTTAGGTTTCAACTCTCAGTAGATGTTGTCTAATAGTGATACAGTTAATGAATACACAGCACAAATGACAAACTAACTTGTTGCTTTTTTCTGTTTCCTGTTGCACTATGCATGTTACCTTGCTTTCCTCTGACTTCCATCTAATTTATTTTAATCACAGAGCTCAAGGCAGCACATTGATTCGGCCAGCCCCTCCTTGCCCTGATCTTGCTGTATCTTTCTCAAATAAATAAATAAATAAAATTTAAAATTTTTTTAAAAAACAAACCTAAACAAAACAACAGACTAGTGATGTCCTGATCACGTGATTGGAAATCGGGGTCAATCATGTGATTTTCAACTGATCGGGATCGGGTGGAAACGTTTGGGTTTTTTTAAAATGTAATGATTCACCGTAAATATTACACAGTTTACAGGAGGCGGGGAGTAGGCCTAACACTCAGTTAACGTTAGTAGTAGTGAGCTGGTTGCCAGTAGGCAGAGCAAACGTGAAGCTGGTGCCTTGGGACAGCGAAAATGTCTGCAGTTTGAAAAGTATTTTAAATTGGACAGCGAAGGCAGTGCAACAGCCACTTGTAATGTGTGCAAACTGGGCATTTTGCATGGCGTGAAGGACAAATCTGCGTTTCACACGACCAATATGATACGCCATCTGAAAAACAAACACCCTGCACAGTACACTGTATCGGCAGATATTCAAAATCAGATGACTCAGACTCGGACTCGGGGGCAAAAACATGTGTTTGGGACATCCCTACAACAGACCCATATGTAAATATCCTCTCTGCTTTGAACACACTAGAATCAAAACATGATCCCATGGGAGGAAGGATTATAGTTGGCTTTTCCCTGCTGAGACGAATTGCTGACAGAATTCCTTTATAAGAATGTTTAGAGTTCACAAATGTTTAATACCACGAAGACCTCTGCACAAATTTGTCATTCATGTAAATTCGGATTAGTGAGTCTATGTTAATTCAACACTGTCAACAGTGTCAAGCACAGAGATTCATCACTTAAAATCAATCAATTATTAACAAACATGTAAGGAGCCTAGTGAGGATAACGAGTGAAAAAGTAAAACTTTCAAACTTATACAATCTGAGAACTGAACAAATAAAACATGAATATATGTGAATTCCTTTGCAGGTAACAGCACATGTACAAGTAGGCGAGGTGGCCTAAAGAGCAAATAATCTCATTGCTCTAATGCTCTTATTTTGGTAAATCCCACAGATGCTTTTTTATTTTATTTTTTATTTGTAACAGCGAATGGAAATCTTGTTCTTGCATATATGTATGTTTATTCAGAGGAAATCCTTATTTCAATATATCTTCTTACCAAAAACACAATGCTCATTAGAGGAGTGTACACAATTTACCACAACTGAACCGGTATAACAAAAGCAACGTGTTTGTTACCCTGGAAGAGTGGCAGACATGTTGAGCAGGATGCATCTCCACTGCTGTCGATGATGAAGCTTCCAGATCCGCGCCGTTCCATCTCGACTTCCACTCACGAACCTAAGACAGGACCCCAACAAAACCTCTGAACCACCATTGTCTGCACAGTCACGTTGAATCCAGCATACGAACTGTTCGAAACTGATAGTCAAACAGCAAAGATTTCACCATACCTTTCCCCTGAGTGGCAAAACTGGATACTGTCAACTTTGTCCTAAACAGAGAGCACATATGTGGAGAGTGATCAGAACACTTTTGTGTAAAGCTGAATGTTTGAAGTGCTGAGACAGAGAGGCAGCTGAAAATTTATGTCAGTATGTTTTCTGTTTCTGCAGCATGCTGCGTATTAACGTTTTGCTTTTGAGAAGTTTCCTACCGTGTGCTCATGGAGCTCTGATATCTTCTCTGGACTCCCGCTTCCCATGTAATATATCCTGATGACATCATCAGTACTTCCTGTTGCTAGGAACATGCCACCTGAAAAAGGGGTTTAACCCAAAATTCAGAGAAGATAACCTTTATGAATGTAGTAATTAGCTAGCTAGATAAACTGTACAGTTGAACACATTAAGTGGTATATGTACAGGTTATTTACAAAATCAGATAAATCATTTAGCACAGTAGTCTACCTAAAATAGAAAATTACCTGGACTGAATGAGGAGCACACAGTCTGAACCCCTGGCCTCGGCCGCTCTGTAAATTTGTGTGGTCGGTCACTTTAAGGACAGAAAAGAAAATGATACCGATTAAAAACAAAGCAGGACAAGTTGCTAAATATCACTGACAGAAAAGGTGCACTGCCACAAAAGTATGTAATAAAAATGTGCAGGATTTAGTTATCATTCTTTGTTTTTGTCTGTCTTTTCAAAAAAACCCCACAATATTTGTTGTCAGGGCTTTTACTTGTTGGCCCATCTGATGACAAGCCCATCAATTAAAGTTTTATTTAATCTAACGTGCATTTCAACCTTAAGACGACAGGTGTGATTACAGTCAGGAGTCAAGCCAGTGTTGCCCAGCGTTATGTTGGACGAATTTGTCCCACCACAGTCTTAAAATGAAATAAAAATATTTTTGCACTACAACATAAAAAATCTTGAACATGAGTTTTGTGCCACTGCTCAGCAAAGCCCGTATCCTTTATCTCCTTTTACTCCCAGTCAATCAGCCCCTCCCCCTTGCTGTATGCACGCAGGCCACTGCCCCGTCGTCCGGGGAATTATAGAAAATTTGTTTGGGATGAGAGAAAATCTTTTCCATGACAAAAAGGACTTTTCTATGTACTCTATGTATGTTTGAGTAACTATTGCTTAACAAATTAAGACTAAACCTTGCGGTGATTTAACCAGAGCACGTCTGTTCGTGATGTCACTTTCTTCACTTACTATCACAGGCTTGCTGCTCAGCACAAGACCGTTGAGAATTCTGGAATGTTCCCATGGTACCGGCCTATCTACCGTCATGATCCTCTCAGTCAAAATCAGCTTGCTGGCAGGGCCTTGACATAACGCAGTGATTAAAGCAGGAGGGCACTGCTGCATCACATTTAATGTTTTTACACCTGACAACCTCGAGTCTGAGGTAATGAGTGAGAACACAGATGTAACGTAGTTTTTAAAAAAAATGTATTTATGACCGTGAAGAAGCTGCAAGGTGCAAAATGCAAAAAGGATGCCGTAAACTGATTATCAATAGGGGCGGCTTATCATCTTTTAGTCTATGCAATGTCAAAAAACTGTAAAAAATGTTCATCACTACTGCCCAGAGACCAAAGTGACGTCTTAAAGTTGCTTCCTTTGTCCAGCCAACAGTTCGAAACCCGAAGACTCTTCACTTACTGTCATAAATGATGAAGAAAAGCAGCAAATTCTCACATTAAAGCAGCTGGTACCAGCAAATACTACA
>JAQFJA010000024.1:9023250-9037621 GCA_029874485.1 Naso brachycentron
GATCTAGAAGATTTAATGGATTTTATAGTTTTTCTTCAAGGCTCTAGTTAAAACACTGCTGCACAACAAAAATGTGAAACACATTTTGTTATCCCACAGGGTTTAATGAAGTGCTGCATGAAGAAACTGCAAACTGGGTTCATTTAAGCTTCATTTTGTTTCCAGCAGGAATTCAGCTGTCCCTCTGCTTTTTTCTGTGGAGGAATAGTTGGACATTTTGACAAATATTCTCATTCCCTGTGTTGCAGCTAGAAGTCAAAAAAGGCTGCGAACAATGGGAGAAAACACTGTGACACGCTGTGGTAAAAAGAATTCAGTTCCACTTCAAAAATATGCGTTTGAACATTAAATCTTCTTACTTCAGTACACTTAAAATGACATCTGGTACAATTACAGAGTTTTGTCAAAGTGCAGAGAGTGCGATCAAAAGAAAATATCCTCCCATGCTCACCCCACTGGTCTCTGTCTGCTCCAAACAAACAGGTGAACAGGTGAAGGCAATCAAACATGACATCACTAGGCCTACCACAATCTGCCCACAATCTGGCGAACACACCCCCAATGCCGTGAATAATATCAGAGACCATAATAAACATAGAAAATAGTGGACTTACATGCTCTTAAACTCTGTCTGGCAAAATATTGGATAAAACATTCTGTATCACTCACATCTGTATGTTGATGTGTAGCTACAGCCAGCAGCTGGTTAGCTTACCTGAGCACAAAGGATGGAAATGGCTAGCCGGAGTCAGTGCAAAGAAACAAACCACCTTGACAGCTCACTTATTACAATTTTTAAAGAACTCTTTTTTGTAAAATGGCAAATCATTTTTGTTAATTTCTGGATAAAAAACAAGGATATAATGGTATAATTACGGAGCTTCTGCGGGCTAGTGGTTGACTGTTGTTAGTTTGAGAGCTTGGCTAGCTGTTTCTCCCTGTATTAGCATTTATGAGATGAACTAGCGTAAGTCAATTAGCTGCTACAGTACCTGGGAGTGTGTGATACTGCAAATTTTGATCCTGTACCAAGTGAATACAGGGACAGGGTGGCTGATACCAATACTTTTTATTTTTATAAGCAGCTTATGTACTCTTATGTAGGAGAGAGCAGTGTGTCATGATTTATAATGTGAACGCATCATCAATATGCAAAACCTGAATACGTTTTCATGACCACTTATATATGTATTTTAATAACACAGCATTGGAGGAGAATTGAAGTTTGCATGCAAGATGTGAGTGGAGTCTTGTTTTCACAGACAGTTCTACTCTTTGATGAAATGGGTACAACGTACCAACATAGCAGAAAAAAAAAACTAATATCAATCTCATTGCGCTAGAATTGATCTGTATCAATCCCACCATGGTATGGATACTATCAATATTTAGATTGATCCGCCCACCCCTACTGCTAGCCGTGGTTTCCTGTCCAAATGTAGGACTGTAGTATTGACTCTCTCATTAAAGTTTCAACAGGAAAGCAAATATTCCTCTCAGAAACTATTCTTTTGAGGCCATTACACTGTCTTAAAATCATGATGCTTAATTTCTAAACTTCTCTTTTTTTAAAGTCAAAGTACTGACTCTGCAATCTCCAACATTAACTGCTAATCAATCTTTCCTCCTCCAGTTAATTTCCAGGTTTGATTAACACCTACCTCTTATGATTTTCAACCTCTCCAGCTGATGAGACCTTCTCAGTGCCATTAAAGCTATGCCAGAAAAATTTGTTAATGTTCAAAGTTGTTATTCATTTGTTTTCCTTGACCACCAGTTGTTGTTTTCACCTCACAATAAGGAGGTCCCAGTGGAGGAGCGCAACGGGGTTGCGCATGATGAAGAGGAGGAATATGAAATTGGCGAGGAAGAGGCGGAGGTAGCAGATGATGAAGCCATGGAAGAAGACGCAGAGGGAGACGAGGCCCCTGCAGAGGAAGAGGAGGAGGTGATGGGGGAGGAGGAAGAGGAAGAAACAGACGAGGTCACACAGGGCACAGTAATTGGCACTTGAATCCTCCCTCCTGTAGTCCTGCCTTTCCCTCCATCCCTTGAATGTTTTGTATTGAATGTTTTCTTCTCCATCTTCCCATCATTCCTGGAATGCTCTGTTTTTTATTTCCCTTCAGCGTCTCTACACTCCCTTTAATGTCGTCCTTCTCTTCCAAATTAAATTTTGCCTCCTTTTTAAGTTCCAGTAGTCCTCGTGCTGCATCTCCATGTCAAGTCTCGACTCTGTTATGCAACAATCTTGACCGTTTATTCAGCACCATTGAGCATCTTTACTGTTGTATTTCTGCAACTTTTTTATTGTTATTATTTTTTAATTTACCTCCATGTGTCTTTGAATTTTGCTGATGAGATAGTTATCACCTGTCTTGATTTTCCACCTGCATTTCCCTGCACATCCTTCTCTGTTAATGGTAACTGCCTTGGTTAAGGTGTGTTGGTAGAATTCACTTTATCTGGTTCAATAAGCCTGATCTGTGGATGCTGCTGTGTTTCAGTGTGAATATACAGTTTGTATTATTTCTGTGTCTGACATCTCTAACATTATCCTGTCTCCTCTGTCAGCAGGCCCGTGCAGAGGAGGAAGAAGAACAGGTACGTTTCTCAAATTAAAACGCTGAACTACTTAACACCTAAATGAAGTGTAATTTAGTAACTAAATTACTATGTAACTTTTCTTTAACAGGAAGGAGCTGATGAGGACAGGGTAAGAATATACATCAGTTGTTCCTCATAAATCTAAAGAGCAGTATTAATAAATGCAGACTGCAGTAACAAGAGCAGTTAATACCAGCTGTGCATTTTAACAACTTTACTAGTTGTATGTTTGTAAGCCTGTATACAAACCTCAGACCTCATCATGTTTTCTTTGTGTTGATTCAAGCTAATAAAGGACACATTATTAATTACATGTAATGGCATACATGTGAAATGCATTAAGGGGATGTTCACTAATTCTCTTCTTTCCTGTGAGTCATTTGCGGTCTTAATCAGTGCTCCGTCCAGTCCCCTCAGAGCCCTGCAGCCCCGTCTTCTTGTCTGTGATCTGTCTTAAGTAATGATTCCTGGCATGAGCTGAACTTGTGCGGTTTCTGTTCTTCTAAGTGTCAAATTCATTTATGGTTTGTTAAAAATCTCAGATCCTCTTCATTATTTAAAAGACTTATTATGTAATATATTTCATCGATATCCATGTGAAATTTATCAACGCATATATTCCTCTGTCCCTAATAATGTCTAAGTCATTCACATTAGATTCAGTGTTTTGCCCTCTAACGTCCAGAGTGTTAGATGGATGATCAGTGACATTCAGAGGTACACGTTTGGCATGTTATACATGCAAGTTTTAGTGAAACCTCTTCCTTTCATTCTTCAAGGGTTTTGGGTGTTTTTACTTTTGCATCCCTTCGACTGTGCGCATGCATTTGAATCTTTGAAACCTTTTGTTTTTGGTAATTCATAACCTCTTAAAAGTAGCAGCTTCTGTTCAGCTCCTGCTTGTAGTGAGAATGCATGATCATTGTAACTAATTTTACAGCCCCGCACCACTAAAAAAATATAATAAAAGAATATTTAATAGAAGAAATGTTAATTGCTAATTTTACTCAACACTCACACTATTATGCAACATTATGGAAGCCGAGAGCTGCCATGGTCTTTACTTTTTTTTTCATTCTGTTATCTCGAAATCACAAGAAAAAATCATTCCGTTAACGGCTTGTTTGCCGGGATAAACAGGATAAATTAATGCATTATCAGGGAATAACAAGGCTTGTTTTCCTGTGATAACGGCATAATTAAAGCCTGTTGTTTCCTCTTTTTTAATAAATTTTATTAGAGATCTGGAGTGTCACCAGCTCCAGCATGTAGACGGCTCTTGACACCTGTAAACAGGTTAGCTGAAAATGTCACATAATGGAGTATCTATCGATTAACGCATCAGGCTGTTCTTCAGTCAAGGTCTAACACAGGCAGAAATTGCTTTGTCTTTCTGTTAGAGATAACATTCAGATCAGCACTCATCTTTTAAAGAGAAGACTAGCCCGGCTGAAGCTTTACAGATGATCGCACTTCAGTGACACTGCTGGCAGTGATCTTGATGGACCAAATCTGTCATGAACCACAAACTCAATTTCAATCAGGTGATGAAAGCTCACCTGATAAATTATCCTGTTATCACGGGAGAACAAGCCTTGTTATCCTGTGATAAGGCATAAATTTATCTTGTTATTACGGGAAAATGAGCTGTTATTCCTTGGAGACGAAATTACTTTTTCGTGATCTCAAGATAACAGAATGAAAAAAGATAGAAGCAACCATGGCCGCTCTCAGCTTCCGTACATCATATCATTTTTGTTGTTAAGCCTTCATATGTCCCGGTTATTTGGGCTTTATAAAGTTCTCACTGTCACACATCAGTTTTAATTGACATTAGGGTTACTTGCAGTAATAAGATGCTGCATTTAAGATCTGTCACATTTCCTCAGTTTGTGTCTTTTCAGACCAGCTGACTCAGTTCTCTTAGCTGCCTCAGTTTCTGAGGTTGTCCTGCTGGTCTTCACACCAGTCTTGCTCCTCATGCATGCACCGTACAGCATTTGACCCCCTCTTGCCCTTTTTTGTCCATCTCTTGTTTTGCTCCCTGCAGGAGGAAGAGGATTTGCACTCAGAGGTAACTGTGCGTCGGCGATCGTCTCTTTCTGCGGTTCCTCCGTGTAGTCTTCAGCAGTTTGGGGTTTGACGCTGCAGAGATCAGGGCAGGCTGCTGTGAGGGGGTTGGGTTGGGATGGGGTCTTGGTCTGCTGTTCTCTTCTACACTTCTTTAATTTTCTCACTTCAAGACTTCACCTTTTTCTCCCTCTCTGTCTATTTCATTTTGGTTTTCCTCTCTTTCTGCTAACATCCTCTTCCTCATTTCTTCCCAGCTCTGTAGCAGCTTCCCGACAACTTCAACTATCTCCATAGTTTCCATTTTAAATAAGAAGACTTTGCTGTAGCGCATGCCTGTGGTGCTCTTTTGCTCCCCACACAGCCTGCTGACCTGCTATCTGTTATTCCCTCTAGGAGGAAGAAGAACTACGACAGCTTGAGGTAGAGCCATGTGATTTTTTTTACCTGCCTCTAGCCTTCCTCAGTTCGCTTTGTTTTTTTCCAAACACAAATCTGCATCAGTCATTTTCTTTCCTTCTTATTTAGCTTTTCTCTTTCTTTTTTAGTAGATTATGCCTAAAAAAAGGATATTATGTGCATAATTTGCTGTACTGTTAGGTCAAAGGGACCAATAATTGAGAGGCATAGTGTCTCTGTAAACAGAGTAAAGATTAAAGTAAACAGAGTTGGCCATTCCAAGAGGCAGAGTTGTGGACTCAAGCCACATGACTTGGACTCGACTCAGACTCGAGGTACATGACTTGAACTCAAGTCAGACTTGACAATATCATGAAAGACTTACAACTGGACTTGGACTTAAACACGAAAGACTTGTGACTTCACTTGGACTTAAGCCTTTTGACTTGAAAAATACTTGAGATTGTTATTTAAAAAGCGTGTCATGATTCTATTTATTTCCCTTTATTTCCTAAACCAACTGACATTAATGCTGTTCATTCTCAGTAAGTCGATAACTTTTTCCCCCAGAATCCACTTTGTTTTAAGCATCCAACAACATCCAGTCAAGTTTAAGAACAAACCATGGAGAAGTGGGTTACATTACTGAATGCTAAAACCTTTTAGTAGCCAGCTAATGTTAGCTAGACAAACATGCTACCAAAGATAATTTTGTTCATAAGAAGTAAGTAAAAATTTTAAAAAGTGTTAATGATTCGTGTAAAATTTAAAAGATTAGAAAAATGCTAATGACTTGTTTAGGACTCAAAAATTTAAAGTCAAGGAATATGGACTTAAATTGAGACCCAATAGAAAAAACTTGAGACTTGTGACTTTATTCCACCTCTGCCAGGAGGTTTTGCTCATAATCTCAAGTGTGTATTGTCTCTATGCACCCCCATTTGCAGTGATGCAGTGGTGATTAAAGTATGACTTCCTGTGCTTGTTATAAGGATATTACATACATATTAATAGAATTTATTCAGATAAAATACAATGATAGCTTGAAGTCCATTTTCTTACATAAGTCAGATTTTACTGGAGTAAACATGTCCTACTTACTTTCACAGTTTTAGTTTGACTTACTCATCTCTAAACAGTGTCCTCATGCTCTCCAGCTGTCATAATCTCGATGTGAGAATATTGATTATCCTGGGCACTGCTTGTCAGAACACATATCAAGTCTATTCTTGGACTTTTCAGAAACCAAACCTGCACCCGCTCACACACTGTTTATCACACTGCACATGAAGTCATGAGGACGGGGGTGCAAGTTTCAGTCCGTGATCAACTCAGCAGCTTTTCTCACAGCAATGCATAACTCAGGGTTCACTTCCCAGTGAATTCCTACATTTCACCAGACGTCTAATCAGGATTCCTCTGCTTTAGAGAACAACACCACAAAGCCTAAAGGTAGTTTAAGTTCAAAAAAATAGTCCCTGTGCTAAGTGCTGTGTGAAAAGCTCCGACTCTAAACATTCCAGCCTCTTCCTGCCTGATCTTCTCCCGTATCTTCACTGCTTTGCTTTGCTTTGCTTCGCCCTCTTTCCTCTCTACCTTTCTATCTTTTACGTCGCTGTCCCACCTCTTTTGCAGGAGCAAGATGAGCAAGGCAGTGAGGTAGTTTCTGTGGTTTGTGGTGTTTTGTGTTTCCAGGCTTTATAGACTTTGGAGGTTTTCACTGTCCTCCCTCTTTCTTTGCTTCTCTCTCTCTGTGTGCTGCATGGACTTCTTTCCATGGAGATGCCTGATGGTGTGCAGCATGATGCATATTAAGATATTTTACTGAAAAGTAGGTTGGATTATATGTGGTAACAAAAGTGCAGTTCCATAAACGGACCACGTATACTGAAGTATGTCAGTCTTCTTTCCTTCTTTATGACTTGCACATTTTTAACACTACATGATTTCATCTTCATAGGAAGAAGAAGAGGCTGAAGTACAAGAGGTATAAACAGTTGTCTGTGTCCATGTTGTGCATGATGTGAATCATATTGGGATTAATATGCATGATTTGACTGACTGATACAAATACTGTGTTATGCAAACAGTTCTACCATCTCTCCCAGTTGGAAGTTGTGTGTGCACCATTTGGGAAGTGACTCAGCTTCGATTTTTTTTCCGATGAGCATCCCATCATTTGTTGCACCACAAGATATTTGTTGTCACTTCAGTGTTGCAGTGAGCGTACAAACATTCACTGAGGCATTTTCTCTGAGTCTGCCAGGTCATTTTTCTCTTTCTGTCTTGATGCCTTGAAAACAGGTGAAAAGTTTTGTTGTGCTGTTGTTGAACTCTGCCTGTGTGCACACGAGCATAACTTGTATGCGTTTTCAGTTTGGTTATGTTTGTGCACAGAGAGGGGATGCTCTGACCTGACAGGAGGATACGTCTTTCTTTCTTTTTTCTTTCTTTCTTTCCTCTTAGAAGTCATGGCTTTTGTTTGTTTTTGCAAAGAGCGCTCTGAAACAAGTCGAAGTGACAAGTTTCAAAGAGGAGGGATTAGTTTGAACACTTCTTGTTATTGTGCAATATGAGAGGAGAGAGAAAAAAAAAGAGTATATATTACATCAGATGACCTGCTTGGTTATGAACGGCTGCCTAAGTTGTTTCCAGGTTACAGAGATCTGTTTGTGTGTATCGTAAGTTAACTACAGGAAGGAATCGAGTGATTATGACAGCTAATAATAGATAATGATGCCGACTCCCTTTGTACCTTGTCAGTGTGTTGTTTACTACAAGATTGCGGACATCAAGCTGCGACAACAAGAAGCAAA
This sequence comes from Naso brachycentron, assembly GCA_029874485.1. Taxonomy (NCBI): domain Eukaryota; kingdom Metazoa; phylum Chordata; class Actinopteri; order Acanthuriformes; family Acanthuridae; genus Naso; species Naso brachycentron. Next base: position 9,031,143 of record JAQFJA010000024.1, read on the forward strand.
GTGATTAGACTCATGGAACATATAATGACTTGTAGTTTCGCAACTTAAAACATCATATATGGTGCACCGTCTTAAGCACCGCTCTTGTATAACTCAGGTCATCTCGGGATACAGAGGAATCTGTAGGTCATTAGTTTCCTCGGCTTCTCTCGGGTTACTTCTTCTCCATTTTTAACCACTAACACGTGAAGTCTTCTCACCTTCCTGCCGGTTGGACCAACATGGCCTCACAACCTCAACCCCCTTCTTTCTCTGTCTGTTTGTATCGCGTCAAAGGAAGAAGAAGAAGTAGAAGAAGAAGAGGTGGAAGAAACACAGGTAGTATTACAGCAACGAAATCCATTTTGTTGCGCCTGAGCTGCTGCCTGTTCTTGACATGCCTGCAGAAGGTCTCGTCTCTTTCTTATTAAGAAGATGGATTATGTTGGGACACAGTTAAAAAACTAATAAGACATCTGAATAATTCAGAGCTAGTAGTCTCTGATTTTATTGGGATTTTGAACTTCTTTGGAGAGCAATAAAAGAAGACATTAGTTTTGGAAAAGAGAAAAAAGCTTGGTTTTTAATAGTATCTGCCAGAAGATCTGTCCTAGTTTTATTTATGGATCGAATTAAGTGAATAAAACCAATCTTTTTTTCTCAGACTCATTAAGGTCTCCCAACTGCCTGAAGGATGTGACCGGGGTCACTGATATGATACCATATTGAATTTTCCTACAAACCAAAACACATACCAACAGAAACATATGAAAAATGCTAACAGCATTACATAAAAAAAACTCAACCTGCATTTTCTATCTCTGTCATCTTCAGTGTTTTCCTTGTATTTGTTATTGATTCAGTTTTATTTCTTTGAACAGGAGGAAGAGGCTGAGTAGCTGAAGCCAGGCGACGTCACTGACATTGACTTGCTGCTTTCCAGGTAAAACTCTCCACTGATTTGTGTTACTGCTTTTGCTTCACCACTGGATGGCAGTAACACATTATTTGAATTAGTAGCAAAGATTTCAACAACATAAAAGGGTCCCTTCAGTGTTGCTTTTACATGTGGTTTCTATGTAAGTGGATCATTTAAAATGGCTAACCTGTTTTTGCAAGAGTTTTTGGCTTTTTGCCTATGTAAACATGCTATTAAATCAAAGGTTACTTAAGGATAACAGGCAACCCACTTCACTTCATCTGCATTGAGTACTTAGTGCTTATATAAAGCAGTGTTATAGTCTTAGCTGCAATTTCATGTTTTTCCCTTTACATATGAGATGCATTAATCTCACATACAAACACTTGTTTCATCTTGGTGTTTGTCATGCACTTGGAGGTGTTCAGTAAGAGGAAACAAAATAATACAGCAGTGTATTTACAAGGGACTTTTTCTGTCTGCAAACAGCTTCATTGAGCACACAGTGTGTTGGAGGATCATCTGGAGCCATAACAGAAAACAACCCATGATTTCCTTTTTTTGTTCCTCTGAGGCAGCGATGATGATGGTGATGATAATAATAATCTTAATCTTCAAAGCCCCTCTTTTAGTCCTTCTCTGCATGTCAGGCATCTATGACCCATTGCAAGAAGAGCTGCAGAGTGGGCTTTGCTGGAACGGCAATGCTCATCTCCCTCCTCTCTTAGCTGCGAGCCCCTGTCACGCCTTGTTAGAGGAAGCTGCTAAGTGAGCTTCAGATGTGCCTCCGGAGGAGCGGGCACGTTGGGTGGCACAGACATAGCGGCAGTGGTGGCTGCCTCAGCCGCCACAAACAACCAGGGAATGTGTGACCTTTTTTTTTTTTTTCTCATCCGTTTGCCTTGTGTTTCAGCCTGAAGGAGTCTCCTGTTCTGTCTCACCCTGACCCCTGATGCTTGACCTCCACAGCCCTGTCAGAGGACCCCGTCTCCCCTCCCCAAGGCCACATTGGACCCCACTGGAAACTGTCCGTCATGTGCTTGAAGGCTCCACTCGAAGTGAAAAGTCCTGACCAATGCTGGCCCCCAACCTTTTTCCCTCTAGACTGCAATGTTGACTTAATTTTTATATTTTGAGAGTAGATACATACTGTAATGAAAATGTGCAGAGTAGTTTAGTGGTGTCAGTTTGTTATGAGTAGCTTTTGTAAGATGCAAACCGTTATTTTGTTAAACTCAAACATATTTCTCATGTTGTACTTTTAGAACTTAAGTTTTTTAACACAGAGGCGGTGACCTTTTCAAAAATAATACCTTGGCATACCTTCACTTGTGGCCTCTGCATCAGCTTCAAGGCTCATAACTCACCCTCTAAGAAGTGTTTTGTGCTCGTTTTACAGCTAAATGTAAAAATGCAAACCAAGACTTCTAACGGCCATGTGAGAAAATAAAATATACACATGCTGCAAGACTGCAAACTACTACTCCACCACTACAATTACTTCTGCCAATACTGCTGGCTAATCAATGCACTTTGTTGAATGAAGAGTGACACATGTGACTAAATGACTTGGATGCAATGGAAAATGCAATAAAGTAGACTGGTAAAAAAAAATGTGGCTCTCTTTTGTTTTACTTTAAACTCTTTCGTTAGCATATTTTTAGATCAATTGTGCAGTCTGAGCAGTGCAGCAGGAGCAAACAGGAAAATAAAGCAAATGCCTCGTCCCAAGAGATCCTGGGGAAAGTTGGAGGGCGGCATGCTCAATAAGGCCAAGACACTCACTGTTAGTACTTTACAGCACCATGTGTGTTACAACATGCTAAATTAACAAGAGGCTTGCATCTACACAGGACGGTACATTTACACATAAGAGGAACCAAGAAATCTAATGGATAAAACAAGAGTCAAATCACTAAACAGAAATAACGATGTGACACGCAGGTCACTCAACAAAAAGGTATGTTGCCTCGTTAGCCAAAAGTTTCTAAACTGACAGAGTCTGCACCCAAGCGAGCAACTCTGTGAAACCATACCACAGCAAACAGCTAAATGCTAATACTAGCATGCTCCCAATGATAATGCTAACAATGCTAACACAGTCTAGCAGGTGTAGCACTGTTTACCATGCTCACCATCTTATTTCAGCATGTAAGCATGCTAACATGCTAATTAGCATTAAACAGAAAGTACAACTGAGGCTCACAAGTTCATACTTTCCAACGTAGTTGATGTGAATGTGCTTTGATGAGCTCACATCTGGACAGTAACTACAAGGAGTCATGAAAGATGTGGTAAAATATAATATTGTCACGAAAGAGAATTTAAATAATAAATGATTGTAAGAAGTGTTTCAGTGCGACTGCCTTCATCACCACAAATCTAATTAGATGTACAATATGTCATTGTATGTCTAGGAGGCCTGTGATATTTCACAGCCCAAAGGATAAACTGAAATATTGACCAGATGATGGCGGTATTAATTGAGATCAGTTATCCATGAGTTGCAGAGGCAGTTCAGTCAAACCTCCAAATGTCAACTAGAGAAAATGTGAGATCACCAAAGTCATGAACAGTGTCAAGAAACAATGAAAGTCTGTACTGATTTTCTTGATGATTCATCTGATAGTTAAGAAATGCTATTCAAAGCTAGTGGTGTGGCAGTAAAGTCATTTGGATTCATCTTCTTGGGAACTTGAGTCTGTAAATTTCATTGCAATTCATCCACAAGTTTCGAGTTTTTTCAGCCTAAAACGAAGTGGAAAAACCTACAGACAGGCTGGCATTGCATTTTAGAGCTATGTTGATAGCATAGCTAAAAATAATAAATGCTTACATCATACTGTTACATTCATCATCCAACATGTCCAAATCCATTGATTTAAAGAGGGTGGAGGTCTGCTTCTAAGGGCCCCTGGGAACTGGGGAATTACAAGAGGCATTGTTTGCAGTCTGAGTCACTCTGTATATTTACATCTGTGTGCAGCACGGGACAAAGTTCCCACTGAGTTTGGTAATATTTAACGGGACAGTTTTGGGTGACATGGCTGAGCACCAAGCATGAGGAAGAAGCAGCATTGTTGACATGTGTGCAGTGCGTGCAACAGTTGCTGCTGATCCACAGACACACCAGACTGAGGTGAGTCAGAAAAACATTATAATAGGATTTATGGTTATTTACTGTTAACTTGGTACTCACCTTTATTCAGGAGATGCTGCTTTCAGCTGTGTGTGAAAAAAATAATAAAGAAACAGCTGCAAAGCTGCAAATTACTTACCTTCTCTCAATAATTTTACTGGATATTTATATTCTGGCTTGAACTGAAATAAAACTGCTGCCTGAGGCAAATATATCTGTAATAAAATAATCAAAGTTTCTTCCATGGAATTACAATTGTATGATCATAGAAGCTAGAAATATACAGTTAACAGATGATCATAATACTTAAAACATTACATAAAGTTTTATTACACTTAGTATTTTTGTTTCCACAGGTTTGTGAGAGTAGTATAGCATCAGTAAATATTTAATGTTGTTAATATACATATATTTATATATATAATGATAATGGAAAAAGTTGAGTTCAGCTAAACTTTTTCTGACCAATTATTTAAAAAAATAAAAAATAAAAGCAGTAGGTAATTATAACAGGTAAACTTAATACATTGCAATGAAAAGGTCCTGTTGTTTTTAATACAAAATGTAAAATAAGGATATCATTGGCCATATTGACTTGGTGCAGATACATCATGTTGTCAGTATCAGTGTATACGTTCTCTGTTCTTTGCGCTGATATTAAAACTATTGTTTAAGCTTGAAAAATATGCTTGAGCTAGTGGTTTAAAAAGGTGTGATTATGTAGTTTGTCCAGCAGAGGGTAGTCCATTATTTAATTACTAATAATTGAAGCATTTACTGTAGATAGATAGATGTAAATGCTAACCGACATATTAGATATTGGAATTTTGAATAATATTGGCTTTGGCATCAGCCCCAAAAATTTCATATTGGTTGGGCCGTTATATATATATAGATATATATATATATTTTTTAGCCATTCTTGCAGCTCTGTGAAGCTGAATTTAGACTAGCTATGTTATTTGACAAATTTAAGTTTTTTCCTTGAGATGAAGTCAAGATACCATAGTGGTAAAAATTCATCCTTATGGCATGGAGACCAGGACCTTTATGTCACAGCAATTGCTCCTGTTGTTGCATTTCGTTTAAAATCTGGTGACACTAGAGGAAAAGTCAGGTGATTTCCACAGCAAGATTTTCTAATGTGGATATGTGAACCAAATTTTATGGCACTTCCTCCAGTAGTTGTTGGTAGTTGTTGAGATATTTCAGTGAAACATTAAAGTGTTGGAGTAACCCGCTGACGGCTCTAAACTTTAGATAATTATCAACCAGAGTGAATAATTCAGCTCTTTGTGTTTCAGGTCCTTTCGGCATTGAACGATGGATTGACTGTACTCACTGATCAAACATGAACATCTATTCCCTGTTAGCGCTCCTGCTTTCATGGAGGATTCAAGGTGAGAGTTCAGCACAAAACAAACGGCAGCTTGTTTGACTGAAGATGTGTCTCAGAGTCCAGTCGTGTGCTGGTATTAACGGCCACGTTCGGTGCTGCGCTGTGCTTAATAGCAGCACCCACAGACAATCTAATTAGAGGGCCTAATGATCTATCTGCACTTTATAATTAATTTCCTTGAAAATGGTGGCCCATCTAGTTAACAGTAAGGTGTAGTCATTGGTCAGGGGACTTCAGAGTCACTGGTTCATGGTCCCAAAAGGAGCGTGCACAAATTACGCTCATTATTCTGCCATTCTCAGATTTCAATGGAAAGAAAAAGCTCCATAGGCTGGCCTAGAAATTTCTCAGACCTAATTTCCTCAACAGATGCATTATTTATGATTCTTCTCACTGGCTGTAGAAGGTAACACAGTTTGCTCACTACAAATAAGTTATACATCACCCTGGGTACCGTGGTGTTATTTCATATTTCATGCTTTGCTGTTAATATTTATTCCTTTTCTCCTTCATTTGTCAGCGATAGAAAATCACAGAGATAGGATGGAATTTAACAGGGGACATGTGCACTGTGTGTGACGCGTGTGTGTGTGTGTCTGATGTGTAGGCCCTAACAGTGCACAGCAGCTTATGAATGTTTCCTCATAGAGTCCATTCCTTTATTTTAGTCCTCGTGTAATCTGTGCAGTTTTATCAAATTCTGCAGGTTCTGTTAAAATGTTTACCCTGCAGGATGGTGCCGTGGTTTGGTGCTGACAGCTACAGATTACATAATTTACACTCTGTCAGTATTTCTTTCCTAAAAACTGCTTGCCCTCGTTCACGCACAAGACCAAATCACCCATCTCCATCTGGGCTGCCAGCGTTAGAAACAGGTTTAAGGAGCTGCTCTGTCATTCTCTGTCTTTGTCTCTGTATCCATCGAAGACTGACCTGATTTTTTTCATTTGGTTTGTTTTCACTCTCTTTACTCTTTTTATCTCTTACTCACTCTAAGTCTTGAATGATCGGGCAAATTTATTCGAATGACACTCTATGGTTTG
>JAQFJA010000024.1:9115008-9127307 GCA_029874485.1 Naso brachycentron
ACACGATTAATAAGGGACTTACCTGTGCATTGCATTTGTGGTTGTGTTGTTGCGTTTTTCATAAAGGCACTTATCATAAAATCAATCTTCTGTCTCTGCTCCAATGAAAACTTGGAGACAGCAAATAAACAACACACACAACCAACAACCCTGTAACCTAATCTAGAAAAGTCAAAGGTTAAGAAGATCAAGAGCTCAATCTTTGTCACTGAACTGTATTATATCAAGGTCAGTCGTGACCTTTGCTCCCCTGGGAATTGATCTCACAGCAGATCAGCTTTGTAAGAGAGGATTAAACTGTCATGTTTTTGATATACACAGCCAGATGGTTGAACAGTCAAATAAATCCTGTTTGTTACATTTTTATATTGTCCAAATTTCCAGCAAAAGCTTTCCAAGTCTCATTAACATCTTGTGTTTGATTTTCCCCTAAACAAATAACTACAGAGCAGGTTTGGTGTCACTCTCTTCCAGCCTAAAACGAGACAGCACCGTGACCTTTAGATTTCCAGTGAAGGTCGCTGTCTTGTGGAAACAAGTCTCACTGCAGGTCCTTGTTTGTTTGTCTGCTTATTTTATTTTCCACCCAGATGACAACTAAAAAGGATCCTGCCGAGCCATCCAAGGGCCCACAGAGAATAACGGCCCTCCTGAGGCTCTGCTAGTCTCCTCTTTCCTGTGTTTGTGTGTGGAAATAGAATTTAAATCATGATATTAACATATGGAGATTTTCTTCTGATCTTGCATGATGACAAGCCCCATCTTCTCCTCCCCTCTCCCCTCATTTTCCTCTCCTCTACTTCCCTCCACTGTCTTAGCCTTTTCTTCTCCTCTCCTCTCCTCCAGCTAATGCAGAAAGGTAGATTAAGAGGTTGACAGTGAACTGTGTCATCACCTGTGGGTGCTCATTTCACCCCTTGGGAGTGACTTGCAGGTGTGCTTCTTTCACCTTGGAGATAGATTGCAGCTTCATGGTCTCCAGACAGAGTTGTACTATTTTTAAAGTTAATGTTGGGGAGTTAATTTTTAAAGTCAATGAAGGTACCTTATTTTGTTCTATGGATCCAACAGAACAGAATAAATACAGCAGACACGCATGAACACTATTGTTTGGGACAGATATGGAGATAATGATATGTTGATACATACAGTGAAAATGTTTTATGGTGAAAATTTCCACATGCAGGGAGAATGAGAGTGTAAAATTCATGTGTGCCTTCTGTTGTGTCTATGAAAGAAAATCAGCCTTGCAGACAGCAGAGCTACAGTTAAGTAAAAGGCATGTGCTTCAATGCCATTTCACTGTTTCCTTTGTTTTTATCTGGACAGCTACAGAAATCCATTTCACACTGTGTGATTATTGGTAATAATTAATCATCTATGTTCTTATGAAAACTGACTTTTTTTGGATTGGTTCACACACAGCTGCCCACATCCACTTGTGCATGCATTTAAACATATCTCTTTGAAAATAAAAAAACAAATCTGCCTGTGCAGTTTCTGTTCATGCGAATAAGTGTATATACACGTTTTACGATGTAATGGAAGGCTACCATCTCATGCATTATTTGATTTGTTGGCTAAGCTCGGGGTATTTTCTGCAGCACTGTATATTTGTGGCCCCAGTAGAGAGGGAGATGGATGATTTCACTAGGTTTGATTCATTAAAGTTACATTAGTCATTAGTAGCCTGTCACACTAACATCAACATGAATTTGATCTGATCAGTGAGGGAGTATGCCTGCAAGCATAGTGTGAAGAATTTCACTGTCATAAACATCAGCCTACTGACAAAAAAAAGAAAAAAAGACTGAGGCCTCCACTGGAAGAAGGCAAAGCACTCACTTTGTTTTGCACCAGAAGCTTTTAAATTTAGCTTAGTTTAGAGTTTATCTGCAACTCAGATCAGCGGGTGCCTCCTCTCTCCGTCAGTCTCATACGGTTACATTTTGTATTTAAAGTTCATTTCTCTGGTGGTTGCACAGTCAGGTTTTTCTGGGAGAAAGTAATTCTCCCACAGTGTGTTGATGGATAAAAACAGAACTAAATTCTCACGGTGCGGAACAAAGCCAAAAAAAAAAAGGGGGGGACCTGCCGTCATCTGAAAGCTGATTAAAACTTCATATTTACATCTTTGTTGTCAGAAACACAAACGGGTGTCTGAGGAGTTTTCACATGAAAGACATTTTGCTCGCTGTTTCTCCTGTTTCACTTCAGTCTCCCATATTAAAAACTGTTGAAGTTTACTTATCTGAAGCTCAACACAACAGCTGCTTTATATAACATCTATCGGTAATGATGTTTTTTAAGGACAGCGCCTCACCCCAACAATCTCTTCAATTTCTATGAAGGGTAGGTATGACATGATTATAGCCTGTCTGGATCATTCACTGGTGATGATGAAGGAAAATTGTTGTGGTAGTTTTTAACCATAATTACCCTTTTACCTTTACATATAAACATGTCAATCTTGTTTTCTAAAGCAACAGGATACATTTTAAGTGCTATTTTTTATAACAAATCAATAATCAAAGATAATCAACGCACCCGTTTTTAATATTTCACCAGTTTTTGATTTAGGGTTAGAGTTTGATTTTACTTTATAGTCAGAAGTTTCTGAAATTTGTCTTGCATCCCAAGACGTTGTTCCTCAGAACAAAAAAGACACCTGAGGTGGTAATCTTGAAAATTTTAATATAAATAAATGTCTGTTAAGTCACTATCTGATTTAAAACAACTGATTGAGCCTACAGCCCACTGATGACAGCACTTTTATTTGTAGGTCCGCTGAGCACTACGAGCAGTAGTAGCAGTGCACAGTTAGTACCGCCTTTTATGTCAGTCAGCAGGGGTTGGTATGCGTAGATTGTGGGCAAAGCTAATGTCAAGCGCTCATTCTTAGTTGCGTCTGACCGGCGCAGGTACTTTTCATTTCCTGTTAGTTGCAATGGCGGATCAGTGCACGAAGAAAAAACAGCATCCAGGTATTGACAGTTCAAGAAAAAGTACAGATACCAACTCTGCTCAGCGTTCTAAAGATGGGAAACAGGCTATCTGTGTCATACAGTCGACACTGATTGTTTTCAACTTGAACTCTGGGTGATGAGGTCCAAATACACCCTTGCAATCAAAGCTTATCCATTACAAACACTGTAATTCGGACTACTACAACAAACAACAAAACAATTACCACAACGTACGTCACCCCAGACATGGATACATAAATACAACAGGCACAAACAGGACACATACTATGACATATGTGACATAAGACAAGCACAAGTGGCAACAGTGCACCAATAATCCCTCCCTTTAATATTCAGTGCAATGATGTTTGCTGAATCAATGTGTTACCTCTGGAACTGTATTTAGTGTGCTCCAAAGTCACTCCTTTTATTTATATTTGTTGTGCATGACACATTGTGTTTCATGCTGTGCTTTAATAGCACAATTACAATTGGAAGCATGATCATTAACTTGCAATCTCACATCTCTGCTCATCTATAGGTCTACATGACGGGTTTGAGCAGAAAGCAAAGAAATCTACAATGGGCTCAGAAATATCTGAAAAAAATAAGTGTTAGCAGCATAGCTGCTTATTATGATAAATTGCTGTATACAGACAGGTTAAATTTGAAGATAGCATTGTTATATCTAAATTCTTAGTAAACAAAAATAATCCCGCAGATCTCTCATATTATTTTCCTCAAAGAAGATATCTTGAGCTTCAAGGCGAAGGTAATGTTCAGAGGCGGCTGAAGACCAATGACCCGTGGCTCTGAGCTTATACAGAGGTGACAGTTGCTGCTGCTGTTTCAGTACGTAATGAGTGAGCACTGAGCAGTATAAAGTCTGTAAGCCTGCAGCACTGGCAGATGATACAGAGGGGGAGGAAACAACAATCAAGTCACTGGTTTCTCCTTAAGGCTCAAGCTGGCACAAACATTTCAAACAACAAATAGCAGGATAACTTAAAGGAAAAAGGTTGAAATAGTGTGAACGTTAAATCCTTATTATTTTCGTATGAAAAACGAATAAAAAGCTTTGTAGTATATTTTTTCATTTTGTTTTAATATTCGCAGTACTGCTGCTCCACTGACCTTGACATTGTAAAACAACCCACCAAACCCAGATGGGGTTTCTTTAGAGATGGATGATTCCACTAGGTTTGATTCATTAATGTTACATTAGTCATTAGTAGCCTGTCACACTAACAGCAACATGGATTTAATCTAATCAGCGAGGGAGCGTGCCTGTGAGCACAGTGTGAGGAATTTCACTGTAGTAAACATCAGCCTACTGTGCATACAAAAAGACTGATGCCTCCACAAAAGACTTGCTTCATTTTACACTCAAAGCTTTCACAAACAGAGTTTATCGGCGCCTCAGATCAGCAGCTGTCTCCTCACTCCATCGGCCTCTTATACAGTTGCATTTTGTCTCTGAAGTTGATTTCTTTGGTGGCTGCACAATAAAGTTTTTCTGACAGTTATTCTCCAGCAGTGCAGAGACAAAAGCTGCGTTGATGGATAAAAACAGCACAACCCCAAAAGCAGGAGCTATTTTTACCTGTTTTTTCTTACCTCTGCAGCTGCAAATCCCTCCTTTAAAGGACTATTTGAAATATCATCATGCTATAAACTGTGAATTATGATGATCTTTCACTCAAGATTCGAATCTCTTACTTATCTTAACTGATATAAACATGATTAAGTGACCACTATGGAGGCCCAGTGTGCAAAAATATGTGATGAAGAACCCTCTTGGGTGAACTTAACACTGGAGAAAATCAAGTGAGTGCAGCTGGAGCCCTTAAATCTTGTTTGCTCCTGAACCTCAGATAGCTGAAGTCCACACTGCGGGTATATTAATGAGCAGTGCTCGCAGTGACTTTGAGTGTTTACAACTGACAACGTGATTGATCCAGCTGTTACATCAATATTTCATCTCAACCTGAGAGGGACTTTTGTTTTCCTTCATTGGATAGAGATGTTAAGATAAAGAGACAAACAACTTTCAACAAATGTTCCCAGCTGGATTCGATCCTGGGACACACACGCCTCAGCTAAAAAGGGACCAAGTTCTTCAAATGTGGTGAATCAGACCTAATTGTGCTGTTAGGATGTTGTCATTCTGACAGATTCAAAATTTAAGTCCTCTTGAGGGCTTGTATCAACCTTACATGCTGTCACAATGTTTTCGGGGCACTTTAGGTCCACTAAAGACTCAAGACCTGAGCAATGACCCATGTTATCTCTGCAGAAAACCTTGCAGTAAGCAAAAAATATGCACTTAGTGAACATTGTAAAACAGCAGGACAAAGGTCGAAAGAAATTTATTCAGGCCAGCAGACTCCCATAACAGCACAGTGTATCATTTTTGACTGCACAACCTTTTGAACCTCAAAGCAGATGGGTTTAAGCAGCAGGTTCGCTTCCACTCAGTTACAAACAAAACAATGAAGAAGCAGCGGGCAGTCGACCCCAAAACCACAAAACTGGACACAAACATCTGCACAAGGATTCTGTCTACATCCTGTTGTGTTTTACCATGCATCCATCCTGCATTGTGTTTCACTCTCAGTGAAGGTGGGTGGTTTGGAGTAATATTTTAGGGGGCATTTTTACACAGTAGTCATCGACATACAGTAGCATCACATTGTTGGCTGATGGTCGGGGGGCTGCCAGAGACAGTCGGTGGCTCTGGTCAGTTTGGTGTGAACATCAGCATCAGAATTGCTTTGTGCTTGTCAGAGGCTTTTTGGCTGAGTCAACATTTAGAATCAGTGGTGACTTTTCGGTGAGAGAAATCGCTCTGATTGGCTGTTCTGGTAAACGCACCAGCGCACAAAAAAGGGAAAACAGAGCAGAACAGCCCCCTGAGCCTTTCACTGTAGTTGACTACACACATTTAGCTTACCTCTTCCTTACTTTTCTGCTTTGACTCCTCACTAGGGCCATTTATAATTTTTTTTAATCAGATATATTAACAGTTATAAGAGACTATATTAGTGAGAGTGCATGGGTTCAAAAAAAAAACAAAAACAAAAACAAAAAAACGCTGCTTAATCATAACAACAGTTCATATATCAGTGGAAAATCATTGCTCAGCGGATGAGCCTGTTGGTGGCCAGCAGATGTCTTCGCAGTGTGAACAGTGCCAGATGTGTGGTACAACAGCAGCGGACAAAACACAATGCAGCAGCAAATCTTTGTCGCAGGTTGGTCTTGGTTGTCATTTTGGTGTGTACACCATTGAGCCACTGCTAATCCTACATGTGGAATCAGCCAAAAAGCCTCTGACAAGCGCGAAGCAGTTCCAGCGCTGCTGCTCACTGACCAGAGCCACGACTCTCTCCGACAATCCTGACGAGTCCCGACCTCTGACCGTCTGCCCGCTGTGTGGGAGCGAGCTTTTGGCAACATTGAGCAGAAGGTGCATCCCTTCATGGCTCCAAGTCTTTTTTTGCTTTTCTGACTTTTTTAATTGATGATGACTTGATGATGATCTTTATTTGTTTCCCCTCCATAATGTAAGTTTGTCCCTCTTTTTGTCAGTTCTCTCATGATTGTCCGTGTTCACCCCTGCGATTGTTGCTCATATCATTTCTTTTGTTTTCTGGCATCATGTTGTCCCTTTGCTTTATCCTTGTGTTCCTGGTAAAATTTTTGTTTCTTCTTAGCTTTTTAGATTTGCATTTCAGTTTGCATCTTCTGTCTTTTTACCTGCCAGTTATTTGTCTGGATTTCAGCTTTGTAATTAAAGCTCACTTTTTGTTTATCAACCTGACTTCATAGAGTCCTGCATTTGGGCCCTTGTTTTTTGCTAAATCATACCAAAAAGAAAAAGTGCTGTAACTGCATGATGCTGTTGAGTCACTGGGGACTGAAATCCCTGAGGAATACATCCAACACATTGCTGCTTACATTGTCAAAAAAATACAGCCTGGCTGAAAATAACTGGGTCCTGCAGAAGGAATCGGGTCTTTTTGCAAATCCTCCGGAGGTGAAATCAGTGTAAATTATAATGTCATAGAATATATTAACATATATTTAAAGGAGCATTGCATTTTAAGGACACTTTGTCTGACACTGTGGATTAACCTGAAGGTAATGATGTGTTATAAAATATAATCTTCAAAGAAGGCCCCGATTTTCCTTCATCACTGGTCAGATAATAATAGTCACAGCCACTGAGGGACTAAAAAGGTCAGAGCAGTTTCATCTCTTCGGATAAATAGATCGAAATTACATGCCAATCCAGTTTAAAGACTCCAAAAATAAATATGAGGTAAAGACAGATCTCGTCTTGGCAATAAAAACTCTCCAGTTATAATAGAAATCAGACAAAAGACTAGATTTAAAGTTACAGTTGTATTTTGGTAGTCGTAACATTCAAAGTTGCTGCCACAATACTGCGCCTCAGTAGGTTTGCCTGAAATATTTCAGGTCTCAGAGGACTGACAAACGTTACTCCGCAGCAATGTCTCAGAATGTGGCAATTGCAGTGACAGCAACCCCTCCACCTATAACAACCTATGGACAATCCATACTGCATCTCAGGAAAGGGCCCGATGTCATAGCTGTCCATTGTCCAACTTGAACAATTCTTCTATTTTGGGGTGTAGCAAAACTAAAAGAAGGGAAAAAAAAGAGTTATCCCTATGACCACTAAAAGTAACAGTAAACAATTTTGTGTTATTATTTGGTCCGTCTGTTGGACTAATGGCGCTTAATCTTTCACCTTTGTATGTTGTGTTTTTGTCCAAGTCTTATGTACTGGACCCACGATGCAAAACGCATATACAACCGCGTGTATTATAGATGATAAATTATGGAGTTAAGACAGGCTGGCACGGAGTGGCTGTCGATGGAGCTGAAGAAAGGTGAGCAGGTGAGGGGAGTGGCGTTACATTGATGAATCAGCAGGGAGCAGGCTTGAGAATGTGGTAGTGTGGGGTGACTTGAGTGGCGTTGTGATGATGTTAGAACATCAGTGAGCACAAGGAGGCACAGGAGAGGACAGTTACAGAGAGGCAAAACAACACGAAGAAAACGCACTCAGAATAAGCTTTTTGAACTCTAGCGATAAGCACTGGGAAATAATGCTTCAGTGAAGTTGAAAGTGCAGCAGAGAGCTCCTCTGTAGCTGGCAGAACAATCTGGCAACTTGTGAGTGAGCAGAGGATTAAAGACAGGTGATGATATTGATGATGAGTTGCAGGTACATTGCCAATCAGTCTGGCTAACCAGAAGGACACACCCAGCCACAAATACACCATAGGCGTGGACTCGAGCCACATGACTTGAACTCGAGTCAGACTCGAGTCACAAATTTGATGACTTTAGACTCGACTTGACAATATCATAAAAAACTTACAACTCGACTTCGACTTAAACAGAAATAAGTTGCTGCTTTACTTGGACTTGAGCTTTTGACTTGAAAAATACTTCAGATTTAAATGTATGTTTTTTAAAAAGTGTGCCATGAATCAATTAATTCCCTTCATTTCTTGGATTAACTAATGTTAACGCTTTGCATTCTCAGCAAATCGACACTTTCCCCCAAAACCCACCTTGTTTGAAGCATCCGAGGTATTCAGTGGAATTAAAGAACAAACCACGAAGAAGTGGGTTACGTTGTCCTATGGTCTCAACATTATTTTAAGATGTTAACCTCAAGACTTGCCTGTCTTTACATGGGACCTGACTCGGGACTTGAAAGCATAGACCTGAGACTTACTTTTGACTCGCAAAGCAATGACTTTGTCCCACCTCTAATACATATACAGAAATAACATAAAGGGGGGGACGACACTGAGAGCAACACTGGGAAAAACACTGGAGCACAGAACAGCCAAGACTGTGAATGGTGGTTAAACTAGGTAGAGCTGATCATTGTTCCCCGTATTGTGTATTGTATTACTAGGATGTACTTCAACATATCTGTTAAGGATCTATGTCGGGATATTTTTGTATCATATATCCTAAATGTGTTTGTGTCTCTAATTATATTTTAAAATTACAAGTTTTTTGTGCTCTTCATATTTTTGATTTTAAGAATTCTACTACTGTGAACACTTAAAATAAAAAAAGTTTAAATTTCAGACATTTTTCTTTGGTCTCAACATAAGGGTGATGAGCACTGTTTGGGGGACGGGCCCCCCGTCCCTAACAGATTCTTGATCACCGCTGACCAAAGTATGATGAGAGCTACTGTAGGTGTAGCGCTCATGTGTTTAACACGGATACTTTTTGCCTCGTGGTCTTTATTTTTGATGGTTGCTGTTTTCTAATATATTTCAAGTATTTATGTACCACATGACTGCTGCTATTCTTTAAGGGATAAGACAAGCTGGAAAGTTTCTTAAGGGGCAGTGAACTAATGCTGCGTTATTTGCTCTGACATTAACAGATGAGGAGACTCTCCTTTCAAACAGAGAGCCACAGTGAGAGCAAAGCAAATCAGCGAGCAGACAACTGCCTCTCCTGCAATCCATTATTGTTGAATGATGAAAAATGATGCAATACTCTGAAAGATTTGATGTTGTTTAGTTCGCCAGTGTTACAGTTGCACTGAAAAGTGTGGCTTCTGCTTTAAGACACCAGCTTCATCAGTTCCTCTCTAAGCCCCCATGTTCACAGCTTGAGCTCAGATCAGATCAGTTATGTGGTTGCAGCGTACAGGGAGGTAGATGCAGCTCATCTAAAACACATTACAGTCCCTAAAGTGAACACAGCAACTTTGGTGACATTAAACATCCAGAAATGGGTTGTTATAGTGCCCTAGAGACCCACGGCTTCGTTGAAAATTAGAAAGTAACTCTTCGCATGTTACAATCTTTTCGTGAGACGGTACAGTTGACTGCCTCCTGAGCAGTGTCCAATTATGGATGACCAAATTTCAGGTATAATGAGCAGCCTCTTCAGACATTGACCTCTCCCACTGTTATCCCAAAGACTTAATCGTGGTCATTAACATGTGACACAAGAAGATGAAGATGTGTCTGTCAGTCCAAAAATTTAACATGCAATCTCTAATGTCTCACATTGCACTTAAATTCAATAATGTTAAGTTTCCTTTTGGATTTGTTGTGCTTATATCAACAAATTGCAATGTGAACGGAAGGGCTGAGAAAATGAATCTTAATGATCAAGTTAGGTGTAAAAACCTTTGTCTTTTTTAATCTTGTTAAGTTTTTTTTTTTTAAATAACCTAACAGATGATCATGTCTTTGCTGTTTATTATGTTTGTCTTTAATGTCTTTGAACAGCAAGCGAATGCAAGAGACAGCAGAGAGCTGACAGAAGGGGAAAAGAGGGGAAAAAAATGGTTTCTTTATCTTGAAAGACCTGGCAGGGAAGCTCTGATATTATGTTAACATGACTGCTCAAAATTAATGTAGCTGTTATGGCAAGTTTTAAAATCTGTCCTGTCACTAATGCTGCATTCCAAATCGCATACTGTGTCCTTTTACTACCAGTACATACTACGGCTGCCCTTACGAAGTATGTACTGTTGCATGCAGTATACACACAGTTTGGACATACAAATTTGCCATAAAAGTGCGCCCTTACTTTTGACCCTCTATATTCAAAACAGTAAAATAAGATATGAAGGATTAATTTTGCAAATCAGTTATTATATTCCTCATGTAATATATTGTGTGAAATTAAAATCATAAATAAGCCAAGCGGTAATATTATTTTAAATAAAAGTTGACATTTGTCATGGATTATCAACTGAACTTTGTGCAGCAATTGTATAAAAATAATTTATTCATTGTACATGCGAGTCGCATTACATTTGTGCAGGACTTAGACTTGCATGTGCTGTCATCCGTCATCATCGCAGCTTCAAGCTGTCAAACTTACTATCATCTGTCAATGAGCTGTCAAATGTTTGCGCTCTTTTTTTATGGCATAACCGCGTGACATGTTGTGAGGCACTTCCGGTGCACAAAGGATTGTGGGTAAGAATGGCCAGAAAAGCATGCTGGTTTGTATACTGCAAAATCTGATCGGAAGTAGTAGGACATCCTGGTATTTTTGGCATACTGCATTGGACATACTATGTATTGAGACATACTAATTCTTTTTTTTGCTCACTATGTAGTATAGTAGTATGCGATTTTAAAAGCGGCATGAATGTGTTCTGTGATCATTATGGAAGCTCTGCATCATCAGTTAAACTATCCGTACTCACAACGTGTGGAGGTGTAACCAGCAGGGTGCTTCTGTCAGTTTGCCCCATCTGACAAAAAGATGCTCAAGGGAACAAGTCTCTCTGTCAGAAACATCTTAAGCTCCTCAAGTCCCTCAGTGAGGACAAGGTTCGGACAAGGTGCTGGATCAATACAGCAATCTGAGAAAGAGAGGAGAGGAAGGTCAAAACAGAGTGGAGGAGGAAATGATGGTTTGGACAAAAGATAAACACGACATGAAAGTTCTCGTCAGGTCACTGAGACAAGTGAGGATGTGACTCCGTGTCATGTGAACTCGAGGGAAAAGTCCTTCCGCTTCATGCTCTCTAATTAACCCCCTGCCTCCTGCCAACTCTTCAGGCTCCTCATTACGTGGCTCAGCTGGGAAGAAACTGGTCAAACCTGCTTCTGCTCGCTGACGTTGCACTCCATGTCTTTTATACTTGGTGGACAATTAAAAAATAAATTTTTAACAAAAATGAGCACTAACGTTTCAGCAGACAAGCACTTCTTGAGAAAATTAGCAGTCATGCTATCTTAAGGATTTCCGGATGTAATTCATTAGTTGACAGGGTATGAGGAAAGATTTTAGCTTAACTAATTTGAAAAAACTTGACTAGCATTAAACAATTTTACAGCTGAGGACGTGTAAAAACATCCTGGATGAAGTGTGTAGATTGAACAATGTAAGAGTTTTGTAAAGAAACTAATTAAAGGTTAACTAATTAAAAAGACAACAAGATTATTTGATAGATGCCTAAAAATTTCGTTTATTTTCTTAAAATAGTTATCTAAATGTGTTGTATGTAATAAAATGAAAGCCAGTTAATGGCTAAACAGCAGATACAGCTTAACCTAATGTATAAATTGTTAAAAGTAGGAAAAGATAACAGATGAACCAAATGACTAATAGGTTAAAATGATGCAAAAGGCAGTTGGTGAGTTGAGAGAAGAGGAGGAATCTTGTTAGCAAAATGACTGAATGCCTCCTCCTTTCTAACCTGCCATCCACCATTCAACTATAGTTGAATATATTAGTCTCATCTGTCTGACTCATTGATCCTTTATCTGACTGAGGTTTCATATAAGTTAGAAT
>JAQFJA010000024.1:9148761-9159496 GCA_029874485.1 Naso brachycentron
GATATGATCAAAAAATAAAGTATTTTTGTACAGAGGGAAAATTTAGTTGAAATAATTCTTTAAAAAAACACCCATTGTAGTGTTTCATTATTAGAAAAGTGGTGTTCTTCTAAATCTTGGCTTTAAAAACTCCTAATATTTTATAAAATCAAAATAAATGTCCTCCTAAATTAGTCACTTTGGCAAAATAATACTAAAGATCAAGCGTTGATGGGATGATGTATTTCAACAAATGTCCAGCAGAGGGAAGCCTTTTCACAAGAATATGTAAGAGCTCCTCTTAAGCCATTGCATCTTAAAGGCCGAGGTAGAAGGCGGGTTTGTATTTCTTTATCAAATAAGTTAAAATAACAACCAAAGTCAAACCAGTAGCCCACAAGTTAATACGGTCTCCCTGAATTAGTTGATCCTAATTTTTAATAGGCTTTAATGACTGTTTTTTATTTTTTCACAGTGGGCTATTTGTGCTTTGTAGGCACTTGAACTTTGAACAAACCCATCTGAGTCCTCTTTGTGTCTATGAAAATTAATAAAATGCAAAGTAGCCTATTTTGACAATAAATCAAACATTTTGCAGCAGCATAGCATTAAAACAGTCAAACTAAAAAAATATGTAAACTAGTTTCAGTTCAGTTTTGACTAAAATCAGTTTGAGTTAATCCTAAGACATATATCAGCCATCGGGCCTGATCGTAAAGCAGAGTATCAGCTCGCGCTCACTCAGTTCATTAACAAAGTCAAAACTTAAGAGCACAGATACAATTCCATGTGACGACGCAATTTTACTATCAGAGAATGGAAAATGAATCTCAGACAGTATTTTTCTGTCCTGTTTCTTTTGGCTCTCTGTCCTGTTTTAGATGTGTCCTTGATCAAATGATCATTTTGTTATCAAGTTCTGCTGAAGTCTGATAACGAGCCATTCATTTGAACTGGGTGTGTTGGAGCAGGGACACATCTAAAACATGCAATTTAGAAAACACCGCTGTGGCCTTACAGCAATGATAACATTAAAAACATATAAACTGTAACTCATTTCTATGGAATTTTTTGTCAAAGCCACAGAGAGCCACTGCAGAGGGGCAGAAGAGGCTCAAGAGCCGCAGGCTGCAAACCTCTGACTTAAAGTTACCCAATATACCGCATTCAAGATTCTCAGCATGGACACAAGGAGATGGACGTGTACTATAAAACACATTGATATACCCCAAACCCCCTCCTCACCGTCCTCCAGGGTTTTGGTGACCACCTGCTGCGAGGACGGCCCAGTGCCGGCTCTGTTAGCAGCCTGCACCACCACGCTGTACTGAGTGAACTTCTTCAGGTTGTCCAGCGTGATGCTCTCTGTGGTGTCTCCTGTGGTGTCCACACTGATTATGGTGAACTGGTGGCTACCACCTGGGCTGTACTCCCTGTAGCCCACCTGGTAGCCACGGATCACGCCATTCTGCAGGTGTTTCTGGGGAGGCTGCAACAGAGAATGGTAAATCATGAGAAGTGTTACGGTCAAGCCAAAATGCTTTAATTCATCATAACTGAGGACATTATAGAGAAGTTTACATGCTAGTATTATTCTGAGTGCCACAGCTCATTGTAACATACATAAATTTTGGACTTTACCTTCCAGGAAACTTTGATGCTCTGCGGGGACGTGGGCTCCAGAGTGACATCCTGTGGTGGGCCGTCAGGAGCTGTGGATAAGTTACAGCATTCAACAATACTGCGTGCTGGTGTTTAAATGAAAAAGATAATCTGCCATTCACTTCCACTAGATGTTGCTGTTGAGTTAAAAATGTATTTCCTTCATGTGCCCTTTGGTTGAAGTGCCTCGCAGTTTCCACGTCAATTCATGATAAGAATTTTTAAAATAAACTTGTAACATCATCAACTTTAACCTTTAAAATAATGTGCAAAATTGATATGTGTTGTATTTAATTTGAAGTTTATGACTTTATTTTAGTGATGAATCCAGTAATGGGGCGCTTTAATGCGTTGGCATGCCTGTGGGGGAATCATTATAGGCAATAGAAGGTAAGTGAACACTGATAGAGCCACAGCAACAGTGAACTGATCTGTTTCCCCAGATATAAAAGATGATGGCCTCCATTTAAAACAACCATAAAATAATTATGTGTGAGATGACTCAACAGCTTTGAGATCCAGGAGGAAATAGACATTCCAGCTGAAGAGTTTTTACCAATTCTCTTTTGATTGGAGGTAAAGTATGAACATAAATCGTGGTGTCAGGGATAAGTTAATAAAAGCAAAATTAACAATTTTAAGAGACTTTTATTTTATGCCCTGGGGAAGATATCCAGCTGGAATCCTTTTCAGTAATAATGTTATTTTTCAGCAGCCTATTTAACTTTGAACTTCATACAAAAAAGGTACAATTCTAAAAATGCATTTCAGAACTCGATGAACAGTATTTCTACAGGATTTCGAGTCTGTCCTAAAATACTCTCTGAACTAACCATTACTTCACTGTTTCGGGCATTCACACCCGGGGTTAAGAGCCCCGGTTCTTGTTGGGATAGAGGAGTAGGGCGAGGTGTTAGGCCTGGTTTTTCTGAGGGATACTCCCAACCAAATTTTATGTGAAATATCTCAGAAACTTGAAAATTATCAGCAAATGGGTTGCACAAGGACCTGCGGAAACCTAAAAATTTGTATTTTATACTTTATTAAAGGTTTAAAGATTTCAATAATGTGTTTTCCTAGTTTAATGTTGTTTTAATGTATTACAAAAAATTTAATAGTAATATATACAATATTTCTGTCTCCTTTTCTTACTAGCTAGATAACTAACATTATACTGATATTGCTGATTATATTTCCAGGTCCCTTTCTTTCCTTTGATGACCTTTTGAAGCTTGATATATAACTGAAGTCCAGCTGAATTTGTTGCAACTCCTCTAATATGAAGAATTATTGGATTTTTACATGAGGGTTTGTTTAACTGAATGATAGCCTGAAACCCAAGTTATAAACCAAACCATTGGCATCCATGCTTTTCTTTCTTCATTAAATAAATGGCAGATACATTGTGTAACATTATTATTCCCAAAGCAGGAAGGAAAACCAGGAAAACACCGCCTGAGCATTCTTCCAGGATTATTTTCCACACAGTTTCATCCCATTTCGAAGGGGATGAAGCTCAAATAAGACAGGTAGGGGTAAAACTAAAAATTGAAAATGGGCCTTTGCATCATTAAAAGTTCAGTAACCTGCTTCATCTGTAGTGATGGTGAGCTCGTTGCTAGGGTTGCTGTTGCCAATGATGTTCTTGGCAACCATGCGGATGTTGTAAGTGGACGACGGGTGCAGGTCTATGATAGTGGCCTGGTTGAGCTGTGGTGACACATCTTTGGTTACCTGGGCTGATAGCCATGACGCTGGAAGAAACAGAGGCGGAGAAGAGTGAGCAAACTGTTAAAAATAGGTTTGTTATTTCTTACATAATATATTTCTTGTTGCCTGTGCAGGAATTTACACCTCCATTTTTACCTACCTGATTTGTTCTTGCACTCAATATCGTATCCTGTGATGGGGCTGTTGCCATCAAAGCCCATAGTCCAGCGGAGAGCAATGGTTCGATCTTTAACCTCTCGGATCTCCACCTCTGGAGGGTCGGGCGGTTCTGAGGAAAAGTGTGAACACAGCAGTGTTACAGTGGTCGTCCTCAAATAGAACTGGATGGCAGGAATGAATGGTTTTACTGTTTTTGGGTTCCCCAGTGAGAGATTATGGATGGCACTGCAAAGAGCAGGACTCACACTGTGCAGCAATTAAATTTATAAATGACTGATTTGACTAATAAATTATAGAGAACTTCGCTATTTTTGGAGAAAGTTTTGTCTTCTTCTGAACAGAGCCACTGAAAAGGTGTCAACCATGAGCTAAACTGAGCCCGAGGTGAGGGGATTTACCTTGCACTGTCAGCTGTATGATGCCTCGGTCTTCACCAAAGGAGTTGATGGCATGACAGGAGAAGAAACCCGAGTCCTCACGAACAGTAGGCATAATCTGCGGAGTCACACACCACATGCAGGGCATTAAAGGCCCGAACATACTTTCCACACTGTGCATCTGCGGACGTCCGCAGACTTGTCCGGTTATGCAAACTAGGAAAACAGTTTAATTCATACTGAAAACAATGGTCAATGCCAGCCTGGTGATAGGTTATATGCAGTGGGTAGATTACAGCAGGAAAACAAAAGATAACAGAAGAAGTTTAGTGGCTGCACTTCTTTTCTTTTATCTTTTTTTATTTTTAAACCAGACTAATGTTACTAATAAATCCATGTCAGCATGGCAAAGACAAAAGGAGAAAAAAAAAAGGTTCTGCAGACATTAAGAAGAGCCAATTCTTATCTGAAAAAGAGGAATTATAGGGTTTTGTTAAGCGAAGTGGGAAATCTTCCAGCTTGAAATGGCATATGCTGTAAATCAATGTTTTCTACACTAAAACAAGTCAAGTCTTAACATTGCTCTATTCACATGTGAAAGAGTCGCTTTGAGAGTACAAGCTTGACTCAAAAAAGATTGTTGACAACAAAAACTGACAGGTGTCACCCCGAGTACATCCGGGTAGGAAAATACTTGAAAAAAACTTGAAAAAGTCAATGTTGCCATTGAAACAACTGGAGTAAAGTGTGGAGCAACTAATTACACACTAGAGCATGCGCAGTCAGCGCTTTTTCCACATGGGCACAAATTTCGAGCTGCGCACTAACATCTGTGCAGGGGTCTGTCGGACCCTTGCAGTCATCCGTGAATGATGATTTCTACGTCATGCATACTAAATCAGACGCCTGTGGACGCATGAAGGCGGAAAGTAGAATTAGGCCTTATGGTGGGTAAAGAGCAGGACTTCCAGACAGGAATTTAAAATGTATACACAGCATAATCTACTGTACGTCACTTTCTTTTACTACAGAAGGAGCTAAACCTTCTTCATCCTAACCCATGTGGGACACTTAACCACCAAATCATCTCAAGGCACACATTCCTTGCAATTTTACATTACTGCATTACACATGTATTCATACTTTGTTTTAATATCCATTAAGCGGAACTGAGAGAGGGCTCTTTAATATTTTATATTCTACTTGAAGATCTTAAGTAAATGTATTTGATTTTTTTGCCATGCCAGCTCACTGCTTTTCATCTGCCTGGATAGAAATAAATAACTGGAGCTCATACGCTAAATCTTTTTGTGTTACAGTGAAACTGAGCACTCACCACCAGCGTGGAGACAACTTCGTCGGCCACCTCTTTGACGGTGACCACATATCGGCTGGTCTCCGGGTTGATGATGCGCTCTTCTTTCTCCCAGCGCACCATGATGGGTTTCTCTCCGTGAGCGATGCAGCTCATCCTCTTCTCTTCACCCTGTGTGGCCAGAGTGGTGTTGGGGTAGGAGGTGATCATAGCTGGGACTGGATTCAAGGGACAGAAGGTTGGGGGAAAAGTGTATGAAGATAATGATGTCAGTAAAATCTTACAGCTCTTTGTCATTTTATGCTCATTTACTATTAAACAAACAGTGTATTTTCTTTCACAAAGCACCACTCTCGAAATAATTGCTTTCACAGCGCTATGTATTAATCTCTTTATTCTAAGTAAGGAGAATTGAACTTAAATTTTAAAAAAACATCCTCTAACTGTGAATCTTGTCTTATTCTGAGAAAAATCCTTTTCTCTCTTTCTTTGACAATTATGACAACCATTTTAACACTCCAGGGACCATCATGGACTCATGCTCAAGTCTACCTGTCTCCTGCAATACTTTGAGATTGAATCGGAGCCCTTCAGATAAGCCTGCGCCTGCTTTGATAATGACAGCGAACGGTAACACACTGCTTTCTGAGGATGAGGTGGAGGAACGGAGAAGAAAGTGGTGACTTCTTACTGAACTCCCATCGGTCTGAGCGTGGAGCCGGTCTGGCTCAACGCCGTAACCACACACCAGGCTCATTAGGAACACATCTTGCCTGTGTGTGTGTGTGTGTGTGAGTGTATGTGTGTTTCTGTTGTAAATGTCTCTCACCCAGACTTCTCTCAGTCTGTACTTGTACTCACATTTTCTTTCATTCTGTTTTTTTCTCCCCACTTGCACAAAGCTGTCTAGTGATTATAACACTCACTGGGACTTTCAGGTGCTACTCACAGTATCATGAGAAGTGTGAAGCTTGTGATTTGGAACACATGGTATTAACATCTCCTGTCTGAGCAGACGGAGTGAATATGTTCATCTCTATCAGTATGGACATTATGGACATGACCCTAAATCAATATTACTACAGATGTTACAATGCAGAGAAACAGGTGAAATGGTCTAACGGCTGCCACCTTGTAGGGTTAGGCTTATAAACTTGAGACAAGCTGAATGAGTCATAGCACATCAACACTCATAAGAGCAAATGGTCATGGGAATTCATTAAATGCACCGTGTAAGAAATGCAACTTTGCATCCTAAACAGCACTCCAGCTCGTGTTTTATTTCAGCAGGTCAACAGTCAGGCTCTATCTAGCTACAAAATCAGATACTCATAAAAAATAAACACCTGCAGAGCTAACTAATTCAGAACTACATTGAAGGAAAATATTGTATTTCAACATTAACTAATTCAATAATTTTCCCCTTACAGTGCAGACCAAAGGGAAATTACAACCACTATAATAATCTAGTCATATTTTTTTTTCCTTTCAGCAATTTTTCTTGCAGACAACAATTTCTGAAGATACTACATTAAAGTCACCAGTGATGGTTTTCTTCTTATTATTACTGAGGCTGGATGAGAAATGTTCATCACACTAAGAGCTAAAATAGACTCCTTCTTCTCTTTAATCAAAGTATTTGCTTTATCTGATCAAATGCAAAATGTTAATATAACATTTAGTTCACAATGATTCTGCCTAAAAAATAACTTTAAGATATAATAAATAACTTTGTGGCCACTGGGGGGCAGTCAAACAAAGCTGTTGCTAATTTAAATAGCATTTATTACAGAGGTGAGAGTGAGTGAAAACAGTAAAGTTGCTGATCAGAAAACCAAAACACAATGGTAATACACTCTAAAGCTAAATGCAGGTGATGTTTAAAGTATTGTTGGATGATGTGGGTTGGTCACTATATATGATGTCTATCAAAATAATTGTCAGTTACTGTTAAGTGATTTATCAGCTCTTCTTTGTTTTCATAAGACAGGGCAGTATTCAGTAACATACTGTATGTTGGATGGTTTAACGCACACGCAAGTATGTGCTATGGTAAATATTGTATCCCTGGAAAGGGGAGCAGTGGAAGATATGTGAAGATGGGAGGCCTTCTCCTCCAAGCAGTGATGCAATATGTGTGTGTGAGTCAGTGTGTTAATATGTGTGTACACTCCTGATGAATGTGTCTGTGTGCATGGGTGTTACACTGTGCCTGCAAATGTTTGAATGTGTGTGCATGAGAGCGGCCGTGTCTGGGGGAGCTAAGTGGGCGAGCACAGAGAGCAGAAAAGACTTGTGCTCATGACACATCTCAGCCACACTACACGACGGAGGAAAGAGAGAGAGCATGTACCCCTGCAGCGCTAACTATGATCCCTCTCCCTCTCCCTCTCACTCCATCTCCCTCCTCAGGCTCCCACCAGGACAGCAATGATTTAATGATGAGAGAGACCGCTTTGATTATTCATACGCAGCAGACAAGTCCGCTGGCCGCGCTGTTGTCTCACACAGACACACGCGCATTCGAACATATACAGATATGCATGAATAATCACAGATGCGCACGCACACCCGTGCACTTTTAGAAGTATACAGAGACAAATGCAGATATTGTCTTTGCATGCTTGTGCACGCACATGTACACACACTGACAAGATTAAAAAATCAAGGGATGAACGTGCACGAACAGATGCAAACCAAAACAGAACACTTACTCACACAAACACTATTTAGAAACACACACATGCCTCACCACACATGCAGTATTCCCCAGAGTCAGACAGTGTTTAGAGATAACTTTGTAATCATTTGCTTTGGCTTCATGCAGGCGCCAGTCTAGTACAGTTTTGCTCTAGTAGGAGTGCCAGGAAGGTTAGACAATCACAAGTCAATTAAAGTACTTGAATTTATAATTAATCATTTATTACACTGTACTTGACAGTTTTTCAGTCGCCCTGTTGTGTAAAACCTCACTTACTCTAGCATGACGAGGATGAAAAACACGTAGCCTACTACAGATTTTACCTGGCTCTTTTGTTATTTATTATTTTTGTTGCACATATGTAGATAAATTCTATGAGAACACATTTGTACAAGAGAAAATGAGTGCTAAATGTTTGAGAGTTGAAACGAGACTCTAAAGCTATTAGCAGATCTGTGAGACTTAACTTGAGCATTGTGGAGCTTAAAGCTAAATGCTAAGGTAGGCTTGCAAACCTGCTCACAATGACATGCTAATATATCACATATGTCTTTAGCAGCCTCGCCATCTTAGGTTAGTGGAGTTAGCATGCATACATAACATACAGCTGTTGAAGTCACCAGTTTTGTACTATGGTCATTAATCAAGGTACTGGATAAAAAAAATCTGATGATATTGCAAATAAAAACTTAAAATTTAAATGGATGCACTTAATTTCATGGCAACCAACCCAACAGTTCTCAACAACCAAAATTTTAACCTCAAACTGGCACTGAGGGGGGAATCGTTTATGATCAGGCCACAATGGAAGCCGACCAACTCAATGGAAGCCCTTTTGGGTGGTGAGATATTTCAACAAAGTTGTGGACTGACTGACAGACACACAGAACTACAGCGCCATCTCTTGACAGATGCTGGTAGTGTAGCTAGGTTTAACTTGTTAGTTCAGTCTTAGTGACACTATTTAATGACACAAGAATGGTTTAAATCACCTCAAATATTTCTTTGAAAAGTCTTTGCACTGACGCAAATAAATCTGATTGACTTATATCTGAATATATTATATTTGTACCGTAAAGAGAGTTAATAAGTACATACACACACACACACACACACACACACACACACACACATACACACACACACACACACACACGAAAAGAAAAAAAACAAATACCCCAGACAGTAATCCCCTACAAAACAAATAAACAATCTCCTTCATCATGTTCCTCTGTTCTCTTACTCAAAGTACGTTTCCATCTTGGATGCTTCCAACAAAAATTCAATGTGTGTGTGTCTGTTTGTGCAAATATACTTGGCCTGTATACTTGTGTGTGCGTACGTGCACACCAAACCTCTGCCCACCCCCGACATGATGGAATGTGTCAGACTTGGGACTGCCAACGCTTAAACCTCATCTCTTATTCACTCGCAGCCCCTCCCGCTCCCTCGCTCCCCACACCATCATCCCCTTTCCCACTGCCCCCGCGCAGGAAATCGCTGATTTATTTTGCATAGCAACTATGAATTTTAAGTGAGTCCTATTAAAAGAGTCTTCTCAGCACCTTCTCTAAATGTTATTGCTCCTTAACAGGGGCTATTTTCTCCATCTAAATCGGAGGCCTTGGCGGTGCGAGTTAACATCAATGAAGCTCGTGTTTGCTCTTCGAAAGAGCTCCAGAAAGGGCAAACAATGACAGCATGCAGGGATTTGTGTGTGAGGATGTGTGCACATGTTTCTGTATTAGAATATTCCTCATTTATGTTTGAATGAATTAGCACATGCCTGTCTGTGTAGGTGTGTGTACAGTTTGTTCCTGTATATGAATATGCAGCTATGAATATAACTGAGTGCATTTGGAAATGTTTCAGTCTGTCTGTGACCTTGTATGTGTGTGTGTGTGTGTGTGTGTGCGCAAATGAAAAATACTAAATGTTCATGTGTTGGATATGGCTACCATGCAGTTTCTAAAGTGTTCTACAATCTCCACCGATCTTGGTTGTGCTTCAGTGGCCCGAGCTGAGGTGAGCCTTCTCACTCGCTTCCTCCATATCTCATCTCCATGCATCTACTGTGCAGCACTCGCAGGGCCCCGGGCTAAACCTATTCTTTTTGATAGCCCATAATTGCTCAGTTGATGTATACTTTTTAATATCTAGCGATATTACAGGGGCCTGGTAATAAAACACGGGCGGGTGGAGGAGAAAGTGTGAGTGCGAAGAGAGGAGACAAGGGAGAAAGAGAAAGCAGAGAGCGAAGAGAAGAAGGAGGGGGGGGGTAAAGACAAAATAGGGCACACAGGAGGTGACGGAGGTATAGAGGAATGAGACAGGAAAAAACGTCGAGAAGGGTGGATATTTCTGATCTTTTGACCACTGAGTCAGGTTCACCATCATCATGTCTGGCTCTCTGCTTCGAACAGAAGGGAGGAAAGTATATGTGTTAAATGTAAGGTAAAACTAGATACACCAATGGCAAGTATGGAAACTAACACTACCAAACTTCAATTTAAATCAACTTGGAGGTGAAACTATCAAAGCATTTGCAATGTGGCCAGATTATCAAATTTTGTATCCTATTTTTAATTTTTTGTATTCTTCTCATTGATTTTGTTGTTACTATAACAACGGACACTGGTAGATTAAAGAGGCATCTAATCAGCTTACGAATGTCTTACAATGTCTCAGACTGACTTTTTAAAGAGTTCAACTGATACATTTTTAAAGATAAGAATTCTGTAAAAGGTGTCTTAAATATTTACCTGATGTCTGTATACAGTGTGGTGCATATTGTCATGCTAAAAGACTCAG
>JAQFJA010000024.1:9305470-9316199 GCA_029874485.1 Naso brachycentron
GTTACATAAGAGCATGAAAACGCTTTGAATTCTTTGAGGAACTGGAACTATTTGTTTGTCACTGCTCCATTTTTGCAAGAAGAAGTGAATTGTACCAGAAAATATGTCATTATTATAAAGAGTGTTTGTTGCAGCTCATGTGAACACTGATTTCTTTGAGCGCATTGTTCTGTAGGATCACTTGAGTCTATATCAATCATTTGTCTGTATGTGTGTGTGTGTGTGTGTGTGTGTGTGTGTGGCGGAAGTCACACTGTAACCATCTGTTACTCGCTATACAAAAAAACAAACTGCTCTTTGTTCAGTTTAATAATTTAATTTGTGTTGGTTTCAGTATTTTAATTTTCAACATTTTCACCCCTCTAGGAGAAAAGTGTTTGTGTGTGTGTGTGTGTGTGTGTGTGTGTTTGTGTGTGTGTGTATTAATGGTTTGTCTCACTCGGCACATGTCTGCTGCAGCCTCCATCTCTGTGGCACATAACATGTCTTCTGATAACTTGCCATTGTAAGCAACGGAGCTGTTGCAGTCTGCAGCATCTATGACAGAGACCTGAGCCTCCATCAGGTATGAAGAGCCTGCATCTGTCAAACAGCAAGACATTAAAATATCAAATTAAATAATTTGGTTAGTTCATGTGCATTGGGTATGTTAGTAGTAGAGTCAATAAGGTGCCATTCCATGGTTGACACAAATGTTTTAATATTTACACACTTCAAAAACTAAATATCTCATGTTTATGCTTACTTTTTGATATCATGTATTCACAATTATCTGGTCAATAATCACATGTGGGAGATCAAAACTGTCTCACCTCCATTTATTGTGTGACCGAAACTTGTTATCCAGCCCGTCTGAGGAGCAGTGACGTTTAGACCAGCGTTCGGGAGGCAAACAGGTTTGATGTTACTGGAGGCTATGAAGAAAATAATTTTTCTTGTTTACAGTCTAAGACAGGAAAATGGATTCTTTATAACTACTGAAAAATTGACGCTGTAGTAAGACGGTCAGGTTCTGAGTTTCATGGACACAGATGTGCACATTTATCAGCTGCTTCTCACAGCTTTGCAGGTTTATTTTTAAACTAATGTAGTCTCATACCACAGTCATGCAGTAAGCAGTTGTAAGGAGGCATCAATTCAACTGTATTACCATTTTGGAAGACGTTATTGTGACGGGTGTTTCCATTATTTTGTCCACTCAAATGAAATCAATGCAGGAAGGATAAACAACTTAAATAACAGGGATGTGCGAAGTCTGTCTCTACCAATTAACTATCGGCCAATAATCTAAAATATAAATATTTATTATTATATTATTTTTGGGTGGATAGTATTATGAAATATTATCATTAACGTAAGGCCAAAATGTCTTTACTGACTTGACATGCACAGCATCTACACACTATGATACAGTGAGTGGTGCTTGGCATACTCAGAGTTGCTTCGCGTTCCACCGATAATACGGAAGAAGGAAAAGGAGGAAAAACAAGGAAAGAAAGGGGGGCAAAAAAGGAGGAAGAAGGAGGAGGAGGAGGAAGGGGGAGACGAAAAAGAAGAGGGAAGAAGAACAAGAATAAGTGAGAGAAGAAGCAGGAAGGAGGAAGAAGACAGAAGAGGAAGTGGGAGAGGAGAGAGAAGATGAAGAAGAGGGAGCTGCTTTTACGCATATCATGTTAAACTGCTGCACTTGAGCCATGTAGACATGAGAGCATGCTGCACATGCAACCAATCTGCCAGTTATTTTACAGTTTTGAGAAAAAAACAGCATTGTAACTTGTTATACGAGTTCGACAAAGCACCAAGAGGAGAGAGAAAAAGTGCTTTGAAATAATCAATCAGTTTGATTTTTGCCCACAACTTTCCTGCAGCTTAATAAAATTCTTTTTAAAAAACAAAATGAGAAATTATCAGTTTTCAGTATTAATACTCATAAAACCTGAAAAAAAAAAATCAGATTATGTGTCCCTAACAGACACCTCTCAATATACTATGGGAAATGTGTGAGGATAGGGTGACCCGTGCATTTTGTGTATAGATCCGTCTATAAGCACCTGTGAAGTCCAGAGGTTTAGAGAGCCTCATCAGAGCGATGTCGTTCCTGTGAGTAGCACCGTCGTATCCTTCATGAGCTATGATGCGGCTCACAGAGTAAGCAGGGTTAAACAGAGTGCCCAGTGAATCCACGATGCCAGCATACACCGCCCAGTCTTCAGGGCTGGAGGTCCTGCATGAGAGGCAGCAGAGAGTAAATTCAAGCTGGATCAGACCACAACCTCTGCTAGTGTTAAGAAAAGGCCTCACCTGGCCACACAGTGTGCTGCAGTGACTGTCCAGTAGGGGGAGATGATGGCTCCTCCACAGCGGTGGGAGCCTGCAACCTGCAGGCTGACCTGCCACGGCCAGACCCCCAGTGAGGCCAGCCGGCCTCCAGAGGCTCTGCTGGAGTTTATCCCAATCCCACAATCTGAGGACAGAGCTGCCATTAGAGCAAGAACATTTCATTCTGGTTGTTTTTCTGTGTTTTTTGGATGTGTAGCAATCACATACCAGTGCAACGTAATGTGACTGCACTGTTGTCTGGACAGGAATTGCTGCAAATGAAAAAGAAAGATATTTAAGGTGCAATTTACATTCAAACTGATAGATTAAAAACAATTTACCTGTTGACTAACCTGAGCTTAAGCTGCTGCAGTATGGATGCCTCTGGGTTAAAGTCAGATTTTAGTATTAAGAATCCATCATCTGAATCGGTCTCCTGTTGCCCTGATTTAAAATATGTGTCCCTGTCAAACCACATCATGGCATATATGTCAGCATTTTAATATCTTCACGTGTCAGAATATGTAGGAAACAGTGTGAGTTTTAACACACACTGATGTACAGGATGCCTCTAACCTGCTGTATCCCAGATACTGGCAGCCCGCTCTCCCCTGTTGCTCGGTCCAGCCATGAGAACAAACTGTCCTCCAGGCTTTACTCTGAGTCGAGTAGATTTGCAGCATAAAATTCGAACCGTGCAGCCTCACTGAACAAGCAGAAAACACAAACAATGACTGGACATTTTGTTATAAGCAGGTAAAGAGGGAAGCCAGACCTGACTCACAGTAACAAACACAGACAGCGAAAATTAACTTCAGTGTTCTCTTTGGTGTCTTAAGTGAAATTTAACGTGAAAACAGTGAAAATTAAGATAAATTTCCAAATAAAAAAACAAGTTGTGCAGAGATGTAATTATTAGCCACTTTACATATTATTACTGGTAATGCTATAAACACCAATTATTGTCTCCAATTTAAATGCAGAATATGCAAGTTGTTGCCACTAGTCAAGTCTCTCTTGAAAAAAAGATGTAGCTTGATGCCATCATGAAGTAGTGTGACCTCGTGGGATTTGCTCATTTCATTGTTAAACAATCACCATTACAGATGAAAATCTTCCTCACTCACTCTGTTGTGACCCTGGAGGTCAGCAACAGTCAACAAAGTAAAACACAGCGTAACTGTAAAATAAATTTCAGATTTCCCTGGATAGTTGGAAACCTTTGGGATAATGTGTACAAATCTCAAAATAATGAGTACAAATCTCAAAAAAACAGTAGACTTCTTAAAGGTCCAGTGCGTAAGACTTAGGAGGATCTATTTGTAGAATATGACAGAAATGTGATATAATATCCAAAAGTATGTTTTCATTGGTGCATAGTCACCTCAAAATGAGTATTGTTGTGTTTTATTAATTGAGTCTCATATATCTATAGAGGAAACAGGTCCTCTCCTGCGGAGTCCACCATGTTGTACCACCATGCTTTAACAGGAGCCCAGAAAGGACAAACCAAACACTGACACTAAACTTTTGAGAGTTTCCTCATCTTACACAGTTGGAAGGGAAGCGAGAGTGGCGGGATATTCAATCAGGTGCAAATTGCAAC
This sequence comes from Naso brachycentron, assembly GCA_029874485.1. NCBI lineage: Eukaryota > Metazoa > Chordata > Actinopteri > Acanthuriformes > Acanthuridae > Naso > Naso brachycentron. Next base: position 9,309,396 of record JAQFJA010000024.1, read on the forward strand.
TTCGCCACTAGATGCCACTAAATTCCACACTCTGGACCTTACAAATGGAAATGTTACACATTGTACATTTAAATCCCTTGAAACTACAAGAAAATCATAAAGACATTCCAGTTTATCCTGATTAAACAGAAAAACAATTAAAACTTTGCTTTACATAAAGCTTGTACATGCAAACACAGGACTTTTTAAATCTCAGGCTGCTCAAGTTAAGGTAAAAATTATAGTGTGTGTTCCTTTTAGCTGTAAAAGCTGTAAAACAGATTGCAGGTGTGTTTTGTCTTGTATTTGTTCCCTGGATGAGGATGAGGCTGTTTACCGCAGTGAGCTTCATCCTGGCCTGCAGGACAGTCCATCACTCCGTCACACCACTGAGACTCCCACACACAGTTCCTATCACCACACTGTATCCCATGCAAACAGGTTGAGGAAACTGGGAGACGAGGCGACACAGAGGAATTTTGTGTGTTTGTGTGTGTGTATATGCAATTTTAAGGTTACATAAAGATTGTAATAGCACATTTATTACAGTGTACATTGTTGATAAATGGTGCCTTACGGTAATACGCGAGGAGAATAACAGTGATCAGCAGGAGGAGCAGCAGGGAAAACACAGCGGCCACAGCAAACTTCACACACCTGCTTCTCACATCTGACAGGACGACAGAATGTACCATTGCAACCAGGTTTATTTCTTACAAAAACATCTGTATTTTGGGGTGTTTGGTCGTGTACAAAACTCTATATAAAATATCACGGTATCTCTTCAGCTGGCATGAATTACCAACATATGACACATTAAAATAAGTAGATAAAAATAAGGAACATTTGTCAAGTTAAATTAAATCCTATAGGATCATGGCTGTCTTCAGTATGGAATCCAAATTTAAGTTCACTCCATTTCTAAAATATCTATTGTAATTATTTAAACATTAAAAATCGTCAGTGTGCCTTCAAGCACTTTTTTTTTTGACTGATGTCCAAGTAAACGGTCATTTTACACCTGTTACCACTATAGTAAACACTGAAATAGGCTTCGCATTTACATATATTTTGATGGTAATTAATCTGCATGAAGTTTTATCAAAACCTTCATCGGTATAAACTGCTTGTTACATAAAAGGAGACTGGTCTACCTTTGTTTCTGGGAATGGAGACGCTGATCTCAGGTGGGGGATTCGGAGCCACATGATGAACAAGCTGAGGTTTAACATCTGATTGGCAGGGTGGTGGAAGTTTCCCCGTGTTGTCTTCATGGATGGAAGAAATACCCGAATCCACATACTGTCAGATAAGGATACATAATACGAATGAAGCTTTAATATTTATTTTTCTTGTAAAGGAAGTTTCAGATTCAGAAAAAGTGCTGTAATGTAAATGCACAGCAGAATTTAATCCAGCATTTAGATTCATAACCATTTTATTACTCACTCGTCTAAACTCCTTATTGTTGTATGACTCCTCTGATATGTCACATTATCTGTTCTTAACTATTATAAATAAAACAAAACTGAAACTTACCAGATTGGTGGTCATTTTATATTAACCGAAAACTTTTTTACAATTTATTGAAGGATGGAGTGAAAAAAAATGTCCTTCTGAGATAATTCAAACATCAGTCGTGTAATCCTCCACTTCACGTGTTTGAAGCTACAACAAATTTTTCACAGCTCTACTTTCTGTAAAAAAAAAAATGCAGATCTGTAACATCTCCTCTCACTGACACCCTGCTCTGCTTTCTGCATCCTCACACCAGCCATGAAGTTAAGAGTTTGTTTGATCATCTGAGTGGCCACTCCTCACACTTCATTGGTTTAAAGTTTCTCTCCTGAGCACAAAAGACACATTTAAAGGACTGTTACCTCGTATAAACATCACACGTTATCTGCTGAGCTGTCGGCGTGGTGAGTGAGTGAGTGCTGTTACACAGAGAACGCAGTGGAAAGGTACTTCACTGCATGAACTGGATACAACACAATAAGCTTCAAAGCTTCAGTCAATGATTGACAGAAAATGCAGAAAGCACATTTAGGTCTGTAAATAAAGTAATGAATTAGTGGTGAGCTGAGATACAACTGATGCAAAGTGAAACTTCAACAAAAAACTTGAAACATCTGTTTCATTTATTGATACAGAAAATAAAGAGCAGCATTTTTACAGAACAGTCACAGTAAAAAAGAAGAGTCAAGTTGCTGTTGAATAATTGAAATCTGTGCAAATATCATTCACTTCTAAATGCCATAGAGATACTCCATAAGCTTTGCAACAAAACATAATACTCAGTAATTTAATACTGAAAAAACTGAACTGACAAACAGCTAAAGCAGATAAATCCAGGCTAGATAAGTTTTTAAATGGCTTTTTAAATAAAGTTAATGTGGCATTATGTGGAAATCATTTCATTTCATATGAAAGTCACAACCCAGCGTCAGTGGTTAAAAAACAGAAACTAACTTTTACAGTACCAGCCATTAAAGCAGGAACTTGGTCCATTTCAGCAACTGTTTTTTGGGATTTTTTTGGTCTTTCCTTTCAGGACGTCGTAAAACACACGACTGCAGCTAACAGTGTATCATTTTATGATCACTGCATGTTCTGTTAGGACAGTTTTAGACCAAACCAGGTGTTGAGGCAATGAGCGCAGGTTTGAGCAGAGGCGTGGGAGCCCATTTCAAGTTAACTAGGGCCTGACCGATATATCAGTTTTCCGATACTACCAGCCGATATCGGCGTGTTGTAGATATATCAGTATCCGCAAATTTGTTCTCCAATAAGTGCAGATATGAAAATTCACGTAGTTTGACCAGCAGAGGGCGGTACATTATTTAATTTGTAATAAGTGAAGTTTTTACTGTTCAGAATAAAACTTGTTGGAAACCCTGCCTCCATTACATATATTCGTCGAAAGTATTTGATAAACACATTCAAAATGTTACATATAGAATATCGGCAGATATATGGGATATCAGAATTTTCTTACTCCCTAATATCAATATCGGGATCGGCCCAAAAACCCCCATATCAGTTGGGCTCTAAAATTAACTTCCTTATACTTCTTCATGACAGATTTGTTCAGCTCCTCTCAGCTCCGCCCATCAGCTGCAGAGCAACGTCTCGTCATGTTCGTCCAAAAACTGACTCTTTTATAACTTGTCTGCTGCAGGGTCACTGCGTTTTTTTCTTTCTGAACTATTGCTGTCTGCAGTGATGCAGCTTCATGAAACAACTCACATTAAAATGATTTGGAAAACTTGCATCTTTGCCAAAACGCTCATTTGATCTAAAACTGCCCTTAAAGTGCAAATTCGATTCATTTCTCTTGTTGCTTGAAGCAAAACGCCTTCTCTCAGCTCTACACCCAGGCCTGCCAGCCGGGGAACAGCCTGCTGAGGTTTTTGGGATCCATGGCTTGCTGGATGAGCAGGTTGACCTGCCCCCCCACGCTGAGCACCGTGCCCTCCTCCACCCCCTTCAGCTTCTCCTGCAGCCTCAGCAGCACCCGCTCGGCCACTTTGTTGAAACTCTGGCTGTCGCTGCAGGAGGAAAAGAACAAGCTGATGAGAAGGGATTTTAAAACAGATTGAAAACCGCACGCTCATTTTCATCATCGACGGCAGCACCTGGATTTGCGGTGGTTGTCCATGTCGTCTCCCCCGATGGTGGAGCCGAGCGTTGCGTTGAGCTCCTGCTGTTCGTCGTGCTGCAGGTAGAAGGCTTTCAATGGGTTCATGGTCCAGTCAAACAAAGGGTCGTACAGCAGCACCTGAACAGCAAAAAACCCCACAAAAACCACAGAGCAGCAATGCTTAACATGAGGTGAAGGAAATGCAAGAGATTTAAGAGCAGCCAAGACGCGTTTGTGTGTGTTTGTGCGTGACCAGTTCTCACGTTACCTCGACGATGGTCAGCAGCGCCTCCTGAGAGTTTCTCATCACCTCCATCGTCTTCTCACAACATCTGGCCAGAGGAAACAGGTGGAGTTAAGGCTCTGCAGCTTTTATCAGTGACTTGAAATATGTTGATCTTTTTTAAAATTGCAATAATGTTACAAAGCTGTACTTAGTTAGTTTTATCTTATTTTCTTTATTGTCTTTCTGAAAGCATCAAAAGACTAAAATCTTTTCAAATTGGTCATGCAAGTTGTTTTTTTTCACACTTCAGAGATGAGCATGAAATACTGGCTCAACAGGGGGCAGGTGATCTATTGTAAAATGTGTGAAAACAGTAAAAAGTGATGTAAGTTACGTGTATTTTGTTTTAAATTTGTAAACAACTTTGTAGGAAACTAGAGTTGTGGCTACGATGGCAGATTAGCCTCTTGAACATGAATAATGAAAAAGAAACGCCATGTGAAAAACATTTTCGGGCTTGACTTCCTGTTAGTCTTACTTTATAAATATTTACAGATGTTTTTGACCTTTTTTATAGAATAGCCACAATCCCCGCCTCACCTCCTGAAAACTCCCTCCACTCCGGTGATTCCCATCCCGTCCACGATGTCTCTGGACAGTCTGAAGGGGACAGTCTCGGGGGTGGGGAGGATCTTCCCCTGCTCAAAGGCCACACCTGAACAACAGAGGAAACAGACACAGGGATGCAAGTTATACCATGAATTCACAAACTGGATTTTATGTTCATATATAATTAATTTGAATCATTAAATCCAAAGAATGCACTTTGATCAAACTTTTCCGGACGTACAATAGCTCTACTGAAAAGCTGCAAAAGACTGCTACGCTGTCTTCACACAGAGCAAATGAGACAAATAAGGGAATCACTTTACCTAAATCGATGTGCACCAGTTCAGCAGTCTGCTCATCAATCAGAATATTCTGGATGTGTCTGTCGCCCAGGCCTACGATGTAGCCGACTGCGGACACAAAGCAGAAAAGTCACAACAAAACACCTTACACTTGTATTCAGGTCCATCTCCAACTAGCATTGCAGCACTTTACATTGCTTTCATCACGTTGTATTTATGTATTGTGTTTTTATTGTGCGTTTATTGAGTTTTTTTATTGTCTGAATGTGAGCAGCTGACTGCATTAATTTCCTTCAGGATAAATAAAGTATCTATCTCTCTATCTGTCCCTCTCTCTCTCGTTCTTTCTTTCTTTCCATGTGACGTACTAACAGCGGGCAACAACCCCCTCAAACACCCAAAGATTTGGTTTGGTGTCAGACTTGATGCTGAGTTGTTGTATATGTGGACATGTTGTATTTGAACATCCAGTGCTGTCGGTACCAATAGAGGATGTGGCCACGCTGCGGGTGTACGCCAGCCGTTTCTCCATCCACACTGCGGGGTCCAGGAATCGTTCCATGCAGAAGTACCTGAAGACGGGACGGAAGTTCCTGCACACCTCGCTGTAGGCCTGCAGTTTCTCATCGAACCCGAGTCTCTGAGACTCCTGCAGGGACCAAAGGGCATGTTGTAGTTACTTTCTTAGGGATGTGAAGTGCAATTTTAACTTTTATGGTTTATGACTACGCCGCAGCTTTTCAATCCAGCATCACTCTGTGTTGGATGTTCAGTAGTACCATCATCCTTTTGCGGCAGGTCAGGTTGGTCCAGTCCTGAGGTCTAAAGCGTTTGTGGGCTCCTTTATTAGGATCCACCAGAAACTCCCCGATGGGCACCGTGCCTGAGCACCACTCCAACACGCCGCTACGCTGCGAGAACGGCACCACCTGAGACAACGCGTGAATGAGACACAAAGCAGGTGTAAATGTTGTTGTTTTTTAAATGCTTTGATGAAAATAAAGGAATACAAGTTGATGAAACAAAGACCAAAGGAAATATTCAACAGAACAACCTGGTGCGGCTTTATAATTCTTTCTGTTAAAACACAGGCTTAAATACATGAATATAATGCGTGTAACCTTGTATTGTCTGATGTTGAGCTTCCTCTTGCGAGTGTCCGTGTTGCGCTGCAGCAGCGTGGAGCACATGCCGAAGACCTGCTGCATCACTGCATCCTGCCGCAGGTCATCCTGACCCTGTTCACACCCAGAGAACATTAAGTTCACTAAAGCACCCACTCATTTTAACTCTGGATTCAACAGACAGAACAAAAGAATTACATTTGCTTTTGAGACATTTTTTTTGGCATGTTAAAGACATTAAAATGAAAGACATCCGGTCATATTGTGGCTGTTTTTTTAAATGTAAATTTGTTTTGACACATAAAATTCCAGCTGTTTTCCAGGACTTAAATTATTGGACATATTTTCCATGAATTGGCCAATTTTATCACTACAACAGTCTAACCTGTTGATAAATGTTTTATTTTCTGAATGCACCTGTTTTTCCTGATGTTTCTGTCTGTTTCAGTGATCACAAAGTTAAACAAGTGCTGTTTCCATCCATCCATCAACAGATTCAGAACATGTCAAATACCAAATGTGAGCTTAAAATGCCTAAATACAGTCCTAATTCCAATAAGGTAAGAGGCGGTGTAACACAAAAATAAATCTGAATAATAAATATTTTTCTCCATGTCACATTAAAAAATAAAAATAAAAACAAAGTATATAAATAGTTTTATGATCAGAAAAAAACTTAAATTTCATCATGACTCTCTCAAGGGTCAAAATGGCCAATTATTAGCTTATAAGTGGCACACCCACACCCACACACACGCGCGCTCTCTCACACTCACACTCACACACACACACACACACACACACAGAGTCTCCTAAAGAAAGTGTCATTACAAAGGTGTGAAAGCATATTTGTGATTTGTGTTGTCTAACAATCGTTTTTGTCTGGGTACATAAACACGATTAATTATTAGCAGCAGCCAA
>JAQFJA010000024.1:9350695-9360875 GCA_029874485.1 Naso brachycentron
CTGTGGAACCGAATTTAAAACGTTGTGTTCAGGTCTCCTCAGGAATTTTACTTCCCAGCTTTAAAGCGAATCAGTGCCTGATGATTAAAATCGAAAACCGCTTTCAAAGTTTATGCGGAGTATTTTTGGTTCAGTCTAAAATTGGTCCCTAATTTCGCTTCCCAGCTTGTAACTTAATCACTATCCTTGAGAGGACACTGCTGAACGAGAGACATCAGCTTGTCATTTTCTTTTCTTTTTTTTTTTTTGCTAGACTGCCTGACCTGCTAAACCTTGATTGACATGGCAGCAAATGGATCAAGCTGTGAACAGCCTCAGAAACGTGCAGGAGCAAAAGAGAAACAGAATGGCAAGTCTGCAGGTTAGTTGTTTTAAACTTTGACTTTTAAAATGTACAGAAGAGACGTCAGCGCTCCCTGACGTGTCCCTGCAAAGTTCAGGCCGTGTTGTATCTGATGACACAGAATGATAACACTGCATAGATTGAACTTTCCTTTTTTATAAATAACCTGACCCACAAAAGAACAAGAGCGAAGCCTTGTCGATGCCATGTGTGTCATGTTTTTAGAATTACAAACTGAGCACAATGCGGTAATTGATTCAGACGTCAGTATTAAAGTTTGTGAGAGTGAATGCGATACTGTTTGTTCTCCAGACGCTTCAGTAAGAGAAAGACGGCAGAAAGATAAGGAGGATCGTCTTTCTTTGGTGTTGTGGAGGAGGCCTGTCACCACGCTACATTATTTCCTCCTGGAGACCTTCATCAAGCTAAAGGAGTGGACATTGAAGTAAGAAGTTATACAGGTTTTTCTGGTGTCTCTTTGTCTATGAGCTACTTCTGACAGAATGTTTGTGCGTAACTGTTCTTGTGACCTTGTGACTTTTGTCCCGTTTGTTCTTCTTTTGACTTTTTAGTGCTCAGCCAGTTGGTAAGGCAGTCCTGCCATCTCACCTAAACAGTGATTTCCATAATGTAATTTCTCTGCCCCTGAGAGGCTGGAGTCTATAGTTAGTCTATACTTTTACAATAAAGATGGATTGAAGATATTAATGGGAGAAGAAGAAATCGATATTCACTAAGATTCAGAATTTGCTTTTATAGGAAGCTGGGCATTTGTTATTTTAGGCCTGTCCAACAAATTTTACAAAGGATAAAAATGCATATCCTGTAAAAGTTTATATATTTGCAACAGTTTTCATAATTTTTTTTTTCTTGCTTTTTTTTGTCAGGCTCTGGCAGCGACGAGGCGCAGTGTTCTTAGTTTTGGTGTTATGTTCTCTGTTCTCTCTCGCCTACTCTACTGAGGGATCACACCAACAAGTAAGGCCCAGCTGATGTGTTTTCTCCTGTGATGTTAATAATCGACACCACTGCTCAGTCACCAGCATGTTTAAAGGTTAATGATAAGTCAGTCTTTATCAATCTAAAACTTTCCTTGAAGAAAGCTCATGTTGGAAAATAATGACATTGTCACGCAACCTTTGATCATACAGTCAGTTGGCTACAAGTTTTGTTTGCAGATTCCTCTGTGCAGTGATTTGTTACTGTTCAGTTAAAGCACCACCAGTCTGTAATATAGAGTTTACATCTTACTGAGCTATAAAATTTGTAATGTTAAATCAATATTCATTCAACACACTGCAGGAAATTCAGATTACTCTACGACATTGTATTCAAAACAAAAAATAAACAGATCTTTCCCTCTCAAAACAGATGGTTTTAATCAGATTTAAAAATGTTTCTCAGGCCACTAGGGCTACAACTTAAACTACATCTGTGTTCTTTTTATTCTGCTTTCTTCACTGAAGTATGTTGAGTACCTGGAGAAGAAGTTTCTATGGTGTGCCTACTGGGTCGGCCTTGGGATCCTGTCCTCTGTGGGCCTTGGGACTGGACTTCACACTTTCCTCCTCTATCTGGTAAGAGGACACATTTCAGTGGTTTGGCAAAGTGCACAAGACAGTTCTTGAACTGGGTTAGTGCAAAGACACTTGCACACAGATGGTTATTTTCAAATTGGAATAGACTTCTTAAAAATGAACAGGCCATATTTTTATATGTAAAAATATATAAATAATAGGAGAAAGCTACCTTGCTCCAATGCCTTGTTTCCACACAGTTTTGATTTGTGTCAGTAATTCTGTATATGTAATATAACATAATATGTATAATACACAGAGTATGTCAATGTGAAGAAATGCTTTTTTCAAATGGATAGAAAGTCAGGAGGTTGGTCTGCTGGTTGTGTGGCCAGTTTGGGAGAAAAAATTTTCTCCAAGAGTTTTGAGCTATTATGCATACAAGCCATCTGTTGCCCAGCTAGCATGCTACCAATGTTAGAAATGTGCTGCAAAAGTTACATTTTTCCAGTGTACAAAGTTGGGATCCAAATAAAATCGAATCGAAATTGAGTTTCAAAATTACATCGATGATCACGGAGATACACGTAGGAAGAAATGGACTCCAGGTTGACTTACTGATGTCCACAGAGCCGTGTGGAAACGAGGTGTAAGGGCAGCTCTGCCTATTTTGAAATGATCATCATAGGTAAAAATAGTTCAGTGAGGAAAAAGAAAAACAAACACATTTTTGTAAAATTTGAAGGTACCCACTATGACGGCTTGAAACAAATGTTGACCTGGTTTGATGTTGAGTGTCTTGAATGTTATGTAAATCACCAACAGGTAATTATGATAACAGAAAAAAGTAGCAAGAAATGTCCTTGAGTGATAAAGTAATTCAGTTGCCAACCGGCATACACTGTAAGAGCACACAAAGTAGTAGAGCTATACAAATACATGTAAATGTCCACCTATTACTACATTAACACACAGTAGAAGTAACTCAACTGGTCCACACGCGATCCATATCTCAACTGTCAAAAGGCTGCACTCGATAATGGTTGGGGAGAGCAGCTGGTAGCCGTCATTATCTAGTCGACTGTGTTCAGCAAAGGTCAGGATGTCCTGACAATGTGCAGACTGTTTTTCAGGTGAAAATTTCATGTGATTTAACCAAAGCGATTTTCTTCTAGATATACCTGCAGAAATTAAATAAAGCTTTTAGTTAACTTCATTGCATTCTTCCATGTGTCTATCCCTGTTGTTGCCAGAGGATGGCATCATACTCATTTATCATACTGTATTCAGTGTCCTCTGTTGCTTCAAAGACGTTCCATTTTTGTCACCCGTCTGTCTCAGGCTTACCAAAATTGACGTGCAGTTTTTCCTTGACAAGTAGTCACAGGATGACTGTATGACTGAGTCACAAAATGAGTGTCATTTGTCTTGCTTGTGGTAAAAAGGAGAACATAGTAAAATGATAGAGAGGAAGAAATTCTGCACCGAGGTCCACTTTAGGCTGCTGATGTGGCTTCTGTTCTGGAGAATTAGTGCAGATGTGGACCAGCTGAGTCAGCTATTTCCATCTCAATGAAAGAATGGGAAAAGTAACTGTGACCTTCCTGTTTTCAAAGCTATGCACACTTCTTCTGTTAACATTGTACAGACTCACTTTAGTTTAAGTCTTTTCTACTTTCCACTTGTATTTAGTTACTTTATAAACTGTCTCCATCAGTAATGCAGTAGCAGTGGTGGCTCATTCTGTTCGTTGTCTGTGTCTCTTGGTTAACCGCATACTGGCCAGATGTGACCTCATCCTCTTTTGTGAGGGAGGCTCTCTGTGACTAGGCATCTTCATCTACCCCATATGGAACAACCTGGCATTTGTTTAATCAGCTCAGCTTTTTCATTTATATCTATCTATCTATCTATAGATAGATAGATATATATAATTTATTTATCTATTTATTTATTTTTACAATTACCGGCTTTTACTGTTGCATTGAAGACAGTTTTAAATCCCAGATTTTTTTATATCAGCTTCTCATCCATTAACGTCTATTTTTTGTCACCAAGCCAGACATTGCACGCTTAGAAATGATTCAAATTCTCATCAGGAATGTTTTGTCAAACAGATAAAAAGGAAATTGGCCCCAAATATGATGTATTCCTACCTTGGACTTTCTTACCATCAGCAGAGAAATATTTAGTTTTGGGACTTGGGGAAACCCATTCTTTTGAAATTTCAGAAAATAATGATGCCTCCTTTTTTCCATTTGAGGTGGGAGGGTTCTTGTAGTCCAAGCAGCAAACATATAGTGCTTTCGAAAATTCATTTACCTCACATTGCTGATCAACAGAAGATATGATTAATTTCAACTTAACTTTTTTCAGTTGTGTTGAAAATGTGGGTCAGCTCACTTGTCTTTTCTCACTACCTTTGTTATGCATCCTGCCATCTGCCTGAGCTTGAGATCCAGACATCTTTTGTCTTACTCCTCTTTTGTTTATATGACACCCTGTCGTTGGAGCCTCTGCTCTCTGTTATCTTCTATTTGAGACACACTCACAGCCTCTCAAACCTCTCCCAATCCCATGTCAGAAAAGCACATTTCTTACCCAGAAGTGCCCACAGGATGCTGTTAATCCAGGGTGTGGATGTTAAGGAAACACCATATCTCTCATGGTGCTCTCTCTGGGTGCAACTGAAAATGCATCCCTTAACTCCTGTGAACTTTCCTGAACTTTGTCCACTTTGTCCACCACATGATGTAAACCCTCTGCTCATAAGGAGAGTATTTCCTGTTTCCCTTCTCACTAAAACCTAGTTTGTGCTAACAGTGCAACAGCTTCTATCACTGCTGCCTACACAGTGTTGATGTCAGCCATAGACAGGAAACTCCCTGTGTTAAGTTTGAAGGAAAGGACACACGTCTCACCAGCAGAGTTGCAGTATGATTTTTACCTCAGGTCCGAAGCATTAATAGATAGCCCCACAGAGAGGATGAGATCACTGTACTTATGGGAAAGGGGATTCACACAAGTATGATCCTATTATTCATCATGATGTTTTTGGAGGTTGTTGCCGTGTATCCAAAGACTGGATTCTAGTCATAATATTGTGGTTACAATATGGGAAAATGCATGTTCTTGCTTTTACTTGGATGATTTTTTAATAAGTATTTAAGACTTCTGTCAGTTTTCCTTCATATGGGAACTACAAAATAAAAGAAGTTCAAGGGTCCATCAGCAGTCTTGTTCCTAAATCAACATGATGTAATTGTTTTATTACTGAAGGCTACCCATTGGAATGTACTTGCTGAATAGTTATTTAGCAAAGAAGTGATCTGTCTGTAAGCCAAGAGTTCTGCTTTGCTGACTTACATGAACAAAGACGTTCACTGCAGGGGCCGCAGTATCGCCTGCATAGACTTTCAGATGTTGTTTTTAAGAATTAAAATCACAGCTCTGTTTTTTCTTGTTAACACTGACTTAAAATTCTGTTAAATGAACCTCTGTTTGGTTTGAGACAAACTTCGTTTTATAAACCAAATAAGCCTCCTGTGTGCTCGTTCAGCAGAGTGGGGTGGGGAGTAACCATTGGGCAACAGATGCAGTCAACACTGACTAATTGTGTGCTGTCAGTCTACTGTCAGTGTTTATTGTACCATCTTAAGGAGCCATAATAGAGTGGCTGTGTTCTAGTTACAGGTGGGCCAGCTGTTCTTGAGGCCAGGTGGCTCAGCCTAAGCAGACATCTTCATGATAGATGATGCCATACCTGCCTGTCAGAGAGGCCATGTGATTCAGCTCCTGCTGGTGTGTGTTTGTACTTGAGGGCAGATGGTCCTATTCACAGACGAACAGTGTGTAACCATGCAGCAGGAGGTTTAAGTTAATTACTAAATATGTATATACACTTGGTTGCCAACTACCTAAAATGATCACTGTCTGATATCTACCAGCCCTTTAATAACTTCTTCCTTTAGGAAAGTTATCATGTTAGGGATGCACCATATTTATCAGTGCGGACAGATTAATGGGCGATTATTTGAGGTTATATTGTGTATTCAGATAATGAAATTATAGCCGGTAAATAGAGACGATTATTAGGTGTGATTGGTGAATACGTGTATCTGGGGGAGGAAAAAAAAAGTCTTGTGCATCTTTTTTTCACTGTTTTAAAAAGACAGTTTCTTTGTCAGGTAATTTTAGAGAGTTTGGATTGTGATGCTACTAAGTTGTACTGCATTACACAAAAATTTACATCAGTGAAGGTGTACTATTTATTTAGAGACACCCATCGTTCCAGTGCAGCTCACTAGCACCACCAACCACAAATACAAATTGGATGTGTACAAACTGATCAAGAATTTGTACAGAGTGTCAGTATTAAGCCTTTCTCCAGTTTAAATTTCCTGCTGATGTTGAAAATATTCAAGATGTTGAGTTACAAATCTAATAATCATAATGTAATTTGAGGCAAGATCTAAACTCGTGACAATTGCATTGTATATTTTGTATCAGCTCCCAAAGCGACTGGTGTAGGCACCCAGACAAGTGTTTCATAACACACGTTTGACAAAATGATGCCATGTTGTGCCAGTGTCTGTCTCAGTGGCTGTCTCAGTCCATAAAAGCGACTCTTCACATCCATCTCGCCCACCTCTCTCCCTCTTAGGGTCCTCACATAGCATCAGTAACCCTGGCAGCATACGAGTGTGGCTCCACAGACTTCCCAGAGCCTCCGTACCCGGACCAGATTGTCTGTCCCCAGGGTGGAGGGGTGGAGGGAAGCATCTCCCTCTTCTCAATCATGTCAAAGGTTCGCCTGGAAGCCTGCATGTGGGTGAGTAGTTGGACTGTGTATTGGCAAGAATCTGGCAATACAAAAATGATCAAGATAAAAGGGTTATGATAGATATATTTCAATACTGTGGGCAAGGCGATACATTGCAGTTTTTTATGCAGTCAGAATATCATAACAATACTTTTTGTGTAGTAGCAGTCAGGGATAAACAAAAAACACAAAATGAACCACTGCCACAAAGTTAATTAAAAATCAAGAGTTTTGGAGAATCAGTACAGTATTGCAAAACATAATGTCCTGATAACATTATCTGTCTACATTTTTCTTACACCCTGAGTGAGTAGTTGCCAGAATTAAAAAGGGAATGTACAGTGATCACCTCTGAAAGAATGGCAAGAATGTTTGGCAGTCCCAGTAGTGGGTGGCATTTTGAGAGTTGGAAACTTGTCAAAGAACTGGAACTCCCTCGTTTTAAAGGGGTTTGGCCAGGAAAAAAAGATTAGTAGGCTGAGACTTTGAAAAGCTTAGACAGTGAAAGCTTCCTCATATTTTACATTCAGCAAAAGTATTGGTTATTTCACACAAAGCAGCTGGGTGTACCAAATTCAAAAGTAATGTTAGCATGATTATTTCCCTGTGTGTAAATGTGGGAAATAAAAAAAGCAAGTGCTAACTTGTACCATTTTAAATTGTGTTGCTGTAGGGGGCCGGCACTGCCATCGGAGAGCTGCCCCCATATTTCATGGCCAGAGCGGCTCGTCAGTCAGGAGCTGATCCCGACGATGAAGACTATGAGGAGTTTGAGGAGATGCTGGAGCAGGCTGAGGACGCTCAGGTCAGAGTTGCACACAAATATGCATCTGAGGTGATGACTTAATGTATGGTGCATCAATTTCACTTCAGTCAGTCTCAGAATTACGGAAGAAGACAAGTACAATAAAGACACAAAAAAATAAAGCAAATCCCCAAACTTGTCAGTTATAGTGCTAAAGGTTTCTCAGGTACGACCCTGTGCCTTCCAACAAAACCACACAACAATTACACTGAATACTAAATTATCTCTCCCTCTGTTTGGTTCCATATAAGCAGAGGTGTTCACACTTTGCTAACCAACCCAGGATGTTATCATCATATCTGATATGGCCTCATCTTTATAATGCACCATTGATCCTTGAGCCACTGTTCAATGATTGGTCTGAAAGTGCCATGTGACTTCAGTGAAGCCCCTCCCTCCTTACACTTCCAGTAAATCTGCCCGTTTGTGGGTGAGTCACCCTGAGCACAGCTCCCCCCTTAATCACCCCTCGGGCTTCGCTCTCTCCCTGCCTCCTTCCATCTCTCTTTTCACCGGCCTCTAATTTGAATGACAGACAGCTCTGTCAGGAACAAAGTTCACATGACTGGAGTCGGCTGAGATCAGATGCTGAGTCAGCAGAACCGAAATGAGGGAAACTGAGAACATTGTCTCCATCACCTATTCTCACTTCACTGGTTCTCAGCTGAAGCGGTATCACATGTCTTTCATCATGGGAATGCAATCAGCATGTATCCACATGTGCATTTGTCATATGTTTTCTAAGTAACAGCTTCAAAGATGAGACATTTGAGGAACACATGGTTCATTGAAATGAATGTCACAAAAAATATGTTGAAAGAAGTGCATGTGTGGGTGTTAATGAAACGCCTTCAGACATGCGTCTTCTGAGGGAAACAAAATTGTGAATAAAAATATGCGCCATGACAACAAAAATGACACAACAAAAATAGGTTTGGTTCGGTGGATGAAAACTAAAATGTTTTTTTAATCGTGGAGGAGGAGTAGAGGAAAACAAATGTGTTGCCAGCTTTTCATTTTGCACCGTAATCTTCCTCCTGCATCAGCTATGAACTTCACCATGTAACCACAGAGTTTCTAGCCCCACAGGGATGGTGATAGGGATCTCAACATCCTTCGCAATGCTGTACCACAAAGTTGGCCGTTGTAATCCCACCAAAGTCATTAAAAATAGATTAAAAAAACCTGAAGTGTTAGAGAAGTAGCATTTGACCACAACATTCTCACTTAGGCTTTTGTTTCTTGTAAAAACATTGCACTTTTGTTTGGTTTAAACCCACGTGTCCCTGAACAAGTACAGCATGGTTATTTTAAGAAAAGAATATAAACTGGACGTTTTTTAAATTGTGTTGCAGTTTAACAGATTTTGAAAACCGTGGGTCATTAAAGTCAGATTTAGAATTTTAGAAAAATTCCTACACATTTATGTCTGACAGCAGTAATATGTTTGAACTTTATTTTTAAACCTGTTTGCAGGATTTTGTCACGAGAGCAAAACTGGGAGTCCAGCATATGGTGCAGAAAGTGGGATTCTTTGGGATCTTGGCCTGTGCTTCTGTAAGTTTAATTATTTGTTGGAGGTTGTTTAGAATTTCCCCACAAATATTAAATAACTATGATCAAAGATTGCTGTTGGCCTGCAGTCTTGCCTCATGTCACTGTGGAAGCAAATTTGACATTGCAGGAAATTGACCTGAAGCCTTCCACCTTTAAAAAAGGGTCATCGATAAGGCTATGAATTAATAATATTGTCTGATGTGTTCACTTCAGATCCCTAATCCTCTCTTTGACCTGGCTGGAATAACTTGCGGTCATTTTCTGGTTCCCTTTTGGACTTTCTTTGGAGCAACTCTAATTGGGAAAGCTATCATCAAGATGCACATACAGGTTGGTAGCTTAACTGAAAGTTTTATCAAAGGGGAATATAACGTGGCAAAGGGTTGGTTCACCTCAAACTACATCACTTTTTTCCGTTTTTTAACGAACCATACTGGCACATACGATATTTGCAGCCTCTTTGCTTTCAGAATGACTCATCTTATGTTTCATGTCTTAACAATTCTGTCCACATTGTAATAATTCGTGTCAAATCTCTCGAAAAAGTGTGATGAGCACCACTAACTGATTCACTTTGAACAATCCACACAAGCTCAAAATGTGTGGGAAAGCTGAGATCAAACCTGGTGCTCAGATCATGAGTGTGTGACTGTGAGAAACTCCTAATTGTTCACTTCTCATTGACTCTTTCTGACTGTGCCCAAGTCTTCTGGGGATTCCTTACTCTAGTTTCAGTGCTCGGTTGCAATCAGACCATATAAACAGGCTCCAGATGAAAGGAAGGACGATTGTAAGATGCCATTAACAAAAGTTTGGGTTTTTAAAAATCCACTGGATCAAGAGAAGTTGTTAATCAAGGAGTGTATTGTTGAGTCTGCCACACCAGTGACTAATCTAAGCCGATGCTTAGAGCTGCTGTCTGTGTATGTGGGTGACTCGCTGGGTGTCCTAACAAACTAAACTTATCCATCTCTCGGTGGTACCAGCCAGTGATCTCACTCTGAGACCCTTCAGACAGCAGCAGGCAGCAGGGGGTTATGGAGGATGTAGAGTGCACATTAGAAGGTAGACATGAGAGAAGGAAATTGGACAGACAGTAAAAAGCTGCGGGGGGGGGGGCTCTTTGTTTGACTATT
>JAQFJA010000024.1:9454154-9469885 GCA_029874485.1 Naso brachycentron
ACTCTGTCAACATAAATTTCATGATATATCACCTCCTGTACACAACAAACTGGAGTGTTAGTTGTATTTTTACAGGGAAGTAGTGTAACTGCCTAGCGGTGGCCCATGAAATTAGATGGTTCCAAAGATTAAAGATTTATTAACAAAAACAAAACAATTAAGGCCCGTAAAACTCAATTACAAAGCTCAGTGATTGGTCATTAAAATCACATTACAATCCTTCTTAAGCACCCATATGCTTCCTCTGCGAACATGCTCACAGCTCTGCTTCTCTGTTGAGATAGAGGGGGGGTGTATGATTGTCATCTGAGACCCTGCACATACAAGTCTTACATGATTGACATGTGGACGACCTCAGGGCCAAGACTCATCACTGTAAGACTCTTACGGCTGCAGTATCCTTGACCCATGATGTACCTTGCTTCAATGAGTAAACAGCTTTAATGATGCAAAAATTGGAAAAAAAATTTCAAGAAGTGTGCTATCATCAAGCGTATGTGCACACATTTCAAGCTTAATACCCAGCATGCCCCACTAATATTAAATAACTGCACAGAAAATAAAATTGTGCTCAATTCCCAGTGGCAAATATAAGCTCTCACCAAGACTTTATGAAGCTTCATTAACTGTAATGTAGCAATATGTAATACTTGTAGTATAAATTTGCCATATTCACATTTTTACATATGTATCATTAAGCCATTAAGCTCGTGTGTATAACAACATTTGCACAGAATATGAAGAGGCATACACTAGAATAACTTGTTCCAAAATGGACATTAACAATGGTTTGTTATAAAACATGTAATAATATAAACAAAATCTGACACATTAGCTCCTGTTGTTTTTGTGATTCCTCCTGAGCACAGTTTACTGAAGCGTTGGGTGAGTGACAGCTTCCGTGGTGAGAACAAGATCACTGTAGTGCCAGGGGTGAAATTGAAATGCCGCACATAGATTTTAATGAATATGATTGACCAATGAAGCATTCAGGTTCTCCTTTCTTTGTGATTGTGCCCTTTGACCTGTGGCTTTAGTCATGACTGGAAGAAATGATTAAGATTTAGCGATGGTGTGATTTTGTGTGTGTTATTTTCATTTCACAGAGTCGTCTCTTCGAAAGACTGTAAAGCCAGCGTAATTCTGTTGCTCAGAGCAAAGCCCTTATATTGTGTTTTCTGTGTCGACACGTCCCAAGCTGCTGTGAGGATGCTGCTTACTGTCCAGGAATAAGATCCACTCTATTTCAAGAAATTTCTTGTTTGTTTGTTTTTTACTATCCTCTTATGTAGCTTTGGGTAGACTAGGGCTGATATTGTAAAGGTATTTGTGTTACACTTTAAATCCTTATTCATGACTATCCCAAATCTGACTTCAGATACAAGTATTTTTCTATGTTGTGAATTTTTTTCCCTCAGTCTCTGTTTCTCCTTTTGTATGGGCAACACCACACACAGCTGTTACAGTTGTATCTGTATCGGTTGCGCTTTGTAAGGTCAGCGGTACCCGAGAGTAAAGTTAAAATAATGAAAACTTTGAGCTGAATGCAGAGGTAATTTAGAGGGCTACACTACACCAGTTTTACAATGCCTTTGGGAACCACTGCTCTCCTCTTTAAAAAACAATGGCCCTTGTGTTTGTAGTAACCATGATGAGGACAAAGAGGAGGTCAGGTGACAAAATATTAGACTTTAATCCAGGAGACAGATGTTCAGTCAACATTGTTTTTTCTATAAAGCAAAACTGTGAGCATTTCTAATTTTTAAACAACGTGCAATGTTGCTTTTGCTTTGTAATGTCTTTGCTTTGAAGCCATCTGTACGTGAGCCTGCCTACAGGCTAAAATATGTCTTCACTGGTTTAATAAATCATTGAACTGTCCCCGAGTGTGTCGGCCGTCTGCAGTTGATGCCTGGCACACAACCTATTGACATCATCCGCTAAAGGATTTCATGCCTGCATGTGTTGTGGCTCCACATTTACAAGACCCGTGGAGGAAGAGAAACAACAGAATGAAGCCAACTTATCTCATCACTCTGGGCTTTTTTTAAACTTACTTTTTGCAAATGTTATGGAAAAAATAGTGTTTCCAACCTAGTTTTAACACCTGGAGAAGCTTATTAAGTATCTGACTCTGTGGGGGATGGCACTCTGAAAGTTTGAAGAGTAAGATAAGTTCTTTGACTCAACTCCAATAAGGACAATGTTTAACTTTTGTTTGTCTCTTTGTGTACCATACAATTTAGCTGGAAATGTAAGGACACAAATAAGTCCAGTATGTCACTGTTATCACTGTTAACAAACTCCCTACAGCTGCCACAAATGGTTCATGGCAGCAGGAACAGCTCAGTCCTATGGGCAAGAGATGAGCAGCTTACAGTCACAAGGAGGGCTGACATCCCTGTCAAATTACATCAAGGAACTCCAGGCAGAGACACAGACAAGGGCATACATCTACTGTATGTACCGTGCTTAGTGTTAGCATGTTGTGACCTACAATACACATAGAAAACTGGTTAAGCAGTCAGTTAACTATGACCTAACTCAGTTCTCCCTGTAATAATCCAATGCATAATTTACAAATTTAAAGAAACACCACCCTAAAACTGTGCTGCCCGGCAGGCAGGGGTCACTGGTTTAGGAGTGACGGTTCAGTGCGAGATCAGTACGGTGAGGGAAGAAAAAAATTCATAAAGATATCTTCATTTATTTAGAAGAGACAGTAGCGCAAGTAGTCCTCTGACTGGTGAATGAGCTGAATTGATAGAAACAAAAAAGATGGTCGTGTCATCATACAAGTTTGAAAAATGTAAAGTGAAACTAGACAACTTTTTTGGCTTAACTTTGTTGTTATGATGTATAACATGATTAAACAGTGTAATAGTGGTAGGACAATGACACCATTCGCTGCTAAATTGGTCGCCCTGTTTTCACCATGATATTTTCTTTGCCACCGGGAAGAAGGTTTCACAGAAACATGAAAAATCAGTGACGCTCTCTGTACTCTGTCCTAATTTGCTGATCTACACTGTGCTTCTTAGCAACAGGTGGCGTCAGTACGAGCTGATTATTTCACTGTGCTCTGACTTGTCTCTGCCGAAAACAGAGTGTCTGCAAGCCTCACCGTCAGTTGGCTCGAGTCAAGCTGAGACGGACCACTTTTCTCCGCTGCAACTTTCCCTGCAACTGTTTCGTCTCAGTTCAGAGTGGACTTAAAAGAGAGAGTGACAACAAACAAAATAAAGGGTGAGCCGGCGCAAACAGCTGCAGCGGATTTGCTTCCCAGTGAGTCTCATGCTAACTAATGTTAGCTTGCTAGCTCATTTGCTGAAGCTATCTACTCCAACTTTAAACAAACAAAAAGTTTTTATATTTCTATAATTTCAACAGGTACGTCTTTAATGGCACGAGTGAACACAGCATTGATTAGTGGTCATTAGTCCTGACAATGGACCTGTGAGTTTATTTACCAATATCAAGTTTGTTGCCTGTTTTTTTTAATTAAATCTGTGCAGCGAGGTTTGGTCTTCATGTGGAATAGCATGTATCAAGGGACATCACTCAGTTTTTGCAATTGCATGTCAGAAAAGAGCCATCAGCTGTAAACCAGTCTTTGTTTTTGTCCTTCAACACTGTTTTCTTCATGGTTGGGTGAATGTGTCAAACTATTACTCAGCAGTGTGCAGTTAATTTTATATGTTGCCATTATTGCATTTGTTTGTGCTTTCGTTTGACCATGATTGCGTGTTTTCATGAGCATCTATACGTTCATGTGTATGTGTGTTTAGTGCACTATGTAATGTGTCCCTCACAAAGCAAGAAAAACTGGCTGTCTGCCACATGCATCATACGTCAATGTTAGATTTGGGGTTTGACCTGAGGAAGGCTGACAGGTGGTGGTAATGATAATTCATCAATGTACAAAATTTTTAAGACACATGCACACACACGCACACATACGCACACACACGCACACACACAAACATACACAAACACACACAAACACATGTAAACACAATTATGTGTATACCCATACTATGGGTATGTACAGCCACACAAAGTGCGTTACATCCCACAGGGATTTCAGTATGTAGTGTGTGGGCTTTTGCTGACAAAGCTCATGATTCAGCATGCAGTAGAACACACACACACACACACACACATACATAAGCACACACACACACATAAATGCGAACACAGGTGCAAAAGTAGGACAGTCGCTGCCTCGCATTCAGAGTTATGCATGTGTCATCATGAGCTGCTTGTGGGTCAGTAGCTGGAAAACAAAAACATAGATGATAATCAGAAAAATGGTGAAAATGCTAAAAATATGTGCAGCCTGACTAACAGATCAACCCACAAGATATTATTTTAAGACACAAACAGTAGCTACTGTGTCACTGTGATGGTCAGCCAGTTGGTTGGCTCTGACAATTTCACACAATTACTGTGCAAGTGCGTTTATTGGACACAGCTGCAAAGACTCTCAGTGGCAAACTGCTGCATCAGTTTGAGTTAAGCTCGAGTGGAAGAGCTGAGATCCTATAGGGGTAATGAGTCAGTTTAGCCCTATATAGTGTAGTGGTTACATGTTATGTCGTTGTGTCCTCTGGAATTGTTCTCAGCAGCAGGGGCAAAGGGACTTGTCATGCCTGCATGGTGCATGTGTGAGAGCAATATTTAAAACAAACTTCACGACTCTGGTAGATAAAATTATCCATCTGCCGAACATATTTTTGATTGCAAAAATATATGCGTATTGGATATGAGTTTTATTAAAAACACTACATTAAAGAAACTATTAATTCTGTACTTTGAAGTTATTCTTTCCTCAAAGTTGAGAGAGTGGATGGCCATTTGCCACAGTTCAGTGCAGATCACAGCTCCACAGAGTCGTGTAGATCTGACCTCATGATACTTCTGAAGCTGTGGTATAGATGCAGCCATAATTATTTATCTGTATCATTAATCTTTAATTCAGAGCCATGGTGTTGTGGTGGAGATTTCAGGAAACACAGAAGCAGTCAGTGACTTTTAAAAGCTGACTAATTATCTGCTATAAGTTCTTAACATCCTCTTCTACTGGATTGCAGAGCTCATTTTCATGTATTTAGCAATTAGCATATATCTGGACATGCAGCTGATCTCTGTTGGATTCTAAACGTGATATATATTTTGACTGTACGATTTCTTATAATCCTTCGGTTCAAGTTAAATTGTAACTTTACAAATGAGGCTGGAAACCCCCAACTTCCAAAGGTGACAGCAAAGCAGTGGTCATAATGAAATATTCATATAAGCATAATGAGTATGTTTTTTTGAGAACACATTTTGAATGAAATGAACAAGGTTTATGAACAGTATGATACAATATTTACAAAAACTGTTAAGTGTCTAAACATTTTTCTTTGGATGATAGGACCACTAGGATCAGAAAAGAAGAGAAAACACACTGCACATGCTAAGTAACACCTCACAACATCTGAGAAAAATTAATTTGACAAAAACCTTGTCCTTGTCCTTTGCTTCTCTTTGTAGAGCTGCAGAGAAGCTGTGATAAACCATGATTGCTCGTATGATTGCTGCTGAATGGTATCCTCCTTCACAGAGCAATAAATGTGTTGTCCTAGATAATTTAATGAAACCTTCCACAGTGTCTGTGTGCAGTATGTTCACATTTTGAGTGCATTTTGTCTCTGTTATATGAGGAATATTGATTGCTCTAACACAATGTATCTGTCATATGGATTTCAGTTATTGTGTGTTTCCGTGACCTAAAGCTAATATCAAAACCAAGAGTCTTCATCCCTGTTGATTAAACTCCAACACAATGTAACATATTAACACAATGATAATGTGAACATGCTGATGTTCACAGTGTTTAATTCAGTGTTCACAACTGAGTTTAACATGTTTGCATGCTAACATTTGCAACTGAGTACATTCAAGGTTCATGGGAAGTTTTGCAGATTATAAACCAAAGTTGTTCCTGTGAAATGACATTTCAGGCTGTAAAAAGGGCAAGATGAAATATTATGGGATCACCAAGATGATTAAATTTTATCCTAAAGGAAATCTCTGAACACAAGCTAACCGTAATCCATGTCACTGTTATGGTGACTCTGCAAAAAAGGCTCCATAGAAATTATAATATCTTTGTGGCAGTTCATCCAGTAGTTTCATTTCAGTCTGAATAAAACTATTGGACTGATTCTTTCTCTTAATTCCTCCTTATTACGTTTATGTGTTGCTGTGGTTTGTGGTTCCTCAGTCCGGTGAGCCTCACTTTGTGGTAAATAGCTAGTGGGTTACGGCTGCATACAAACTTCGGTTAATATGTTCAAGTTAGGTCAGAAAAGCGATTTACAGTTTGAATGTCAAATTAGTGATTAGCCGATAACCTTAATTTCAAATGGCTGGTAACATACTGTAGATAAACACACACACACACACACACACACTGCGAGAAATACAACATTTTTTTACTATAGGAAGTTAAATTTCACTCAGCAGCTGTGGTATTTTTGACGGTATGGGTGGAGACTCGTGCTGCACACAGTTCAACACACCTTGCAGTATCCACAATCCTTTTCTTACAAAGCACCCTCTCATTAGAGGAAAGAGGATTTAAGCCGGCTCAAATTCCATGTGTGGAATCGGTTGGGAATCTGCTGTTCCCCCAAGGAGTGAGACGGGATCGATGTGGAATGGGCTGCTGTAGGGCAGCTTTTCCATTAGGTGTGAGATTGATCCAAGGCAGTGTACGTCCCCTCAGTCGGGTCAAAAAGATGGAACAGGAGGAGTGGGGATAATACATGAAGAATACATTTTTAAAGGACTGAAAATAGATTAATAAAATAATAATAATAATAATTCTGAATGCTTCCTTTGCAGAAATGGGGATACACACTACAAAATGCACAACAATACCTATTACACTACATTGAATCATGTATGTTTTAGTTATTTAGAGACAAGTTTTTATTTAAAATATGTACAAATTTTATTCTAAGAGCAAAGAGAGGTTTGAAGTGTGTGTGTGTGTGTGTGTGTGTGTGTGGGTGTGTGTGTGTGTGTGTGATGTGTGTGTGTGTGCAGAGTGGGGTGGGGGGTCTGATTAAAGACTGATTGCAGGATTACACAATAGGCTCTGTGCTGTTCAAATCAATGAAATACAGCAATTTAAAACAATGGACTAGATTCAAATCATTCATAGTCAAGTATTACCAATAACCTTGATAGGCAGCTCTGGTCCTGGTTTCTGTAAGGATCTTTATTCTTAAAGGCTTTTATGAAGCGGTTAAAAACCCCCAGAAATGAGTTCATACATGGTAGTCTTGTCTAAACGGATGGCTCAAGATCAGATATCTTCAAACTAAAGCAAATCTCTACTTCAAATTCATATTGATACTATTGTTGGGTTTAACTTTTCATAGAACTCTGCCTCTCAGGTTACATGCACATTCACCACGCTATAAAATAATGTTATTTTTATCTTTTTCAGAGCATAATTACATTACATCTGACGCGCTGTGTCACTAAGCCCAAACAACTAGTCCTTGGTATTTTCACCCACGGTGACGATGTCTCTATAGCATGGAAAATATACACCCTCGAGACATGTAGGTGGAGCATGTTGGAGATTTTTGGATGTGTTTTAGAGGGCTTTAAATGGCAATAAAGGCTTCTCCCTATCACTTCCACTGAACGTGCAAAACTGCTCTCGCGGGGCGGGTATCCAACAACCTTCTAAACGTACAGAGAAGGAAAAGGCATCCATGTTCTTGAATTACATTGGAATTTTGGATGAATCAGCGACATTTCCAAAAAAGTGCAGTTTTCCATTAAGTTCTGCCTGTGTCAGCTGGTGATTGGCATGATACTAAGCACTGACTTTCCTTTGTGTACAAAAAACTATCATAGCTGTAACCTACATGTAGCTTATATTCAGCGGCTGGTTTACACGCTAAAGAGATAATATGTGTTGTTTTGCTTTAAGACTGTTGCAACCATTTTTTCAGATGCTCACATTAGGCATTTATCAGCTGTTGCAGCAGAAGCATCTACTGACAATGGAAGCAACCGCACACACAAACCCAACCAACATACATACATATTTAGATCTTTTTGTCCAGTCCAGATAATGATAAGGTCCGTCTGTTCTGTCCAAACACTTGCAAATAGGTGCTGCAGTGATGACATTTACACCAAATGTGCTAATCCACTGAATACACACGCACGCACAGACACACGCACGTGCACACACACACACACACACACACACACACACACACACACACACACACACACACATACACAGACAGAGGGACTGTTGAGAGACCCCCACAGCAAAATGCTCCATTTACCTCTGTTTCACACCCCTTATAGAATTACTGGAATGCTCATAACATAAACACCTTGCTCTGTGAACACAAGAACACACACAGACAAACTCACACAGTCATTCATATGCAGGCAGGCACTTTCTGTAATTAAACATAAACACAGATGCATTATTTCCTTCTTTTCTCAGCTCTGTTGCGCCTCATCCTGCTTTTTAGTTGTTTCCTCTCTCCTGCTTCCAACCTCTGCACACCTCCCCCATCTCATCCATCCATCCTCATCTTGTTTGCTTTGATTTGCAGCTGCCTTTGGGGGTTGCGTGTACGTGTGTGTTAGGGGATATGGGGAAAAATTATTACTTTATGTCAGCAAATGTATGTTTTTGACTTGCAAATAGTTTTTGCATAAAAATTCTATGTATTTGTGCATGGACAGAAATATGAAAAAGCACGATGAATGTGTATGAACAACTCTAACTGAATCCACTCAGTATATGTTTTCCTTCAATGTATAGTGAATTTTAAAGAACAGCAAAGAGCCAGCAGTTGGCACGCTTATTGCAGCGGGCTTTATCCTGCCAAAACAGCTGAACAACAAAGAGACAATTTGTCACTTGTGTAGGGGATTTACCGGATCAGACAAAAGGGAGCAAAATAAAGAAAAAGAGAGAAAAAAGAAGAAAACGAAATTCCATAGAGAGGATAACATGTAAAATGCAGATGCAGTAAATGGAAATGTATGGGAGTTATTGGAAGTAAGCAGAGAAAGGAACCGTGAGAGACGGGTGACAGGTGAGAAAACGAGTGAGAGATTGAGTGAGACAGGTAGAGTGAGAGCTAAAGAGAGAGAGAGAGAGAGACAGAAAGAGAGTGGGAGTGCGAGAGAGAGAGAGACAGAGAGAGAGAGAGAGAGAGAGAGAGAGGGCTGAGTGTTGCACCACATGCCTCTCAGTTCCCTGAAGGTGCACTGACGGTGAAGTAGCTGCTGAGAAAAACCAAAAACAGGAAGAAGGCAAAAACAGTGGAGCATCCAAATATCGGACAGAGAACAAACATCAGAGAGTGAGGGAGACATAAAAAGGGAGAGGGGAGAAAGAGAGGGAAACTGGGGCACGAGCAAATTAGCGGCACGTATTAACATCGGTAGGCAGCAGCGAAGGAGCGCTGAAGAAGACGGAGAAGACGAGGAGCAAAGACAGAAGGAGAAGAAGTGTCAAGACTGGAAAAAGTGCTCATGGCACAAGTGTGATGGTGCACCCTGCCAGGACCCGAGAGTGACTCCCCCCCTTGTCTCCTTGTTCCTGTATGCCTTTCTCTCCTCTGACCCTCTCCCCTCCTCCTTCACCCTCCACCTCCCTCGCTATCGCTCTCTCTCTTTCTCTCTCTTTTCCTCTCTCTCTCTCTCTCTCTCCTCCCTCAGTCAGACCGGTGAGAGCGGAGCGCCTGGGTTGCTTCTCCATCCAGCCTATCTTTATCATTCTCTGTCGTTCCTCTGCACTCTCCCCAGCTCCTCTGACTGTCATTCTGCAGCGGAAACCTGTTAGAAAAATCCCTGAGCCTGGCACCAGACGCAGAACACAGGAGAAGGGACGACCATTCAGGGAATAAATTGGGGATCCCTCAAAGAACTAAGGAGTCTTTTGTTCTTTTCTGGCTTTTTGATGATTGACCTGTTTCACTGCCCGTCCTCTGACTGGAAAGTCTTGAAATGGAAGACTTGATGTGAGGAAAAGCTTTTGCAGATATATTTTGCTTCACAGACCAAAGTGATGCAAATGAAGACATAGTGTTTGGAAGTGAGCAAGTGAAGCGTTAATTCATTTCCAAGGAAAGAAAAAAGAACTCCAAAAGGAAACAGGACCCCGTGAACAAAGTCAAACTTTGAAGAAAAGAGGACGAGACGCAATATTCAGAGATTAAACAAAACCCTCTCTTTGTAAGACTTCAGATTTCCACTTCTGTCCCAACTGTACTTTTTCCTCCTCAACTCGGGCTCTGCTCCCCTTGACTAAAGCGCAGCCATGCAGGTGTCCATCGCCTGTACGGACCACAACCTGAAGAGGGGAAATGGGGACCACAGCAAGCAGAGTGCCACCAGCCCCAACGTGGTGAACCAAGCCAGGGCCAAGTTCCGCACGGTGGCCATCATTGCCCGCAGCTTCGGCTCCTTCACTCCACGCCACATTTCACTCAAGGAGTCAACGGGGAAACACACTGGCATGAAGTACAGGTGTGTAGGTCAGAGTCAAAAGTGTGTGTGTGCATGATATACATAGTTTAATAACTGTAGAGTAAACCTCCAAGTTTGTATTTGCTGCTGTGCTGCTCATGTTTCTATATTTCTTTTCTGATCCACTGCTGCTAAATGCTCATTAATCTTTGACAGTGATGCTTAGTTATTCATCAGAAATGAGTTGCTTTTAAATACAGCATCGTTCCTGTGCTGTTCAATAATTTTTTTCACCGTTCAGGTTTACAAGTTTAATTGATAGTAAGAACAGATGATAAAAAACACAATCCATGCAAGGAGGCACTAGAACGACTCTTATGTTGACATCAACGTTTTGTGGAAGTTTGTCATGGGAAAATTAAAAGCATTCAATCATATTTGATTGTTTTACACATGTACATAGTTTTGACTAAAGTATTGTGAGTTAATTCCATTACATTTTATACATTAATGTATTATATGTAACACATTTTCAGCCAGATCAGGATACACATGGATATCAGATATATGCAATACTTGTAACATCTTGAACCAAGAGGACTTTCTTATGCTATGTTCAAAAGTGTTTAATGGAAAAAGAAAAACAGCTTTAAATCTTGTTGATTACTGCCGCCTCACTGAAGCTGTAAGACCCCCCACCCCACCTTAAAATCCCCTCACATACATCTTTTGTTGCCTTCATATTGTGGCGTTTCATGAAGCCATTCTTGCCAGCACCATCTGAAGCACCTCCTGCCAAGGCTGCAGTATGTTTTCAGTGAGTTTGCGCTACACATTCCAAACTTGATCCCAAGTCTCCAGTCTTTTCAGTACGTCATACAGAAGCTGCTCATTCACACTGAATGTCACGAGCAAACCTGACGGATTTTATGAATAAATGTTGCGCGATTTGCCGTCTGTTACCTGCAGAGAGTTTACTGACAGTTCTTACAGGTTCTTTGTCTGTTCCAGCACTACGGCTCCTCTCTCCTTCCTTCTTTCTTTCCACAGATCATTTACACGATCTTTGCACTGTTCTCATATATGTAAATGTATATTTCCTGTCTCACGTATTTCAATATGTCTGTCTGACATATGTATGTCTCGTTTTTTGTTCTTAAATGTTCAAATTTTGCTGCTTTCAAATGCCATGAATGGAACAGGACTGTTCTTCAGCTTTTCTCCTACACACCTAAACACTTTTTCCTAACTCTCCTCTCTCTGTCTCTCCTCCCTCTCTCTCTCTCTCTCTGTGGTTTGGTGAGACAGCTCTGCAGTGTGGGCAGAGTGTCTGAGTCGGATTTGACCTCAACAGTGCTGCTGCTCAGCTGACTTGTGTGTTTGACTCTCATATCTTAGGGCTGTGGGTCTTACGTAAAATATGGTGCCATTATTTTCTTTCCGAGCTCTGCAGATCACTGTGAAACCAGACGTGTGTGTGTGTGTGTGTGTGTGTTTGTGAGTTTGTGTGTTGGAGTTTCTATGAAGACATGTTCTGTGTGTGTATAGAGAAGAGACTGAAGGTAGAGCTGACTGTTCATCTTTCCTATATTTGATGTTGATATTGCAGTGAATCAAGGAATTTTATGAAACTCTTCAGCAGGAGAACAAGACATACAAGACGGCGGCCGGTTGTGGCCTAATGGTTAGAGAAGTGAGCCTGTGACCAGCAGGAGTGGTGAAAGTGAAGGGAGCTGCTTGCTCTACCTGCATCCCACAACTGAGGGCCCTTGAGGAAAGCCTCAAACCCCATTTGCTCCAGTGGAAATAATTAGTGGCGGCAAATAAGACTGTACTTGTGCTGTGCAGCATCCAGGTGTGTAACTGTGTGAATATGATCAGGGCGTTCCTGAAAAAGAGAATAAAGAAAGATTAAAAGAAAGATACATCAAGCCCAAACCTGGCAATAGTTTTGCAGCTGTGGGCAAATTTTGGGGGTCATTTTAGGACTTATGTGAAGTAGCTGTGGCCAAATGAAAGTTCTGCTGATCGCTCTGAAAAAAGCAGGCCGCTTGTTATGCTCTGCATATGGGAAAATAGGTTAATGATGCAAAATGGTGCAAAACTCGTAGGGAAATAAATATTTCATCTGCAGTAAAAAGAAAAAATTGCCAGATTTTGTTCCCCATGAACTGAATAACAACATAATGTAACATGTCTTCTTCAGTGGTTCAGAAATGTGCCTGAGTTGAATTGTGGCACTTTCTTGATTTCGTCATATTTCATCAAGTTTGGCAGGGACTGTTATAACACTATTGAAGGCTAACAAAAATGATTGCGGACTCAGTATTGAGACAGTTACATTACATATTGTCCAGACTCCTTGTTCGTCTAGACGTTATGTAACATAAGTACACTGTGATGCTGCTTGATAAGTAATGAGAACTGGCAGACAGGTGAGCAGCATACAGGCCACAGCTTGGTGCCACATCACTCTGTGTTGGAAACAACAGCTAAGAGTGAGGGAGGCAGTGGGTAAGCATGCCTCGACTGAAAGTGAAATTTGAGCTGAAAGCAAATTGTCCTGCTCGCAGCAAATAGATTCAGCTCTGTACAGCTAGAGGCAAACATAAAGCTGCTCTGGTGGGATTTGATTGTTCTGTGTATTTAAAACGGACATGATGTCACAATTATACCAGGGATCACAGCCACTTCAAACAACCATATGTTGTAGACTATTGTGATAGATACTGTAATAGCTAGAGAAAGGTAATTAGGGATGGGAACTGAGAGGATTTTATTGATACCGATGCCATTATTGATTCTGATAACTGGCCCGATTTCCTTATTGCTTCCTGATCAATATCAATCGAGCTGGCAGTAGCCTGTGAGCTGTACCAACAAGTCTGTCTCTCATGATCTCAAATGCATGAAATTAGAGATTGTTTATACAGCATTTATTTTTGCTTATTTTCTTAGTTTTAAAAAAAAATTGCTAACACAGAATATTTTGGGTGGCTGCTCAGTTGGGAAGCAGTTGCACTTATTTGTGGAGGGTCATATACATGGAATTCCTGGAAGTTAAGTTCATGTTGCATGGAAAGAAATATTTCAGCACATAGCTGGTAAAGAAATGATCATTTGCCAGACGGTTGTCATTTTTCTTCATGAAATGAAGCCATGCTTAAAAAAATTCTTCCTCTTTGCCAAGAATATGCATCAGTAAATGAGTTGATAAGCTTGATTGTATGGGATACCAATGGATTGTAAGTTTGGTACTGGTTCATAACATTCTGGTTCTTGATTTCTATCCCTAAAGAAAATCTTGAAAAAGCAAGCAATATCCAAACTGTGAAGACTAACGCCTGGGATGCACATCTTGTGTCTACCCCTGCAGCGCGTCTGTGTCGCCCATCTGCTGCCTCTTGCTTGCTGTAGTTGTTCACACGGGCAGTGTCACTGCTGCCACTGCTGCTTCTGCCAGCCCTGTCTTTTCCATTGAAAATTCCCATTAATATGAAAATGTTCCATGTCATTCTATGATACATTCAGTTCATATTGAGTTCAGACAGAAAGCCGTGAGAGAGAGGCGGGATGGGGGAAGTGGGAGGCAAGCTGCAGCTTGACCTTCACTACACTAACAGGATGAAATGCCAAGTTTATTACCTACTTATGATCTGTCACTTTTCTGACTGAACAGCCTCATGGAAATGATATTTTACAATTCTTCATATCATAAACTAACACAAAATTCTTTGAAGCAAGTCATTTGGTGCTTTCAAAGTCATGATATTAAGCTGAGCCAGATTACATGTTCTGTTCCTGTTCAGACACTGTGGATGTGTCTCCAGGCTGTGTTGTTAGATAAAATCAGCCTAATAAGGTCAGGAATCACTCCAAGTTAAAAGGCAAAACTATATTTAAAAAAAAATCTCTCTCTTGTGGTTCCCTTTCTCTTTCTCTCTCTTTCTCTCTCTCTCTCTCTGTCTGTATCATCAGTGAATGTGTCCACAATTGGATTCCAACAATTCACTACATTGTGTCTCTGGTTTGACTGTCATAATTCTGAAATAAAAGCCAGAACCAAGCTGAGGTAAACTTGAAATGTTGAAACGACAGTGACTGCTGCTATAACATCAATATGACTGTCAACAGGTTATTTCTCTATTTTAGCAGAGAACTGGCAAAAATTGCCGAACCTCCTGAGGTGAAGTGTTGCGTCGCTGCCGGTCTGCGTCTGACGTGACTCGCTCACTTGCTGTGTAACTACTCTAATCTGTTTTGGCACAAAAAAAGTAAACGGACATGCTGCTGACGCAGACATGACACTGACGCAGGATGTGTGTTCCAGTCATAAGACTGATCTGGATGTGATCACAGTCTTTCTGTATTTGGAAAAATTCTTGGGTCAAGAAGTAAAGTGCCAGCAGCCCGAAAAAGTTTGCCTCATGTCAGCTGAGTCTAATGTTGTTGCTGAAATGTGACTTGGGGAACTTTGGCCTGCAAGAGTATTTCCAACTACAAGCTGCTTAAGGCCAAAGACCCCAAAGCAAGACAGGAACAAATCATGAGTGAAAATGTTAGTGCTGATTTCCAGAAGTAGAGATGCCCTTAAGGGGAACATTTAGGTCAAAAAACTTGATCATCATTTGAGAGGTTTAACGGATTGCAAACTCATATCAGTGGTGTCTCATGTTTTTTAGGTCTAACATGTGTTTAACAGATGTGAGGAGCTTGCTGTAGTGTTAATGTGACTGTATGCTGCTCATCTATGATGTAGGAATAAACAGAGTAGCATGCAGAGGTGTTACAGTGAGTGCCAAGGTTTTAAAAGTGTTAGTTACATGTTCATCAGCATGAATATGACCATATGACAGCCAGTGATCGACTGATATTGGTTTTTCAGGGCCAATGCCGATTATCAGTAGTTACAGAGACTGAACTGATATGTATTAACAATAAAAATGAAAATCTTTCTGTCAGAATTTGGAATTTTGAATGTTAAAACTTTGTTTAAATGCCTTTAGCAAATGTTTTATCAAAATTGAAACTTTTCACATCATATTTAAAAATTTCTCACTTTTTGCGACATTTACTTCTCACCACCTTTGTAATGGTTCCTCTCTTGTGTTTGCACGTCCGTATGAGTAATCCAAAACTCAAATTCGTTGGTCAAAACAGCTGGGAACCGGCGATGCAGCGTATGTCCCCTCTATTGACAGCAAGTCCCCTGCAAGCAG
>JAQFJA010000024.1:9496176-9506212 GCA_029874485.1 Naso brachycentron
GGAAACTAGTTAGGAGGTCAGTTAAACTGAGACACCAGAGAAAAATGTTTTGTATCAATGTGTCCCAGCTTTTATGCTGCCAGGCACAGGACTGGATTCAAGACTGTAGAACTGGGTTCAAAGGCATCAAACAAAGCTAAAAAAATATTGACACCTCTTGCCAAATCTACATCACTTTGTATTATATTTCACTCCTTATTCTGCACATTTTCTCCCATTTTACTGACTCTGTCCTATTTTGCTGCCTTGTACAGCTGGACTCCTGAGTTTTGTCTCATCTCTCTACACAGCTCAGTTGAAGAGCTTGGCATTTGCAGAGAGAAATATAAAGTAGTAAAATTAAGGCTAAGAAGAAACGATTGAAGACAGGAAAGTGATCTTGACTACAGTGTATATCTTGAACGCAGCACTGTATAGTAATCTGCATTACAGCAGCTGCAACCAATAACTTTTGTGAAGTGTTCCAAGTTACATCACTTAATCATCACCAGGATCGGAGTCACACGGGTTGCAGTTACTGCTTTTCCAACCCAGCTTCATGGGGAAAAGGGGAGCATTATAAAACCAGGTAGTATTGGTTGAAATAAAAGTTATCTATTGTTTAGAGTTTGGAAGTGATACAAACAAAATGACAGTGAGGCAAAACTACAAAGACAGGACGACCGGGTGCTGTTCAGTGAAAGAAATAAATACAACAAAAAGAGAACTCTTAACAAAACAAGAGCTGAAAATCTACACAATGAATCAAACATGAAAATAAAGCCTCAATAACTACTTTATTCAGCACAGTAGAACAAAATACAACTAGACAGCACCCCTCAAACCGAATGTATCTAAACATAGCAAATGGTGTACGAACAAGCGGTACAGTTTTTAGATCTTACCCAAGCCCAGTCTGTGAGTAAAACACAACTGCTTGTGCCTCAGTAACACAATGAAATCAGTTTCAGGAATCATGTCTGAAGTTTTTTAATCGTACTTCATAAACCTACACTTTTATCAAAACTTCACATCTTCACAGCAATGCTCCTCACTCAGCTTAAGGAAAAGGGACTGCAAAGTTATCACATTTATTCTGGTCAATGGCAACATCAAGTTCGACTTCCAACACTTTCCTCCAGCAGCTGGCTGCTATTTATCATTCATGGGGCCTTCATTTCCATCAAATAGAAAACTATGTTGACCTATAAGAGCCGTGGCCTTAACGTTAGAGCTCCGCAGGGTGTTCGTCTCCTGCTGAGCCTCCAGCTCAGTAACTAAGCTCTTAGCTTTGGCTGGACATAGTTTGCTGTGATTGCAATTCCACCACACAGGAGACAGCTTGAAGGACTGATTGAAAACACACGAATATGCACACAGATGTACACACTCATTCAGTGACACTAATAGACAGGCATGCTTTGCATACATGTATGAATAAGAATAAGCACGCAAACATCATCCATGCACTTAGCAATCAGTGTTGACTATACTGTAGGTGCACTTAAGGCTTAGTGGGGTTTCCATGGTTACTACTGTAAACAATGTCCAAAAGCAACTTTTCCACCTACTGTGGACCATTGTTGCATCCGACCCCCTCTGCAGGAAAGACTTCTATTATGATTCTGCTGATGATGCGTGTTGAGATGTGCAGCTTATTATGTTGAGATAACATCATTATGCATAAACAGATCCAGTTTATCCTCAGGGTGATAGCTGTAAGTTAAACCTCAGTGGAGCTGATGGTGTTGCAGTGTGTGGAGTAATGAGCTTCATTGTGCAGCAACAGCCTCAGTGGCTGTGACTGAGCAGATGG
This sequence comes from Naso brachycentron, assembly GCA_029874485.1. Lineage (NCBI taxonomy): Eukaryota > Metazoa > Chordata > Actinopteri > Acanthuriformes > Acanthuridae > Naso > Naso brachycentron. The sequence goes on from JAQFJA010000024.1 coordinate 9,497,972, forward strand.
TTGAGTGATGTTTCATTGTCTGCTGTCTCTGAGGTATATCAATCCACAACAGAGGTCAAAGGAGTCAGACGAGGAATTATCTTTTCATTTGGTGTCAAAACGTTGACACTGAGTGAGAGACGGACACGGAGAAGGATTCAACACAGAGATAAAAAAAGAGCAAAGAGAAGGAATTAAAAAAATATCACTCCATAAAGATCATTGTAATTTAGCTAGAGCGTTAGCATTATTCTCCTCATCACTATTCTAAATGAATAGAAAAAGAGCTAAAGGGCGTGGTGTCTTCTTCTTGAGTATTAAAATGTTGGTGCCAAGGTTTACAGTGATTCTATCTGAATTTTAATAGATGTTGGTGATTACAGGTTGATTTTGTTGTAAATTTATAATCCGTTTTATGTCACTGAGAAAATGACAAGTGGCAGTGCATGAATAAAGCAGACTGAAACACACCAGATACTGTGTGTTTGCTGCGATTTTGCAACATTAAATTTATTGTTTGTGACTTAGTTCATCACCAAATCACAATTCTGTAATATTTAAATCCATCTGAATGTTTGAATATGTGATTAAAAAAATTCTCACTATCAATATGTCAATATATGGTAAATATGTGCACAAGCGTCAAACTGATGCAAAGCAGTAAACTGTGCTCCTCTTCTTTTTTTTTTTTAACGTCACATGATCCCAAAAACTGTATTGACTGATTGTTAATTTTAAGATACAGCTTGCTCAAAATCATTTCAGTTTGACCACAGAGATAAAGTAACACGATAAGTTCATGTAACTATCTGACTTGACAATGTAGTTTAATTTATACTAATAGTTGAAAAGGCGAAATTATTGCAAGAAAATTTACATTTGATCACTGCTGAAAAGCTGTAGTGCTTAAAGTTGTTGTGAATAAGTTTAAGTTAAACCACAGAGTGGAGTTTAAGAAGAATTGGCTTATATATCATTGTTATCATAACATCATAATTGTTCTTTTTGATGCTCAGATCTTGACATTGGTATCAGCCTTTCTCTCCACTATCTGTCAGGCTGTCAGAGACTGAAATTCTGATGTTACAGTAGGTAAAATAACATGAACAGTTCATAAAATAAATTTTTCGTGGAAGTTCCCTTTACCTCAGATGACAAAAATAAGTGGCAACAATGTCCTTGGTCCTCCTCTGCCAAATTCCCACACACACTGCAACACAGATTGCCTCATGTTTTGTCAGGAAGCCCAGATTTTCTTGCAACTCCCAGAACACGCATGAGCACCAGACATTTGTGGTATAAAAAGGTGTTCCTCCCTCACTCTGTCTGTCTGGCAGAGTGGGACAGTTTTAGATAGCTAAAACTGGTTTGACATAATCTGAATGGGAAGCGTTTCCTGCCACAACAAAGCTGTATGCATTATTCAGTGAGGGGATGCGCTGAGGATGTAGTGTCTCCTCCGGCTGGCATAGCTTAGCCTTTTTGTCTGGCTTATCAGCGTTGTTTGCAGGGCAGTCAAAGCATATACACTCATTACACACACATAAACACACACACACACGCACACACGGATACACACATGCAGACAGACAGACACAATCACATAAGGGTAGGGGACACAAGGTCAACCAAAGATGCAGCAGTAAGGACTGAAAGTGCTAACAGGCGCTTACACAAGGTGATCCTTCAGTGCTGAGCTGCTATTTCTCTCTTGGGGACTTGACAGCCCTCTTCGAGTGGTGTCACATATTAGTAGTGTTTATTCCAGGATGTCAAACACACACATAGCACACACACGCACACACACACTAAAAGAAAGGACTGTAATACTTCCTAATGTCAATATGTCTTTTCTTCCCTCTAGGTACATGGGTGACATTTGGGGGACAGATAACAGATGAGGTATGAAACATTTTTCTTTATCCTTTATGTTCATTTAATCTAAACTATTCTGATTGATTAATTGATTTATTGTCTAGTACATAGAACACTTGTGTAAAAAAATGTTTACCTGTTGTCATATTACCTAATGGCCTGTGCTGAACACACTGTGATATGCATTTGGTGTCAGAGTAAACCATTGATACTAAGTTTGAACTTACAAGAATGTTTCCAACATACAGTGTGTAACACTCAGGACATCTTAGTTGACATTTTACTTTGAACACACACACCAAAAGCAGCATCAAAGGCAGCCAGCAGTCATTCATTTTCAATGTACGCTGGTGAAGTAGGGTGTCTGGCGTCTCAGCAGCAGTGAGCAGCACAATGGCAATGACCTTAGTGACCACAGGCATCGATCTGAAGTTGAATGAGCAGCGACAACACCAAAGCAGCAGGCAATTGCAGATTGGGATATGACTGTCTTCCCACAGCAAGAAAAGTTCCTAGCTAACATCAGTTCTTTCTGATCTTCCACATTTGAAGAAAAACTAATAATTGCTGTATGATGCATCACTGTTCAATCTACCGTGATATAGACACCTTGCAGAAGGTGTCAGAAATAATTGGGATATGTGGTAAGTGATTATGCCTGGTACGCAACGTAACTCCATCCAAACAAGTGCCAATCATGTGTCAGTCAAGCTATTTGAGTCAAAAAGTACACATATTGCTTTTTACAATGAATACAGTAGTTAAAATAAATAAATAATGATGAGCACAACCGACCGTGACGTCTGCAGCGCTGCATGAAGGTCCTGCCCCCCTGCCAGCAACTGCTAGAGGGCTGGCAGCGCCATGCCAGCAACCAGAGCACCCACAGGCGTATTTGAAGCTTTTGGTGTGTGAGTCCACAGTGAGACTAACTGCCTCTGTCAACTCTTTTGTATTCTAGGACTATGAATAAAATAGACTTGAGTAACCTCTGGGTGGAGTTAAGGTTTGGTTTTATTTGACAAAAAATGTCAGATAAAGCTCTGACAGACCCTCCTAAGAAAAAATGTCATAGCGCTCATATTCTTATACAGATGAACAAGAAGAATGCTGGAAATGGCCGTACAGAAACACAGAAACCTAATTCTGCTTCCAGTAAACTGAAAACCTAGTGATGTCAGAAAAATGGACAACAAAGTGGAGAGCAGTGAAAAATCATGGCCACTCAGATTTTCATCCTTCCTTGTAATTTATAAGCAAGCAGTAAAATTTTCTTTGACTCAGCCTGCACAAAATCGATAAGGAAATGATTCATCTGCTGCTGAGTCTATTTGTATCATTACAGCACGTCTACAAAGAAAGCATTGTCGCCGCATTTGTCCTTTGATATTTATTTACTCATTTCAGCTGCAAACAGCCCCGTAACAGCTTGTGTTTTTCTCATGCTATATGCAACTCAAAGTGTACTTTTACACTTTCAGTCTGAACATGCATAACTACAGTGATTGTATATTAGGGTCTGAGCTTGGCAAAGCACAGATGACCTACATTCAATAATGTACCTGAACGCATCCTGAACAAGCTAAGCCGCTGCTGCTCACACTACGCCTCCTGTTTAGACAGAATGTTAATCTGAAAGACTACAGTACATTTCTTATGACATACTTGGAAGATAGAAGCTATCTTTGGGTTCACGATTAAGGGTTTTTCTGTCTCTTCCATTTCTGTTAATAAGGCCTCCTGCCAACTTTTTAAGAACATTAGAACAATGCAACATGGAAAAGAACTAGAAAGGGCAATTTAAGATAAAATTGCATGTGAATGCTGAAAGCTGACTGGTTGATGCTAAATTGCCAATGCTGAATCTTTGAATGTTTGTCGAAAAAGCTGAAGCCAGACTGAAATGCTGTTTGAAAGCTGAAAAATATCAGTGATGCTTAAATAAAGTAGAAGAATTTGTTTCATGAAAGGCTGAAGACTGTGATTGCTGGCTTTAGAGGTTGAAATATATTGCAATATAGGAAAGATGTAAAATGGTTTAATTTGTTGAAAAATTACTGATACACTGGCTTAACATTGTGAATTAGCTGAGGAGGTGAGAAAAGATACTAAAGTGATAAAATTGAATTATGAATCACTGAGAAAAATAGACCTGAAATTCTGCAATACACCCCCATTATAAAATCTGAAGAGAAACAAAAACATGAAACTAAAACTGTGTCACCTCAAAAATGGTAAAAGATAGAAGTTTAATAGATCAAAGTCTTGTGAGTGTTTTAAAGTCTGAATGAAGTTTCTAGGTGAAGTATAGCTGAACAGAACTGAGTTGAATAACTGTGAATTTTCTGAATTTTTAAGGTTCTGTCCATTAGAAATGAATGAGCCAAACTTTCTGGAATACCTGGAATATTTAGGAAGTTTTGAATGATATCAAAAATCTGAACAGAAAAACCCTTGTCCTAAATTTTCTTAATCTTTTGGTGTTTGAATGGTTTGAACATGTTGAATAATGTCGAAGTAGTTAAGGGCTAAAATAACAGCATAATAATAATAATAATAATAATATATTAGATTTTTGTGCACAGAAAAACATATAACAAAGAAATTAATAAAAATAAATAGAGCTCTTTATCTTTGGGATCACAACCTCTACAAGTGATATGTGTCCATGTTTCGTTCTCTACAGTGAATCAAATGAGAGACACGCGAACCGCAACAGTCAGAGTGACTGTGGGACGTCTTTAGTTTTCATGTGAATGGTGTCAGTTAAAGCCTTAGAGACGCCACACGACAGGTCTCTTGACTGTTCACATTGTACAACTGTCTGTTTTGTATCAGTTGTCTTTTCAGTCTTTGAGGTTTTCACACTACACGACTGATCACCGACGAGGGGGTACACACATCAAGATCCTTTCACTGGGAAGGGCACACTGTGGGGTCTCCAACTCAGTGTAGTTTAATATTGTATAATATAGCCAATACACCTTTAATGTTGTAGCCCAGCACATGAAGTCAACTCTAATTAGCATTGTTGTCATTGTAAAATATTTCCTAAACACTGTTTCATTCGGTCCAGCGTGCGCTCTAAGAGAGAGAGAGAGAGAGAGAGAGAGAGAGAGAGAGAGAGAGAGAGAAGCGCCGATTGAACAAGAATGGAATGAGAGGTAGTGGTGGTGAGGAGAAAGCTGTTGAATCAGTGAAATAAAATGTTATTTTCTGATAATTTCACAGAGGTTTAAAATAAACCAGTAGACACCCTCACTGCTGTTTATTTTGAAATGCTATGTGTGGCACAAGATGTGTGAATTTTGATGCTGATTGCGTCCGCCGGGTAACACTGGGCTTTTTTTGAGCTCCTGACTTCCAGTCTGTCCGTTTAGCAGGTCAGGCCACTGGGAAAACTCTCTGTGCTCCCAATGACCAGTCCAGCCATGGCACCTGCACACCTGCGACTAGGCCAGATATTTGGCATGCTAGATATCCTGCAACACTGCGTTACACTGTCGGCAAGTTCATAAGTGCGTCCTTGAACAGTTCACTAATGCTGACTATTATTTACGGGAGCGTGTGCTGATTTACCTATAATATGGGGCTTTTTGCCCACGATCCCAAAAAACTGTCGCAGTTTGCTGCAGTCTGAACTTATGCTTAGACCATTATCTGGCTGACAGAGCCCCAATACCCAGAAGCTCCATTAGACTTCAGCTTAGCTTTTATTAGTCCCTCGCATGCCATAATAAAAGAGGATGGATTTCATTTCTTTACCACAACCTTCGCAAAGACAAAGTTAGATGATTCAGAATATTTAGTCTGACTCATTTTTCATGCCACATGAGGCAGAAAAAGGGCAGCACATATGTACTTGTGCGTACGTACTAAATCTCCTTCACTATCATATTGATGAACTCTGACATGCTCTGATGTTGCTGCTGGGGTCACACACACAGATACACACACATATACGCACACTTAGAGTGACACTTTGGGAGAAGGGAAAAGAGCTCAACCCCGGGGACACAGGGACAGTATGCTTATGTAACAGTATTATATTTTTTACCTTAAGGCTTCATGCCATCAACTCACATGGTTGACTCGAAGCTTTGGCCCCTTTTTCTCTCTATTACTTTACAAAGTCCCAAGTTCAATGTCACTCATATGATTTAGACACTTCAGTCCACCAGGCTTTGGTTTGAACATCTGAGATTCAAATGGGAAATGCTAGTGGGCTTTTTTATATTGTTGACGGATGGTAGCGTTAAAGCTCTCAGTAAAGACACACAACAGTGGAGTGTTACCATTCAAAATAGCCCAAAGAGAAGCCAGTCCTGCAAACAGAGGCTCTTGTGGGCAACAGTTTTACCATCACAGTGCTGTTGGGTTAAAAAGTCCTCTGCTGTCCTGATTGCACTCTGTTCAATGTCATTGTAATCAAAAGCCCCCTAAATATACTACATGTCCTCTGCAGAGTTCAGTGTCCCTGTCCTCATTAAAAAAACACTGAACCTCCGGCACACAAACACAGTTACGATGTAAAAATCTGTGTGAGAGCTGCACTAATACACACATAGTTGTGAAAATACAAAAAGTCTCATTAAGCCTCTTTGTTTTACTCATTTATTATTGTTTTATTTCATTTAATCAATAATTCAGAGGACTCATTTAATAGACAATTAGACTACTGTCATCCCATTAGAGTGTGTAGGGGATCTGGACTAAAAGGCACAACTCATTAAAGGAATAATTAACAATAACTGACATTTTGGGGAGTATTCTTATTCCCTTCTTACTGAAGGTCAGAGGAGGAGATCGATAGGAGGTGCTTAGCTTAGCTTAGCTTAGCTTAGCTTAGCAACTGGAAACAGGGAAACGGCTCGTCTCACTCAAATTTCAAAAATACTCAGATCAGCATCTCAAAAGCTCCATGACGTGTACTGTCTACACACACACACACATACACACATACACACATTCAGAGGATTGTCATGCTGTACCTTGGCAACCAGCGGTTGTATTCAGTGACTTTTTGTATTGACTGTGTTTCGTGTTGTTGTATGTAGCTGTCTTCCAAAACAAATTCCACCAATGTGTGGCTCTTAAAGTACTTTGACTTTGACTTTTAAGAACCAGGAAGTTGCAAGACGACAAGAGGAGACTCCAGGAACTTACTAACTTGTTGTTTTTATATTTCTATTTGTTTACAAATTAAACACTCAACATACAATGTGTTATTTAGTAAGCTTTAGTGCTTGTATGTGGTTTTTATACTGTGGACAGAGCCAAGCTAGCTGTTCTCCTTTACCACAGTATTTATGCTAAGCTAGGCTAATCACCTGCAGGTTCTAACTTCATGTTTTGTGTTTAGAGTGAGAGTGATACAGTTTTCAAAGGTATTTGTGGTATCTAGAATGCAGAACTTTTCCTTTACCATGCACAAGTTTATTTAATTGTCTTGGGTTTCTTACTTCACAATAAGCTGTTTCCTGTTTGCAGTTACAGCTGCTGGTGATCTGTGCCTTATATAAAGTCCTTAGTAAACAATTTATAAACCTCTTAAAGGTAGCACTGCTTGTAATGAGGCTTATCAGTCCGCTAAGCAGGTTGGTTTCACCACAGTCTCGTCTGGGCAGCAACACATTGCCAGACAGAAAGCTCACAAGAGTGATGATGGGATGTGAGTTAACATTGCTTACTCACTCAAAAGGCCAAAAGCCATAAATCATAAAGTAAATATGAAGAAAGCGTCTTTTGTGGATGTTGACTTTGATGTAGAGGGTACAGATGGGAAGATGCAGTGCGGCCATAAAATCATCTCAAGGCTGTGTGGGTAGCATGTGGGAGACTGCCACGGCCTCGATTCTCAGGTTGTGAGAGAGAAAGCGTCTTTTCTCTTTACGTCTGTTCTATGTATGGAAATCAAATTCTCCTACAAACAAAGAGCGGCCTGAAGCCTGGCCACCCATGCATTTCTGCAACTTTACAGTGACTCAGTGTTTTTCTGAAGTTGAGACTAGATGTGCATGTGTATATGTTTGTGAGTTACAGATTGTTTCCGCAGTGTGTGCTTCCTTTACAAAAATTAGCGCAACATTTGAAGGCTGTTAGTCACAATTGGCTCATCGGAAGTGAGAAGTGAGAAATCGATGCGTGATGTTTCATCATCAAAACAAACTTTCTGACCTTGTGAATGTCACTATGAGCACTCCATGACAGTGACTGGCCTTTTAGTGTCTTGTGACTGAGTAATTACCAAAGGCAACACAGTCACCCATGAAAAGCTGACTCTGTTACCCTCAGCTCGGCTCTCGGTGTGTCACTATCTGCTCCGCCGCATTTCTTCATCCGTCTGTGTTAAGCTTTCATCAGCATATTCTATGCTGAAAAGAATTT
>JAQFJA010000024.1:9552439-9571734 GCA_029874485.1 Naso brachycentron
ACTCACAAAGACCCACCTAATGCCCTTTTATGTGGTTTTGGTTCACAGGGTCTGCAAACTGTTTTATTCTGAACTGAGCGAGGCCGTTGCGGGTTTAAAAAAAACACCTGGGTTTGTCTGACCTTTGACCTACTTTCCTGAAGGCTTGTAAAGAGAAATGTTACCACAGAGATGGATGAAGCGTCAGTACGAGCACATTTATTTTCCACATCTGAGCATGATTTTGTATTTTTGAGTGTTTTTGAGTTTATATTATTTTATTCCCCCAAGTACAGATACTCTGTTACATCGTGTCGCTTGTAATCACCGAAGAAATGAACAGTGCTGGGCCGGTTACTCTGAAACAGTAATAAGTTACTTATTACTGATTACTCCTAATAAAAGTAATACATTTACTTTACTTATTACTTTGTATCAAAAGTAATTAGTTACATTACTGGTTACTTTACTAAATTACTATTACTATTACTATTACCCAACTGACTTCCTAAAAAATTGATGTACAACCTGTTTTGCCAGCTCCCAAAATGTGATACTTTCATAAGATATCAGAGGACTGATATTTTTGTCAGAGATCAGGAGTGATGCCAGTGCTAGCACGTAGACAGCCCTTTCTAGTAACACAGTAACTGCTTCCTGTAATATAACTACTGTTTTGGCAATGGTAATCCCTTACTTCACGAGTTACTGGGAAAAGCAATAAAATTACAGTCATGTGTTATTAAGTGACGCGTTACTGCTCAACCCTGGAAATGACTACTGAGTCTATGGGTGATTGCGCTTCATCACAGCAGTCCTTCCCAGCTGCATTAAAGAATCATCGCAGTACTTGTTGTTTCATGTGTTAAGATCACTCACTGACTTTTGTACGACAACAAGCGAGCTGGAGTTGGCAGGCAGGTACTTCTTTCATAGGGCGTCCTCTGAGACAAGTCAAAACTTGAACAATAGGACGTCGTTATGCATGTCAGTCGAGGAGGAATGTTCGAGAAGTGTCGGTATGCAACCAGGCAATTACTCTCATATACGTCAGCTCTCTAAAGTCCTCAGCAGCAAGCCTGTAATTTCCCAATTACTAACCCTCGTTGGAACTTCTTTGACAGCGTTGGTGTTTGTGCAGAAGAGTGTTGCACACTTTTGTGTTAATCACTGACCTCTTGAACCACAGCATGTGGCATATGCGTGGAAAAGTAAATCATTTAAAAACTGTGTGGAGATCCAATGGTGGTTTGTGGGTATTCTGGGATAAGATGGTTTGCATGTAAATAGCTGTGGCTTTTGCTCTTTTTCACCTTGTCATTAAAGTCCAGGGGGTTAATGGTGGAAGATGGAGGGAGAGGTTTATTAATAGGCAATGAATCACATGAATCACATACTCAGCTTAGTGTTTCATCCTTAGTAGCTCCCAAAGGGATCCTAAAGGGGGAAATTAGGGTTACTTTAATTTCCTGTTATTTTACTTTGTAGAACAATAGAAAAAAGTGCAAGACTGAATGAATTTCATCCTGCTGTTATGTCCCCTTTTTACAAACTCTACACTTAACCTTAATGGGTTAAATGTTTGATTGAGTATTTATGTAAACTAGATTTAGAAACCTGCTCCTAATTCCTGTTAAGAGTTAATAATAGGGGACCGCTTGTGACTGGCACAGCAGGCTTATCTTTAAAGCCACTCTTCTGATGTCACTTAGGTAGTGTTTCATTTTGAAACTGATTGCCCAAAATGATAACTCTCACCACACACAGCGTGTTACGTAAGATCCAAGAGTCCCTGTGTTTCTGCCGTTGGTAAGTTTGCATTCTGTGGTTGGAGAGACCACCCTTTCAAGAAATCCTCTCTTAAGAAACTTGAAACTGTTTTGTTGAGCAGGCTTGTCTGCAAACAACGAAACTTGCGCCGGAAGGCAGTGCAGCACAGCAGGTTCCTAAAACGCTACTTCTGGTAAAACAGGGAGGAGAGGGAAGCTGACTCAACGCACGCTCAGTAAACACTACACTCCCTTATGGAAATGTGACAGATCAGCTGCACAGGACAGAATCAGCTTTCCTAAGTACTCTAAGAAACCAATAAAAAACCAAACAGGTGAGGAAAAATGACTCATTCGCTTTTCAGCTGCCTTTGGTTGAATTAGAATTTTGTCTCAACAAGTTTCTTGTTTGGTTTCATGTGAAATAATCTGGTGTGATTAAACATCCACGGTCATGAAAGGAGGGAGAATCATTCCCACACAAAACTTATTTAACAAAATATTTCTTGTAGGCACAAATCTTGTGTTTGAGACTGACTATTACAGACAACGTCTGAGCATATTTGTCATGGAAAGCAAATAAGAACATCTATTCAAGTACTGTATCCATGCAGTGCTTCACTTGAGCATTTACATTCATGCTAATTTGTTTTTCAACTTCATGAAATTTCAGATTCAAATATTGTATTTTTCACTCCATTTATCTGACAGCTGTTATTTTTGACTTGCAAACTACTGTATGTTCACAAATACAATATTATATTGTTACTGAATACAGTACTCAGCAGCACATCAAGCAATTCAAATTTTCATGACCAAAGGCAAAACTGATTTGCCAGTTACGTAAGACATGCTGAAAGAGGGGTTTACACGTTCTAACTAATGGCTTGCTTTCAAAATATTATTTATTAAGGAATTATAGATAAATGGGCTAATAGGCCAATTGGACCACTGGCCCTGGGCCCCAAAACTCCACTTTAATGCATGTCTCTTATTTATGTTTTTATTTTTATCTTTTGTGTTCATGTGATTCATTTTCCTTAATAACAGGCCTTTTTATCGTCTGAGGCTAATTGACAAATGTAGAATGTGGGGTGACTAGTTCTGGTACAGTAAAGGACTAGGCCCACTGGTGGCCTGTTTAATGTGAACCTGCTGAAATCCAACATAGGCAAAGCATTGACCGATCCAAGGATGGGCCAATAGGAACCCAACCAACTAAAATCTAAAGTGCATGTGAATATATCACTAGACCTAAAATATGCTAGATTGGTATTTCAGTGACCTCAGAATTTTAAAGCTAGGCGTTTTACTTGTAGTAAAGTTTTGCCTGCTAGTTTATTACTGCTTTTAATTATAAAAGAATGAAATCTGTCTGCCTTGGTTGTGTGATGTATTGACAATTTTTGCCTTCAAGCCCAGTCTGCTTTTTATCACTTCCGGGGCCCGAGGATCCCCTCACACCCCCCCGCCCTGCAGCTTCTTCCGATCACCACCAGACGACTCTCTCTCCCTCCAACCTCTCTTTGAAGCGAAGCGCCGCCCCTGACCAGGTTACGGGGCGGGGCCTGGCTGTGCTGCGCTGTGCCGGGAAGCAGGCAGAGCTGCTCCAGCCACAGCTGTGCTTCGGTCTTTGTCGGTGTCTGCTCCCCTGCGCTTCTCAGTCCGGTACAAGGATACAAAGAGAGGGGCAGACAGCATGAAATAGAGACAGAGTATGAGAGCGGCGGGGGCAGCAGAGGGGCAAGAGAAACCTAATCGGACTACAGTCTAGTCCAGACACGGATACTATAATCTCCAGACTGGATATAGAGCTCCGCCGATGTACGCACTGGATTTTACCCACCAAAGAGCGTCGAGACCGGGGGGAGAGAGGCGAACTTTATCGCGCAGGTAGTGTTTTGTCGTCTCGGTGTCAGCGAAATGCAGGCAGGGTGTCTGTCTCTTCTTAAATCGGCTCTGGGAAAGCTGCGCTATAACAACATCACCCTGCCCGCATACTGCGGTGCTTCGGTACTTCGGGTTTAAAAGCTCCCGAGAAGCTCCGGATTCGCCGGGGAAGTGTGTCCGAACCGGGGGGGGAAGCTGCTGTAGAGCCGCGGTGACTTAAAGCTCCGCGGTGCCCCGTTTATCAATTGTCGCTCGCTGCTCCGCCGCAGTGCCTTGCGTGTGTGCGTGTGTGTGTGTGTGTGTGTGTGTCGGCTGTAGCCTACGTGCAAACTTGCTCGGGCAGCGATGTGTAAGCGGCACGTAGACGACAGGGGCCGCGTATCGGACTCCCGTGATCAAAATATCGTCCCAAGAGAGAGAGGTTTTGTTACAGTGAAGATTTTATCGCTCCGGCTCGGAGACGCAGCTGTAATTGCAGGCATGACGTTAGTGACCAGACTGAAGACACCAGAATAAAAGCAGTAAATACACTGATTGGGCCAGTTTATATTCCAATTTTGTATGGCTAATCTGAGGCCGGTGACTCTGCGCTCAAGTTTCCCACATCATGATTGGGTAAAGCTCATAATTTTCCGCTTCAGTTCGCCTACTGGTTGCACTGGCGTGACCCTCTTCTCGTACTACTCCTGCAGTGCTCCTCTATGGGCTTATCTTATAATGTGCCCGTGTCAGCAGATCATTATGGTGGCTGTTGCTGTGTTGTTCCTGTTACATCTGCAGGGTCATTATGGGATCAGTAGCCTGGTTGTTGTTGGAGGGGTTGAACAGGTTTCGTTTCAGCTCAGAGAGCGAAGGGTTTTCTTTCCAGGAAAGGACAGACGCGTTTTCGCAGTTACGGGGCCTAATTGCGCACCCAAACACCTTATTCATCATCGCCTCATGCGCCAGGATGACTTCACCCTGGAAACTAAGATTGTAGGATGACATGTGTTCAGTTGATGACCACCTCTTTTCTTTCTCTTTCCCCTCAGGACTGTCGGGTAGGGGGACATCATGGATAAAACTTTGCACATTCTCCAGAAATCCGCAGACGGTGTGCCGACTGGGATCTCCCTGGATATGAGTTTGAACATGGAGGACGGGGAAGATTTCTCGGAGCAGCAGATCGTGGGGCTACCGGACAAAATACCTCTGGTGAAACCTTATTTTAAAAAGAAGCAGAGGAAATTGGACGCTAAATGCCTCCATCGTGCTCTCGAGGACCCGATTCTGACCACTTTACTGAGCACGGACACGCTGGTCACCGGGGATGGTGTGTTTGTTCCGCGGAGCCAGCCGGGTCGGACTCCGGGCAACCTGTGCGCGGCGGTCGTAGTGAAACAGAACTGCATGGGTCAGGTGGGAGCTGCCGATGATGCCACAGCTGGAGCTGGAGTAGCAGCCATAATGACCCGGGACGGAGATGTGGAAATAGCCGATACTACTGCGGAGCTGGAAGAGACTGAGCGGCGAGGGGAGCGACCCAAGATCACCGATCCTACCCCCGACAGCCGCTGCTTTCAGACGAAACCTGGCCTCAGGGCAGCTGGGAGCACAGTGACAATAACGCCGCCCAGCAGGGATTTACCTCCCATAGTTGCACCCCAGGCACCTCACCAGGAGGGCGGCATCAAAAGCAATGACCTCTTAACCTCTGAGGATAAAAACCTTCCAATCAAAGACTGCACCAGCGTCCAAGACCCCCATCCCCTCATCCTGCAACCCGACAAAGGCAGACTCTTTCATGATAAAAGTGAAGAGGCATCCCTGGACCTGGTTTTTGAGCTGCTCACCCAGCTCCAGTATCACACACATCAGTCAGACTCAGTGGACATTTGTGTGGATTTCCTCCAGGGACAGTGTGTTTACGGCAATGACTGTGCCCACCACCACACCGTCCTGCCATACCACTGGCAGATCCGCAGGAGCAGCAGTCAGACGTGGCAAAGCATAGCAGATGACTCCCAGGAACAACTGGAGAGACTGTACTGCAACCCGGACAATGAGCAAATCAGGCTCAAGTTTCAGTAAGTGTCCATCTGTGGTGTTTACTGCAACCTGCAGGCTGTGTTATACTGTAGTATTCTGTGTATACTGCATGTCCTCTGGTTGGAGACAGCAGGGAGGAAGCAGTAACAGAGTGTTCCTGTATTTCTGTTTTGGATCTGTGAATTCTTTACTTCAAACAACTCAGAATAGGAACTGAAACTGCAATCCGCACACTTGCAGAGAATCATCCGTTTCAAAAACCCTTAAGTGTTACTGATAATAATCTCAAAAAAAATTGCAAGATGAGTTAATATTATTATTATTCAAGTACACTGCACCAAAGCCTCAACATTGCAGGCACTCACTGTGAGGTAAATTGATATAGGTGCATTGTTGCCAAGTAGCAATGAATAAACAAATATTTGACACTTGTGACATGGCAACAATGGTGCAGTAAGCTGATAGGCTGCTCGTGAATGATCAGCGCTTCTGGTTCGGTTTGTTGGAAACAGTAAAACTCGGCTTGAGCTTCCTCTTTGGTTTCACCACCGGTGACGAACTGAATGCTTTGATCTACAGCTGCTCTGTGCATGTGTGGCAGATGGACTGCAGCCAAGTAAATGTACCTTTATGAGTGTTACTTTCACACTTCTTAATACGGTAAATGTGGGCTTATTGATGCATGTGCGACGGAGTGTGTTAGTCTGTTTTATCTCTTGTGTGTTTTGGCTTTAACATTGCCTTTTACTTAATGTGTATCATATCAGCTTTCGATCCCCTGTGTGTAGACATGACTCTCCCTTTCCCGACCCTGATATTAGTTATCTGTTTCCTGTATTTCCCTGCTCCCAAAGTCACCCCGTGATTGGCTGGAGCTCCGTCCAAACCAGACTCCACGGCACTCATGGCAGAAAGCTGTGAACTCCCATGACCCTCGGTTGCCTTGTGCGGTCACTGTCACAGACGCACTTGGCAGCTTCTCTTCTTCGCTCAGTCACTGACATGCACACCACTGCGTACACACACGCAGACGTACACACTCGCACTGCTTGGCATGCAGACGCTCACACGAATGGGCTGCAGAGAGAAGCACAGTGGCTCGCGGTGCTCACACGCACGCCTTTTAGCACACAGAGATAAACCTCTCTTTCACTCTCTCACACACCCGCATAGATACACACACATGCAAGCACTTGGCTGGCAACCCCCAGTGGGGTGACATAAAGGAGCATGCACCACTTCCTGTGAAACTGTACTGTATGCAGGCACATTCACACGCTCGCACTCGCACACAATGAGCACGGCTACACTGACTCCACTGACATTATTTGAAACATAACTGGCTTATTTTTCATTCTGTTAATACTTCTGTTTTCTACATTCATAACTGAAGATGTCCCCTCCACAGCAGTCTGCATAACTCAGTCTGAGCCCCACCACCCTTTAGTCTTTAACCCACATGCTTTATCATGGTCATCATGTTACGTTGTCTGTGAAAATCTTGCAAAATGTTGTGAGCAGATCGCTCTCTTTTCTGGTGTCAGACAAATGTTTTCTTAATTAGTTGTGCTGTTTTTGTAATTCTTTTTCCATGGCGTCTTCAAATGTCTTATTTTGTCCAACCATGAGTCCAAAAGCCCAGACGTTCAGTTTAGTTTCACACAAGTTAAAGCCCCTCAGAGGAAGTCTCCTTTTGTGTTGATTGTAGTGGCACATGTCGACAAAAGCGGTACTGCTCACTGTCTTAAAGATTTTGTCTTGTGCGAGCATTTGTTTTGGAAAAGAGTTTTAAAAAACGCCACAGCAGTTCAGCCACAAAACACAAAATACTGAAAATACTGAAAACAGCCGATCGATCATGCTAATAAACAACAAATCGTCTCTTCCGATCTGTGTGCAAAGCTTTTCGTAGCATTTCCGCTGACTGAGTGGACCGGGCAAAGGCATTGTAAAAGACGGGATCGAAACTGTGAATCTCCTCGCTGATGGTCTCATTTACCGATGTGGGTAAGATGTGAGGCATCAGTATCAAGTGTAGACTGCTTCATAACCAGTTAAAAGTTCGTCGTAGGGACTTTAAAAAAACAGCAAATCCTTATCATTGATAAGCAGGAAAAAGACAATGTTTAGCATGTTCACATCAATCGATAATCAAAGTATTTGCAGATGAATTTCCTGTTGATCAATTAATCTAATCACTGTTTTGGCTCTTGCTATGTTTCATCACAAAAAGCAGTTAAACTGTCACATTTGCCCAAAAATCAGCAAACATGAGGTAGTCATTGTTTGGTGAAGGTGTGGACACGTTGTTCTTGTCTGAATCGGGTCAAAAGTGCAGTCCATGTGAACACAGTCAATGGCACGTTGTTATCCGTTATAGCCCCAAATGATCAACTATGTCCACGCCCCTGATCACATCTCCAGGCTGTTTATGATTAACTGAGCCTATTGAGCGGCCATGTGTGTTTGTCTTTGTTTATGTATGGCGGACCTGCGCACTCACGCACATTCACACACACACACACAAGGCTTTGCGTGTGTAAAAAGATTTGTGTGTGTTATCCGCATGCTGGACTTGTTGACTCATGTTTTCAACTGAAACTGTATGCAAAGTGCGTATTGCTCCACAAACAGGATATGCACCTGGTGGTGTCAACCCAAATTCTTCAGAGGCCTTTTGAGTGTGTTGCACTCTCATACAGTCAGACAAGGCCATCTGGCTCACTTGACTGAAACTCCAATAGAAACTAGAAGCTCCGCAGTAAATGCAACAGTACCTTTGACATATATCTGTTGTCATTACAACCATATAAATCATGATGATTTTCCTCTTTATATTTTAACAGAAGCTGTCCAGTTTGAAATGTGCTCCGCCTGAATACTTGTCTTTGTTTATGGGTTGGTTTGCACACAAGCTATTCATTTGATTTTCTATGGGTTTTTTTTATATAAATTGAGTCTGGCAGACATTTTATCTAATAATTAGCTTTTAAAGCCTCCTGACACACTTTCCAGTTTTGTAACAAGCCAGATCACTTAATTATACTATTTCAGACACTGTCAACCCATTTTTAAAAGCTGTGCAGAGCTGTGGCTGTGAATTCCATTTTGAACGTGGCTATTCTTAGTCATATTCATCCCTGCTGCTTCTTCTCGAGTGACAGCACTCGAGGTGTAACACTTAACGCAACAACACGGAGCCTATTTAAGTTGCTCTAACTCTGACCTTAAAAACAGGTTTGACTGCTTGTGAACGGTGGAGTGAAAACACAACGTAAAACACTTCATGTGACGTAAGACATTTCCATTCTGTGACACATGACTTCGCTGACAAATAAGACTCCCGTGTGTCTAGTTTTCTTTTTCCTCATTTCTCCAGTCATCTTCAGAAGGCAAACACAAGCCAATTCCTCGTTTCCAAGAAGAAGTTTATTGTGTTGTTGCCCTCCTCTGATCCAGTATTCATTCACAGCACAGGCTAGAACTGAAAATAGGTGGCTGACCTGCCTCTAGTTGATGTGAATATTGTTTATTATGGAGATATGTTGATGCTGAGTGAGTGCGCTTATTATTGGTTTTGGGTCTCTGTTCACACCGTTCCGGTTATTCAATGCTCGGTTCAGTCGTTTAGTAAAAGCTTTGTGTTGCACTTGGTGCGTGCGTGTGTGTGCGTATGAGAGAAAGAGCTCTTTTGATACTTTTCTTTAGAGATGCGGTCCAGCTTGTATTTTCCTGCGTACAGTCTCACACACACTGGGCGAAGCCGTCACTGTGGTTACCATAGCCAAATGATAACATCGTTAGTGATCTAAAGAGCAGCAGATGACTTAACAAGCCCTACTGTTGGTATGGCAACACAGGCCTGTTTTGCCTTCTGCCCTGTGTCGAGTGTGTGTGCGTGTGTGTGTGCAGAAAAGAGGGAGTGGACGACATTTTCGTGTGTCTGTATCTGATTATGTCCTGTGCAGCCCATTGTAATATGCTTGTATGAGTGTGAGTTCTGTGCTGAGCTGTTCCCATGTGTGTATGATCCATAGCACAGGTTAATCCCATCCATATGATAAGAAGGAATGGAAGTCTGGTTAATCCGCCCTAGTCATGAACTCAGCAGTAAGGAGGAATGTCGCAGTCATCGCTTCTAAAAGTTATACTGTGATAATCTTCAGCTGTACAGTTGCTTGCTAACAGATTTATGCTGAGCTGTAACGTGTGTGTGTGTGTGTGTGTGTATGTGTATGTGTGAGGGAGAGAAAACATGGAAGAACTTTTATTTTTTTTGGCTGAGTATTACTTGACGTTTATTATTTACAGGAAAACAAAACTTCTGGGCCAAATCTCCTATAATTAGGCCATTTTCTGTAATATATGTTTCGGCAGAGACTTGAGGATTTAAAAAACGTCTTGCAGAGTTTTTGCACAACCGTGACGAAGCACACACAGTTTTATACATGTGTGCGTGAGAGAGACTTGTCGACCAGGTGATAAAAGCCTTGCTTGTCATTAACTGTCATAAAGAGTCACCAAGCACCAAGGGCAGAGCAACCTGACACGAAGGTGTGCGTGTGTGTGTATGTGTGTATGTTTGCATTGCGGGGGATTCCACATTACCTCATTGTGTCACGAATCAAGGAAAATCAAGGATGGTTGTGTCTATAAAAGCTTGTTTGCGTGAGGTGATTGTGTGTCTGCAAAAAGAGGCGGTGTCGAGATAATCAGACTGAGTGTGTCCACAGTGTGTGTGCGTGCTTGCATGTGTGTGTATGTAGCTATAACGTGTCAGACAGCCTGTGCCATGAATCAGTGGGGCGAGGTCTGACTGGGTCGCTCTGCCTCTTATTACCCAGTCTGCCTTTATCTCTCCATCTTTTTCCCCCTCTACACCTCTTCCTTCTGTATCTCTGCCATTGTTCCGCGCACTGACTTTCATCCTCTCCGTTTCCTTTTCTCACCCGTCTTTAACTCCCTTTCTTTCTTTTTCTTTGTATCTTTTTTTCATTCTTCAATTGTCCCCTGAGGGCCTAAAGAGGTGTAAGAGATGTGCAAATGTGTGTGCTATGCCTCTGCAGTCAAGCAGTATCCCTTTCACCCTTTCTTGTGTTTTTCCCTTTTTTCATATCAGCTCTTCTCTTTTAAAAGTGCCACTAAGAGCTATTTTTAATGTCAAAGTCATTTATCTTCCCATCCTACCCTGTTTCTTTCACACTTTGTACCCTGGGAAGAGTTTTAAAAATTTCCAAGAGGTTTAAAAGGACTGAGGGAGAGGACACCCTGAACTATGAGCTT
This sequence comes from Naso brachycentron, assembly GCA_029874485.1. Classification (NCBI taxonomy): domain Eukaryota; kingdom Metazoa; phylum Chordata; class Actinopteri; order Acanthuriformes; family Acanthuridae; genus Naso; species Naso brachycentron. The sequence continues at coordinate 9,563,389 of JAQFJA010000024.1, forward strand.
AATGATCTGCTGCAGAGGAGGACAGAGACACACTCTAACAGGAACAATCCAGGACACGCAAGAGACGACAGAGAACATTTCTTTCTGTTCTCTCTCAGTGTGTGTGTGTGTGTGTGTGAGTGTGTGTGGTTGACTTTGTGCCATTTGCTGCCTCAAGAGCTTAAAAACAAAAATCAAAGCACATTTAAGCAGATAACTTGAAAGTGAATAGCTCTAACACGAGAAAATATCACTAACCCATGACATTAAGCTAGTGTGTGTAAGAGAGGAGAGGCCTCGTCAGCAGATTTGGTTGACTGACTGACTTATCAAGGCGTGACTGGATGAAGATTGCCTGTGTGCATGAATCTGTCGAAAGAATGTGTGTGTGTGAGTGTACGGGAGTGAGCAAGCGCCCATGGATTTTTTTTCCTAGCCTGTGACGTTCACAATAGCATGACTGATGCTGGTATGCGGGTTCGTGTGTGTGCAGCCGTGAGAAAGTTTGAAGTTGTGCGTGCGTGTGTGTGTGAGAGCTAAAGGCAGTGTGAGGGATTAGCAGTCACTTTGACGATGCTGTTTGTTTTCTTAACCTTTATTTAATAAGGGAAAGGTTTTGATGAGCGCACTTGTTTTTTTCCAGCAACACCTTGCTCCCACGTTCAGCCCGGATCCACGTGCGAGCTTCCCGGTACAATAACAGTGCAGGTTTAGTGCATTTTCTGTGCCATGGCTGACCTCTCTGAAGATCTGTCTGCCATGTCTGTGAGTGTGTGTGTGTCTGTGAGTGTGTGTGTGTGTGTGTGTTTGTCTAAAGCATGTATCCATATGAGAGGGAAGGCCACTTGAGGTGAAGGTTAACGTGACAAGGTTTACACAACTTCCTCTTAATAGAGCCTAAATGTGTGTGTGTGTGTGTGTGTGTGCGCATCATCAGTCACTCATGAGTTCACACACAGAAGCTCTTGTCATCATGATGTACTGTTGCAGGCATAAAGTGTTCTGTACTTGGAGACAGAGAGAGTAAAAGAGAGGCTTATGCAGGTGCAGTCAGAATAGTTCCTTTTTCAGACAGTAAGTACAGAGAACAGAGATGTGTGGAGAGACATAAAGAAGCAGTGAAACAGGGAACAGAGCAGACAAATGACAGAACAAATTTAGACACAATTAATAAAACAAAGTAAGCAGAAAAGAAGGTGCTGACAAGAGGTGAAATAAAGGACATGCTGGTTTCACAGCTAATTTGTTTCTGCTGCCATCGTCCTTTCTCTTCTGTTTCTCTCTTCTAGTTCTGCCTTCAATAGTCAAATTTAATTCTCAGTTTCCTTTATGTACGTGATGGAAGTTTCTGTAATAAGAATAGGAATTAACAACCAAAAGAGTCTTTTAGGAGTTTTATGCACTTGCAAGCAGGCCCCTCAACCAACAGCATGGAATGCTGCAGGCTGAGAGAGCAAAGCAGACAGTATTCATGGTCAGTCTTATAACCAGCGGACAGAACAGTTGGCTTTACATAAATTTACCTGCTGTCCTCTGTCTGACAAGTCAGGTCCCACCTAAGACATACTCTCAAAATATACATTTGTTGACAAATAACTGGCCAGTAGCTCAACCAAGTCAGTAGCTCAACCAAGTCAAAATAGAAACAATGGTTGAAATAGAAGATGATGGATTTTGCCGGCACTGTATGAAATGGAAACAAGCTGAAATACTGTTCAAACACGATAACTTGTGGACAGCTGCATTATCGACCTGCGGTGTGTTTCTGATAATCTGGTGATCTGATAAACAGTGAGTCACTCCCGAGATGCTGTTTTGTCTCTGCACGTGCTCAGTGCATAAAATCCTTTTTCACTTCCCCTTACAGATATTCAGTCACCCAGTGACTTAGCAGAAACACAGACTATAAATAATAGGGTGTATAATTAGTATTAGTATCTGTGTGCGTAAATGTTTTGGGGGAAATTACTCAGCTGCTCTTAATACCACCTTCCTGACCATAACTGATGGGTGTTTGCATGCGTGTGCCTGTAACTCCAGTGACTGATAATTATCCTTACAGAAGATGAAACTGAATATTTAATATGAGGCTTTTCCTTTCCTAATGACTAATAATAACTCATCAGGTTCAAATATTTTCTCTGAGCCTTTCAAGGTTTTAGATTGAAAAGATTTAAGGGCTGTAATTTTATTTGCCATATTTAGACAAACCTGAGGCAGAACACAACTTCTGCTTTACACAAACACACACACACATCTCTAGACAGACACACACTCACAGTTGTCTAGCCTTTGACATTACATCCAATCAATTTCCTGGCAAAAATCAATGATCCCATTAACGCTGTTATGCTGTTTGTATGTTTTTTTTGGGGGGGTGGGGGTACCTCTGTCTGTGTGTGTGTCTTGCAAGGTTTGCATGTCTCTGTGTGTATGTGGTGTATATGCATGTGTGTATGACTGTGTGCGTCTGCCTCTGTGTCTGTCTCCTGTCCGTGGCATAGCGTGCCAGTGCACGATGCCCACATTTGTGTGAGTGGTATGTCTGACCCAGAAAGGATTTGCCAGAGGCCCTATGGAGAGCTAATGTAGAGAGACTGATGCACAAAAAACACACAGACACTCACGTAATGGGGCTTTGACCCACGCTTGGCGAGACAGAGAGGGGTTATGGGAGGTTGTGTGCACATAATAAGATTATGCATTTCCAACATTTATTTACGTAGCAGATGCTAACATGAGCAGCTGCTAGCATTATAGCATGTTACAAAGTCATTGTTTACAGCTGAATGTGACTGATTACTTCTCTGTGAAGTTAAATGTCAGCATCACAAAGGGGAGCAGCAAAGCTTTAAAGAAATGGTTCAACATTTTGAAAAATGTCTTATTAAATTTTTTGCCAAGAGTTGGATGAGAAGATTAATGCCCATTGTGTGTCTGAATGCTAAATATAAAGCTACAAGTAGCAGCAGCTAGTTAGCTTAGCAAAAAGATTGGAAACAGGTAGAAACAGTTAGCCTGGTTCTGTACAGTGGTAACAAAATCTTGCTACGGTAAAGCTCTCTTGATAACACATTATATGAACACAATATAGGCTAAGTAAGCTAGCCAGCTAAGCTAACCAGCTGCTATACGCTTCATAGTTACTCTACATGAGAGTAGTATCAATCCTTTCATTTAACATGAGGCAACAAACTTATGACCATGCCATCATTCTCACATAAACAGCAGGAATAGCTTTGTGGGAAAGTCTCGCTGTGACATTTCAATCTTAACAGAATTTCTCAGGCTTAAAGCTGTCAAAAAGGTTAAGTGAGTCCTTGTGATACTCATAGTTTCAGTGTGTTTTAGTAAAATGTTTTGATCACGCAGGCTATTTTTTCAGCTGTTTCTATTCTCTGCATGTTTACATGTGGCTTATAAGTCAAGTAGTTGCCGTCACACTGTGTGACTCATACTGGGTGAGCTATTAGAGGTTTGGTCGTCTTGCTCCAAGGCACTCTGGTTAAATTAAGGCTTAATCAGCAGCTGCATAACCTGACATGTGGCTTTAACCATTAAACAACAAGGTCACTGTGCCACAGTGACATGTTAGCCAACTGCGAACGTGTAACATGTTTTTTTATGCTAAGTGCAGTAGTTACTTATAGTTTTTAACAAAAATTCTTACTTTGTGTTTCAGGGGTCGAGTGTTTTCCTTAGACTTCGGGGCAATGCGAGTGTGTGACCTGGAGTTCAACCGTGTTCGACGACTGACCACCCCCGCCAGCCCTCTACCCGTACCCACAACAAATCCTAACCCAAACCCCAGCTGTCACACAGTGTGGAAGTACTACTGCAGAGACAACTTTGGCTGGAGGGAATACTCTGAGGTGAGCCACTTTTGTGTGTGTTTGGTTGCGTGCACGCTCTATGAACATGAGGCCAGACACATTAACTTTGCCCATACAAATCAATCGTCTAGCCACTGTGACGGGATCAATTTAAACCCACTAAAACATGCACATACACACCTAAACACCCCTTGTCACACAGTTGTATCCAGCCAGTTGCAGTTTATGACAACAAATCAGTCAAGATTAGATATTTTATGGCCGTGTGAGTTTATGTCTAAACATGAAACTCGAGATCAGCTCGGCTTATTGTTATCTGAACGTCACACCACACATTTGCTGATGTTTCCTGGTCCTAAATCTTCCTTCCTTCTTCCTCTGAATGAGAATGCAGAACAGTCAACCTTATAATATGAAAAACAAACTATCTAAAAGCCTTAACTCTTCTTCATATCTTTGTCTACCTCTTCCTCTTCCTCCTCCTCCTCCTCTACCTGTCCTTTCTTTCCTCCACCTCTGCTCCCCTGCAGCCGGTGGTGAAGCTCATAGAGGAGGCGAGTTCGAGGGGTCTTAAGGAGGTGCGATTTATTACGCTCCAAAACCAATATATCCTCAACATCAGGGAGGGCTTCCAGCAGAACGCGGTCTTCGGGTTCAGACGTCAGATCAAGAAGCGGCCCATGTTCATGTCCTCCGTGATGCTTACACCCCACCTACAGTAAGTAAAGACAGACCCCCTCTGCTCTTAAAATAAGGTGGTGAACACAGTTTGAGGTCCAGCCTGGATGTTACTGATCTTGCCTGCTAGCCATGCATGCAGGTGGTTCTAGGTATGGTGTTCTGTCTGTTCGTTAATTAATAATATATTATGATTGCATTTTTTATGGAATCCTTTCTATTTGATCCAGGCCAATGTTTTAATGTGTCTAAAACTTTGGTGTTTAACTTAATATCTACTGCACATTGTGTTTCATTTAATTAGCAACATTAGCATGGTAACACGCCAAAGTAAGATGGTCAACGTGGCAAACACCACTACCTGCTATACACCATCATGCTATCATTTTTATTGTGTGCTTGTTAGCATGCTGCAATGTAGACTCTTTTTCTATCAAACATCATGTAAAAAAAAGAACAAACTGACAAACAAGCTCATTTTTTAAAACACGCTTAGTGTTGTTGATATGGAAGCTATTTGGATGCAAAAAAAGAATTGTTTCTGAGCAGGTTTTTATCCTCCGTGATGGAGAACGAAACACTCTGTTAAGCACGAGGGTTCAGAATTACAGCTAATTAACGGTAAGACAAAGTGGCAGGAACAGTCAAAGGCAGAGGTCATTCATCTGATTGATATTTTTTCTTTGTCTCCATCCTTCACTCCATCCTGTGAGTTCCCATTGTACTCTGGCAGAGCCCCATCGATCATTAAGCATCCAGATCTCAACCTTGTTACAGAACATTTTGTATTTTGGATATAAAGACCCATCGACTATTAGAACAAAGTCCTCCATTTTGCTTGGAGTACCTGACAAAACATGCACAGTAACACACACACAAAAACACACAAAGCTGGCTCTTCAGTATGTGATACTTTGTCTCCCTGTGGCTCTTTGTGTTCTGTCAGCGTTCTGAGTCCCTGTTTGGAGACTGGCAGGCACACAGAGGTCGTACTCGGTACACAATGCTAATGTCGCAGTCAAGGCTGCGTACTCAAAAGCCTCTAACACTGCACTCACCTTTAATTGATTCTAGTACTTTTGCACATTGGCAGCCTGAGCTGAACTCGAAACCCGTATTAACACTTTAGATTTTTGGCAAATCACATAGAGTTGCTCGGACACAGGAGCTGTTCTGTGCAGGAACCAGAGAGACGGAAATGAGAAAATGCAACAAATTAGAGCAGGATAGACAGAGAACAAGAAAAATATTTTAAAAAATCAGTTCAGTGAGCCCTTATAATTTAAGACATATCCACTAAAGGGATTTAAATTTGTCTTAAATGACATTTTCTCATAACTAGTAAGAACATCTGTGAATGGGATGAGATCTGTCCCCTCTCTCTCTCTCTCTCTCTCTCTCTCTCTCTCTCTCTCTCTCGAGGATTTAAGCGGATTTCAAATTTTTTCATCTTTCGGCTGCCATTTTCTTTGTAGCAGTGAAGTAATCTGCCCTGCTGCACTCGCCTCAGTCATAGTCCTGAAACAAGTGCTACCAGATTGGAAACAAGTGGATACATCTCACCCCATTTGCAGAATGTTTCACTTCCTTTGCCGAGCAGGCTGCCGCCTCGGTGTCCTGCCAGTGTCCCACACAGAGCGAACGCTAGCACGAGCTGTTCCTACCGGGGGCTTGACAGCAAAGAGAGGACAACATGGACAGCAGGAGATTGAGGGAGGAGAGAGAGAAAATTAGATGGAGGAAGCAGGACACAGAGAAAGAGACAGTGAGACAGAGAGTCACAGCAAGAGGAAGTGAGAGAGGGCTAAATGGTTTCCAGACTGGGTGCACTGCAAAGTGGAGCTGTGTGGTGAAGGAGTGTGAAATGTGACTGTGGGGAGGTGGAATTTGGATTGAGGGATTTGTTCCTCGGACCTTTTCATCTGTTTGTTGTGTGCGTGCTTCAGTTAATCAGTTTGTTTGAGCAAAATATGATCACACAGTTACATTATGAGGAGGAAAAGTAGGTCAACTGTTTAAATCTTAGTGTTCCACTTGATTTTTGGTTAAATTCATTATATTGTTTTTTCCAGGATAATGAATGCAAGTCATTGCAGTGGTCTCCCATGTGACCAAAACAAGTGTGTGTACATGTGTGTGTATCAGATACAATCTGTGCGAGGCTTAGAGGTTGAGGTCATTAGCTTGATTGGCACTCTTCCTCACTCCCTCCCTTCTTCTCTCCCTCTGTCATCTCTCTCTCGATGATGTTATTTTTAGCCGTCTCCTCCCTCTCTCTCCTTTCTTTGTTATCCGTCCCAATCTTTCTCCTTTTTCACTCTTTCCCTCCTCAACTCCATCACTCTCTTGTTATCTGTCCCTTTTCATTTCACACTTGTTTCTTGCAGCAGGCTGTCTGTGATCTCTTCAAAGCGCACAGGGAATAGAGACATTGATTGCGGGTAGAGATCGACACCGGTGGGACAAGATAAGAGAGAGAGAGAAAAGAGATGAGAAAAAAAAAACCGTTGCACTGCCTCAGAGTCACACTGATCACCGTCTCCTGACAACACACACGTATGCACATGCACATTCTCCTAAGGCTGATAGGGCTAACAGCATTTATACTAAGAGAGTGATAACTTGACAGCCAAACAGCTGTTATTGACTCAAATGCCAGACACAATAGTCTTTTTTTTTTTTTTTTGGCACTTTCATGACAGCTCGGCAATTTGCACTTTTGTTCTCTTTCATTTTTGTTCCTGTCTCTGTCTCTCCCTCACTCTGCCTCCCTGTTGTCTTGTTTAGCGTCTGGGTTTCATTTTCACGCGGCCCCGCTGTTTTGTTTGGTTGCTGACGACTGGCTGCTGTGGAGCTGCTTCACTCCGCAGCATACTGATGTCATTGTTGACAGTTGGTGGAAGATGATTTGGGAAGCGCAGACATGTCGATTCATCACAGCGGTTTTGTTTTACGTGGGGATGCAGCTTTGAGTGAAAACACATGGGAATGAAAGCTGTAGGAAGGAGCGCAGATAGGTAGCGTGCTGTGATGTGCAGCTCGATGCCCGTCTTTGTCTTATTATGAAGAGCCAACTGTAAGCTTGTGCTCCAGATCTCATCATTTCAGATCCAGTTGTTCTATCTGTTGAGGCATCAGGGTTTAGAGATGGCTCATGAGCGCTGATTTGTGCATGTTGTACCGTGTGTTCAGGCCATCAGAAGAGGTGTGACAGAGTACAGAAATATATGTTTTTGTTGTTTTCATTTAGGTTTTTATAAGATTTCATGTGGTCCCAGTTTTCAGTTATTATTAATTTATCTTTCTGACCTTAATGAATTCTTTTTATGTCAGTGCCACCTTAGCTGAGCAATAGAAAAATAAGTGAGCTGGTAATAGTGTGGTTGATGATGTTTTTGTCTAAAGCAAAAATATTTGCACTGTAGTCAGTTCCCGATATTATGGATTTTTTGGGGATATTTCCTTAAAAGTTTATCATAAAGAATAGTGTAACGTTATAAATTTGAGGGGGAAAACAAACTTCTTAGATTTTTTTAGTTGTGTTTGGTTGATATTAACAAATATATTGTTGGTTTCGAGTGGAATGTTCCATCCAAACCTGAATGAATATTGATTCATTATTGCTTTATTATTCTATTTATTTTGTTGTACTGTGTCCTTGTTAGTTGACACATTTCACAGTTTTGCATGTTAGGCTGACTTGTTGAGCACTGATCTGAAACTTCTACTCTCCAGAATATAAAGTGTGTATGAGACAGTTATTTAGGACATCCAATTAAGTGTCTGTCTCCATTTTCCCTTTCATTAGAACTACATTAAATAGTTCCTTCAAGGAAACTTCCTTTGAATTCACAAT
>JAQFJA010000024.1:9583803-9596235 GCA_029874485.1 Naso brachycentron
ACGACTTCTCCTGAACTGTAAAATGTTCATGTTGCAACATTAGCTAATGTTTTATTTTGTTCCTTTAACAAAGATGAGTTATGGGGTCCTGCTCTTTCTTCGTTCTATGTGAATTTTGAACATTGTGTCCTCTTTTGATAAATGGATGCTAAGTTGTGCAGTCATTTGATTCCCAATGTCAGCACCTTAGATTAATTGAAAACAGGTTGCACTATTTATAATCTGGATCTCTTACAAAGTTCATAAGTGGGGCCTATGCTTCAGTGCCTGTTGAAAACCAAACATATGTAAAGGTGTAAAATGAGGCAAATGATAAAGATTTATATGTAAAGCACCCAATTAATGTTTTGAATAATGCTATGACAACTCTGTGGAGATATTTTACCCACATATGTTCATCATATATGATGAGTCCTTAAACAACCTTTCTGGCGTTCCACTGTACTTTGAAGAGCCAATTAAAAGCGTTATAACATAGATCTTTGCCACTCCCGAGAGCACAGCATTCCTTTCTCTCTCTAGCAACGTGCTCTTATTCGAACGCGTGAGAATGAAGTGTCTGCTGCTCACACCATTCGACCCATGCTTAATGTGGCCTTTCAAGGAAGAAAAACAGGAAAGATGGCTTCTAATGAAGGATTTGTTTGAGAGCCTTCATCGTCCTCGCACAAGGTTGCGTGTAGAAGTCTGAGGCTGTATGTTTATGTGTGTTATGTATGTATGTTCAAGTGCATCCGTTTGACTGTGTGTCTGCTTAAAGTTCAAAAGGTTGATTGTGCCATATGGAGTGTGCGTGCGTGCATGTATGTCAGTACACATGCAAACCACGCTCGTCTGTGTTGAGTTCAAAAGGTCAGACGTGCCACAGTGTTGTGGATCCTGCCTTAATAATTGAGGCTTAACAAGCACATGTTAAAACATCATGATCCCCCCTCGCAGTCACTCATGGCTGAGACGTGAGAGCAGCAAAAGCAGCTTGTTTGTCCAAACTCAATTATTCACCAGTTCATGTGCCCAACATGAAACCCAGACTGTTTTCCACTTACCTTAGAGTTTCACTTCAGTGTCTGTTGCTGGGAGTTTTTGGCAATTTTTGCACATTAGTTTCTTCAAAATCTAGGTTCTTTACTTCCTCACACATTTCAAATGTTGTGATGTGCAGTAGGAGGAACACACCTGCCCACTCACTGATTAGTCACCAGTGAAACACCATCAGTCTCCCTCACAGGGAAGGTGTGATATTTCTTTCAGCCGTCCTGAAGAACTCAGATGCTGGTATCAGTTTCAGAGCGTGACTTTACACTTTTTATCGGCAAGATAAATCACCTGTTCCTGTTTTGTCTATTTAACGCTAAGAAATGAACCAGCAGTACAAGTTTGAGATTTAAAGGGATTTGAAAATTAAACATGTCAGTAAAAACATTTCAAATCTCTGTCTGGTTCTTCTTTCAGGGCTTGACCGTATTAGGCATCGGTATCGGCTTTACGAGTTGGGCAATACAGCATGCAGGTATTATGTATTTTGTGCTTACTGGATTATTTCTAATGAATGATGTTACTTAGAGCTGTCTCGTCTGGTTTTAGGAGGTGTTTTGTGTCATGTTTTATTTCAGGATGAGTCTTTGCTGTTGTGGCTACTTGACAGGCATGAATACACATGCCACTTTACAAGTTTAGGAAGTGAAAATAATAGATGGCCCTTTTGATAACTGATTAATTAAATTTTTAAATTGTTTTCATGCAGAAAATTTCTCATTATTTTATCTTTTGAGTGCAAAAACAATCAGCAATGCTTCACACTGTTTACCAAAAAACACATTTTTATTACTTGAGGTAAATTGTATGGTTAGTTAATCAAAGATAAATAATCCTTTATTAGTTCCATGACAGATAAAATTTAAAGTGTAACAGCAGCAAGTAACAGTAAAGGAAAAAAAAAATTTTTTAAAAGAAGAGAGAGAGAAGATATGGTGGGGGTGATAAATAATAAAGCAACAAGCAATAAAAAATCTACACATATTTAAACTTTAAGAAATGTAAGCACATATACAGTATACACACAATGTATACATTATAAATATATAAATTTGTACATTTACTGTTTATAGCACCTTTCAAAACAGTCGTTAAAACAAAGTGCTTTACACAGAAAGCAAACATTATAAAGTCTACATAGAAACATGTAAAAAGGTATAAGTAACAATAAAGTAGAGGACAAACTCAATAAAGTAAATGTGAAAAATGTTTGATTAAAAATACAGTAAATAGTGGAGGATATAAGTCTGAAACAAAGTCAGAATGTGTACCTTATAAGTGAAAGAAGACCAGACCACATTGGAAATGGGGTTATGTTGCTAATTATGGTTCTGATGATGTGTAACGGAAATATTTTTAAAGTGACCGACACAAACCTCATTTAAATGAATATCATCATGTTGCTTCCTGGATTGTGCGTTGGGCTGACAGCGCAAACAGGCATATTCAGTGCAAATGTTCTGCACAGCTGGCAACACCTCAGCTCTCTGAGGCCTGTGCAACGTGCCAGCGCTCATTCCCATGGCAACATTATCAAACGTTCAGCAGGCAAGTGGCAGCTGTCTAACGTGTTCCAGCGAAATGGCCATTCAAATGTTGATTTGAATAAATATGCTCATCCTATCCATTCAAATTGTAATGTGCGGAGCTGTGGCTGGAGAACACAGTGTGCAGGGAGGAACAGCGTGCAACAGAGGAGAGCAGCCTGCTCTCACTGGGTGTTCAGAAAGCCTACATCTGGGGATTTAGAGGCAGGGAGGAGTGGAAGAAGGGAGGAGGCAGGAAGGGTGAGGGCCAGAAGGGGCTCATTCCCAGTGTATACAGGTGGAATTAATGGGAAGCAACAGGAAAGACTGAGTGTGCGCACACCTCCCTAAGGCCTCAAGGATTATAGCTTGTGCATACACACAGCAGACACAAACACACACACTGACTTTTTCACAAATACTCACTCAGTCTTGCAAATCTAATCGTTACTCAGTCTCACTCAAACAGGCAATCTAGTTCTCATAGACACTTAGTTTTGCATCTCTCACGCCCAGAACATCATGAATCCTTTCCACTCCTTATTTACTCAGACGTGTGTATTAAGAATTAGACATGACTCGTCATTATACGTGACTAAACTCAAGCAGTTGGCAAATGACGACTGGCTATGAATCAGAGCACCCATCCTGTTTTCACGCTCTGTACTGCAGTGTTTCTTAATATAATGGGCTGAGACTCAAAATGTGTTTGGCCTCTCCCGACGTGATAAATGAACTCGTAAGTCTGGTTCATTCATCCAAAGGCTGAATGTGTTCAAGCAGATTCTTGTCCCCAAACAGATTCGTGCAAGGTTCACTTGCATTTTAACACCATTTTCTAATAACACATGGACTGTATGTTTTATAGAAAAATGTTGAAATATGTAATATGTGTAGATGTCTCGTTGGTAGGAAAGCTTCCCTCACTTTAATAAAAAGCTTTTTTGGTTTATGTCATGTTGCACTGTTAGTTCATCATCCACATAAAGTTATATGTACATTTGGCCAACAGACTAATTACAGTCAATAATGTAATTAGGATGATAGTTTAGTTAAAGTGTCTACATGGTTCACAGTTTTGAAATAAGCTAGACTTGTGTTTATATGGCACCTTACAAGAGATACAACAGCGTTATCTAATTTGGTTCCAATAAAGAGTCTTGGCTCAAATTAATGAAACACAAAGTTTTACAGTAAATGCCATGTATTGTTAAAACAATTGCAGCCAATAATCTCTAATATCTAATATTACTGCTGTTTACCTTCCCACAGATTCAAATTAAAAAAACTGCACTGCAGGAACTGTGTGACGTCATCAGCAGCACATCTTTCCTATTTAACAGCATTTTTGCACTTCAAAAATGACAGTAAATTTTCACTGATTCCTTGATTTTTGTCAACAGACCTAAAGGACCATACTAGTGTTCCTACGTCATTGTCCTTTGTCAATATTAGCCACATAGGTTACATAAACCCCACGTTTTTCCCAAAATAGCTTTATCTACGAGATACTGTTTGTTTATATTTTATTCATATTCAAGAAATGTTACAGAAAGTACCTGAAAATGTGTGACGACATCAGGTAACAAGAACGTCTGTGTCAAAATCCTTCCTCATGCTAATATTCCAGATAGGAAGGCAGCACTTGTAAGGAACTATTTTTCCAGGCATAATAACTTTCATCTCAACGACTCCTGCCACCCCTATCTCTCTCTTGCTCAGTGATTTTTGACCAAATAAACACAGACATTCTCCTTAGAGAGGTAAATTACCTGGCAGCTTTCACATGTCCTATTGTGTTCCTATACCCTGTTTCAACATGAATGGCAGTGAATGGGGTTTAAAAATGCAATCTGAAATCTACTTAAGTATACATATGACTGATTTTTAACAACATTCATAGAAGATAGGGGCAATCTCTGCTAATGGAGAGAAGTCAGAAATATACTGCTATGGTCCTGTATGTGTTGCCTGCATTGGATACACTGAATTAGACACCCAGAGCACCAAACTAGCAACCCTATATATTAAATGTTCAACATCGTCAGTGCGGCAAATGCAAAATCCTCAATGCCAACCCAGTTCTACATGGGCAAGTCATATTGGTGAAGATAATATGAAATCAATAGAATAGATTAACCAGTAGATGAACAATGAGCAATCTATTTGTAACTACAACCATAACAATAACCACAGTAATTGTAATGATGATTATAATTATAAAAATGATCTTTGTTTATAAGGCACTTTTCAAAAACTGTCACAAAGTGCTTCACAGGAAGCAACATAAAAGACTTAGGCCAACATCATAAAATCGTCAGGTTTAAAAAGAAAACAAAAAAAGTTGGAAAAAAAACAAGAATAAAGGATGAAAACAAGTTAAAAACATAAAGCTCAGTAAAATCAAGAAGGGCATTTTGATCAAATTGTTTTGTAAGAAGAGACTTAATGGGGAATATAGACTCACCGACCTGATTTCCTCGAGCAGACTGTTCCTGAGACTCAGGCCCTGACTGCAAACACTCTGTCCCCTTTAATTTTCAGCCGTGCCTCTGATTTACTTGATTTACTTAATGTTATTTATCTTTAAATATTAATGTAATCCAAATGGACGCATTACAAGTAAATAAAATAAATATAAAACCAAATAATTTGTCTCTTTCCTCATGTCCCTGTCTGCTGCTAAATCCTGAGGCCAAGCGATGCCATTATAGGTTACAGGGGAGAGAAGGGCATGGAGCAGGATGACAAGCAGGAGGGAGGAAGAGTGCATACTCAGCTTATCAAAAACATTTTGCTCCCCCTCTTCCAGGTAAAATGGAAAACAGCCCTCGTTATCAGAGAGAAAACAGTGGTGGTGGCTGTGGTGCAGGAAGCAGCGTGCAGAGGAAAACAATAATGAACAAACAGAAGGAAAGAATAAAAGAAAGAGTGGTCATATGCTGCCCTATAGGGAGCATGCTGGAGGAAGAGTGGGCAGCATTATGGGAGGTGGAGGTGGTATGTGTTTGAGTGTGTGTGAGGTGTGCGTACGTGCAGCATGCTGTGTGAGCTTCGGTGGAGGTGGGGACAAAAGAACAGGATGCACAGCCCTTGAGGAATGTGTACAGCGTGGTGGCACGTCTGTGAAATGCATCCCTCCCTCTTCTGCAACATTTTCTTTTCTTTCTCTCTCTCTCTCTTCGTTTCCGAGTCTCCTCTCTGCTGCCGCTTCCATCCCCGGGACAATTAAAGGAGAGAGCATGAAAGAGACTGGTGATGGGCAGAGAAGGAGAGAAATTGCTTTTGGGATATGGGACATTTACAAAAAAGGTCAGACACTTCTTTAAAGAGAGAGCGACGGATGGAGAGAGTGAGACTGAGAACAGTGAACACGATCTCATTATCACTGAGCAACCTCAAAACCCCCCAAAATTCAGTGCTGTACGTCACATCATCCTGCTGTAGCATGAGTCACTCAGTGATCTCAGGGGAGTCCTGTGAATGAGTACAGCCTGCAACTCATACTTCAAGGGTTTCCTTGCTTACCTCAGTGTCACATGCTGTCGTCTCTCTTCCTCATGCATACGCCAAAGAATCTCTCTTGCATCATTTGTGTTGCACCTTTTATCTCCTGTGTCACTGCAGCACTTATGTGTATGAGGCTGGATCTTTCTTCTTTTTTTTTTTATATGTGGCCTTAGGCGTGTTCTCTCCCATTCATTTCATCCACATTCTTTTCCCATGTAAAAACTCTGTCTTTTGCTCTTGCAAACCCCACTAAAAAAGGACAAAAAAGAAAAAAAAACTAAACAAAAAAAAGCTTAACAGCTGCTCTCCATTCGTCCTGATTATCCTGGACACCAGAACAGAACAGACCCAGTAACAGTAACATCACAGCACAGGCTGCACTTTATTTGCTGTTGCTGCATGCTGCCTGAGCTCTGGCTGGCTAACCAGCCACAGCAGGCCTGCATTCCAGCCCTCTGCAGTCAACCTGCAAACTCTGTACCCTACAGTGCAATTTGTAGATAAAGTGACTCACCGTGAATAATAACACTAATAACATAATAATGATAATAAACCTTATTTACACAGCGCTTTTTAAACAAAGTCACAAGGTTCTTGAAACAGTTGAATCAGGTTTAAAACAATGAGGTAAATAAAATTAGACAGTTAAAACTAACAACTGAATGAAAATACCCAACCCAATGATATAAAACAACAGCACAGATAAAACAAATTAGATATAAATCTGTGTGCCAGCATCAACAAAAAGCTTTTTTAATGCATCCATCCAATTGTGTAATGAGCTGGCTGGTTATCCTCTGACCAGCAACAGTTTTAAAATGGATGGGTGAAGGAGATGCTGGTGGAGCTTTAGTGTGATGTGTTCCCTCCAGGGACTTGCGTAGGCAACACATGCTGTTGGTATGTGTGTGAGGCAGGTAGCTTGGTGACAGCATGTGTTGTTTTCTCCATGGAGCAAAAACCTCCAACACTGACCAGGAACATTTTCCAGTCTTGCTCACAGAGCCTGCTACAAAACAATGTTAACCTGTTCATGTGTCCCTCAGTGACTACAATATCATCTTTTGTTTCTCATGCAGTGTATGCAACAAATTTAAATTTTGCATGGATTAAACATGTTTGATATTTGTATATTATATAGGAGAATTTATACTGAAGATATTTGTAAAAATTCATTGTCAACATATAAAAGTGATTTTTCTTGCAGTCTTTTCTCGGTGCAACAAAGCATGAAAATTGCTTTTGTTAGGAAACTTATGGTAAGTTATGGTTAACCATGGTTCAGAAAACATCATGTGTTTGGTGGAATAATAAAAAAGTCAATGATTACTTAAAAATAATATCTTTCCTAAACTTTGGTGTTTTAGTTTCCTAAAACAACAACACCTTGAACAATAGCAGTTGTAACGACTCAAACTTCTAATCAGAGCTTTACTGCGGTTTATGAACATTTTATTTCTTGTTTTGGGAAAAGTTGCCAGTGAACATAATGCATTCATGCATTATGTTTTTTGCAATATATATTTGATATCACAAGTTATTAGGAAATTTGCCCTGACCAAGTGTCCAGGAAAAAGACTTCTAAATACTTCCTGTCCAGTTTTAAATGCTTTTGAAGTGTCGCAAGACTTTAGCCCTTTTTACACACAGCAAAAACAAATCTTTACACCACTTCTGCTTTTTGATTCTAAACCAAACAACGCTGGTATAATGTCGCTTAGTGTGTGATTTTAGATAGCATGCTGACGTTCTGGAAACAAAGTGGCTCGATGACATGTGACACAATATCATTGGGCAGCACTTTTTTAAATATTAACAATAGCGCAACATGGACGTAACAATCATTTACTGTGCCAGTTGCACAGCTGTTGATCTCGTTTTCTGCTCAGAGAGTAAGGAGTCTCCAAACTTCAGTCTCCTCCAATTTGCAGACATTTTAGATGATGTTTTTCTTCTTTGAGTTAGCCGCAGTTTGCTGCTAGCTGGTTTTCTGCCGTGACCAGCAGCTCTATTGGTCGCACTATCCGCTGGTCGGTTGGTCAGGTGGTCCAAAAAAATTCCCAACTTTTTGGTGGCCACAGTTTTTACTCTAGGCAGCTGAAGTTTGGCCTGGAGGTCAAGTGTGTGTGTGTGCCAAACTTTGTAGAAACACACACATGCACACACACACACACACACACACACTCACTTTCATTAAAATTGTTTTGCCCTGCCCCTTGGATAACTCATCAACCGTTGGTTGTAGATTGTAGACTCTTGTGGGAGGTATCATGTGATGGAGTGGTCGCAGCTCCTGCAAATAATGATTGTTTATTCTCACTGGTGGTGGGTCACATAAATAACACGTTGGCCAAACATCGCCCAGCTTAGAACAACAATGCTCCACATGCTTTTTGTAATTTGTACTCGTCTTTTATGCAGAACGGCAGAATCAGCCGCATTATTCTGCCCTTCACCACGCTGTGTGAAAGTGGCTACTGACTCCATCACCGTGAGCTGAAAACAAGCTGTCTGTTACAACAACTTGCAGTGAATGAAAGAAGGCCAGTCATTTGTCTGTTTGGTAATTGTTTGTTGTCATTTCTTTTTTCATGTAGCCTTGGCAACAAGCCTCAGGGGCGTCGTTGTCCCCAATCGATTAATATGGCTTTGGCAGTCACAGTGTCTCTCCTGACTGAACTGCACACGTGCACACTGACACACACACTGAAGGTTTGACAAGGTGCTGCAGGGGGCTTACAGGATATGGTTGGCCCGGGGCTACAGCGTCTGGTACTCTGGAAAATATCCTCCACACACCTTAAACAAGGGAGATGAAGAGAGAGTAATACCAGACTTGGAGGAACAGATCCTTGTACTCACATGGGGCAGGTTTACCTGTTCTGCTCTGTTTCAGTTTTAAACTTTCAGAGCATTTCTGCTGTGCGGTACGGTGATTGTTCCGGGTCATTTTCACTGAGTCAGTCTTAAGCTGTTTGTACTTTCTAGTTAACTGATGTTTACTACCAAACACAGCTGCTCGGGAAGATGGAGACTGTGGGGTGCAGTGGAAAGCAGCCTGAAGGGCAGGACAGACGTTTGCATCACTGAATTGTCTGTTAGTGTCTCAGTGCAGAAGATTTTGAAATGTATCATTGATTTCACGTGGAAATGAAACAGAAGAAAAACAGTGTAACAGTAAAAACTACTGATGAGTTTTGCTTTTGCGAGTCTTTTGTGAGTTGTGTGCGGGTCAGTGTTTGTTGAAACAGCCTAGGCTCTGCTCCCTTTTCTTTTCTTTTCTTTTCTTTTCTTTTCTTTTCTTCTTGCCCCCCAGTTGCCCTCCTGCCGGATATCCCAATTTAAAACCTCTTAACAGCAAAGCCATGAAAGCTCTATGGTAACAGTTCTGACCCTGACCTCACTGTGGATCATACAGCAAGAATTTCACAATTTTGGAAAAATACTGATAATGCTTGGTGTCCAAGAGTCATATAAGAAGACTGACACCCACACCTGTCCTGATAGAGATATTAGACTTGTGCCTGCAACCTATTAGCACAGTTTAGCATAAAAACTATAAACAGCAGCTTGCCTGGCTCTGTTTGAAGGTAACATATTTGGCGTACCAGCAACTGTTCAATTCACAAGTTGTATCTTGTTAGTTGCAAGTTTAAAAATAACAAGCTGTCGGCTTAGACAAGAAACTAGCATAGACTTCAGAGAGCTTTTGCTCCCTGCATATAAAAAGTCTAGTGCACAGAAATATAAGTGATTTTACAGTCTAGTGTTTGTTAGGATAAAAAAAAGAGTATGTTTAATTGAGTGACTTTTAAGGTGGATTTTTTTTACCATCAAGCAGCCAGGCTAGTTGTTTTACCCTTGTACGAATGCTAAGCTAAGCTGATAGCATCTTGCTCTATTCATATATTTGTTAGACAGAGAAATAAGTCGTGTCAGTTGTCTCATTTAAATCTTAAGAAGGCGAATATAAACATCACATTACATGTAGCCAAAGAAAGACACGAGAGCTGGCCTCAAACTCAGACCTATTACATTGAACACAGTTTAGCAGTTCAACCACTTCCTGAGAACGCATAGCTCAAAGATGAGACACGTTTCTCACTTCCCTCCCTGTAGTCATACCAGCACAATCAGCCTACATTTGCTGCTTGACAGGTGAAAGCAGGTGGGAGAGCCGTGGGTGTTGTTCACTCGAGAGGTGAGATGGGAAGCCCGGTGCGATGCTGCTCTCCATCCTCCCTCTGTTCCGATTTCTGCTCCTGCGTTGGTGTGAGTTGGCTCTCGGCTCCAAGGACATACAAAAAGAGAAACGGCAGCAGGTTGTCAAGGCAACACGGTACACACATACACACACAGATACGCACAGGTGATGTGTATAGTTGGCTGTGTGCACACATGCTGGAGAATACGTCATTGGAGTTGTGTTTGCGGCGTGAGTTAGTGTTTGTAGGCTGGAGCTGAGAAACCTTTCACGACTTCAGCTGATGAGTGGGAACCTGAAGTTGGCAGCACGTCACAAGATTTATTTATACAGCGCTGTGTCCTCAGTCTCACTGCTATAACACAGACTCTGGAAATGATGTATTAGTGCATAACTACATTTTTCAAAAACCAAGTCATATTTTAGATTTGTAGTACTTTGGTCGTGAAGTTAACTAGCATTCATTACAATAATAACTGTTTTTTTTAGGCAACATTTAACAAGGAAGACATTACACGTCAGCATAAAACAGGTCAACAGGTGATATGCAATATTTTTTGCTGCTATTTGAACATGTGTTGTGTTCATGTCTGAAATAAACAAAAAAAGCAAACCATAACTGATGATATGCAGTATAACATGACTTCATCAACAGTATTACAGCCCAAATTTGTAATATATTTTTAATATCTTACTTTAATTAATTAATTTAATTTGTCTATATTTGATTGATCAAATCATTTGATAACATAACAGTAACTGTGACAATATCTCCAAAATGGCTTTTTGGTGATATCACAGACAATAATCACACATGACTGATGAGGACTGATTAGCTCTGAGATTATGCCATAGGATTTTTTTGCATTCCTGATTGCGTAAACTTTTCTCCATTGTTTTCTTTTGTAAATTTTAAGGCATTTCTCAGCCTGAAAATAGTCTTCTTAACCTCTAAAGAAAATAACTTTGAGAATTTTTATCTCCCGTCCAGTCTTTTTCATTTGTCATTCATTCAGTCTTTCCCTGAGATAGTTTTAATAGCTGGGTGTGCCTGTGCTTCACATGCAAATGTGGAAAAAGTAACAACCAAGCAAAATGAAGAGAAAAATTCAAAACAAATGCCTAATTAGTAGCTGGGAATTGAAATGGAGCCAGCAATACCACAGCCAATATAGCAAACAATTTTGAGAGAGGGAGTGATAGAAATGTTTTAAAGATGTGTTAATGTGCACTTTTCTAGTACAGAAAAAGTATTCACGGCTGGCTTAGGGAGCTTCGCGTGTGTGTGTTTGTTTGTGTGAAAGGCAGCGCTCACATCTGTCTATGTTTGCGTATGTCAGCTTTTTTCCAACGTGTGTGGAGCTGTATGTATTAACTACGACATGCAGTGATCATTACCGAGGGGAAAACAGATCTGGGACTGCTCAAATGCAAACACCTTGCTTAGCCATGCAAAAGATCAACGTGACCCTGTTAAATTCAGCTTTCACTGGCAGATTTAATGATCAAAGGATTATAATCTGATTTTGGATCACAGCCTGGGTTGAATTAAGGATTAATTTGCCAGATATGAACTACGAAGAATGGATTAAGCAGGTATAGAGTCAAATACGGAAAAACTAAAGTGTGCACTCTAACTCAACCCTGAGTCTATTTGCTTACAAGGAGAGTAGCTTGTCTTTTCCCCTCTTCTCCCTCTTTCCTTACTGTGTAAAGAAAGGAAATGCTACGCCTGAATGTTGGCAGCCCCACCAGAGTTGATCGCAGACAAAACAACATGAGTAGCAAAATTAAATTGAATAACTTTGTATACACGGCCATATCCCTGTACGCCCTCCAAGATCCCAGTCCTAATAAACTCTCCCCTGATCTCTGCCAAGTCTAATTTGTCCTCTCTGCTTGTGTTTCTGCAGAGTGATCTTGATTAAGACACACACCCCTCCGCAGGACCGGATCGAGTCCTTATCTCACAGCAAGGAAGTGAGGAAGGAACCATCAACACTGACACAAAGGGTGGGCGACTTGTGATGTGAGTCGGATGTGTTTAGATTTAAGCAGTTTTCCATTAGCTGCAGGGTCCAGAATTCAACTTAGGCTATCCTAACGGCCACAGTGCTGTTCAGACTCTAGATTTTGTTTTGTTTTTTAATCTGGAAA
>JAQFJA010000024.1:9790351-9804494 GCA_029874485.1 Naso brachycentron
TGTGTGTGTGTGTGTGTGTGTGTGTGTGTGTGTGTGTGTGTGTGTGTGTGTGTGTGTGTGTGTGTGTGTCCCTTACATCTAACGAGTAAGAAAACACAAAAAGGACGATGATTTCTGCAACTATAAAAACAATACACTGGAGGCATGAGGCTGGGTTTATTATTTGCAGCCATCATGTTTTTTTTGTTTTGTTTTTTTTTGTTCTCCCGTTGGCAGAGAGCTCTTGCTTTCACTATTTCCATCCACAGTTTTATGAACCGAAAGGTGCAAAGTGTCTTCCAGCTAAGCCCAGACCCTGGCTAAATGAATTAGACAACAGAGAGATAAGCTGTTTCATGTGCTGAGCCGCTGGCAGAAAATGTGCTCGGTGGGAGCATCACCATGGTGGGCACCTCACTCTGGTGCTGCGTGAGGAGATTAGCAGCACGTGCTAGTGTGTTTGTGTGTGTGCGTGTGTGTGTGTGTGTGTGTGTATGTGTGTAAAGTGTTAGTTTGGCTTGTTGCCAAAAACTGTGACAGAGGTAAAACACACCTGCACATGCTAATACCAGGGGAGTGATATGACAAAATATGGTTTTGATCCAGTAAGAAGTCATATTATCGCCAGGATTATCTATATCAGTACTGATCAATACTACTTACCATTTAAACAGTAATCTCAAAGATTCTCCCAAAGATTTTCATTTAGTTAATGTCTGTAAAGTCACTTTCTATCACAGAGTGAGATAAAACAATACTGACAGAGCAAATGGCCCACTGATGAAAGCACTTGCATTTGCAGCATTGCTGAGTACTACAATTTGTGTCTGTGGTGATATTTCTCCACTAACAGTGCACAGCCAGTGACGCCTTTTATGTCAGTCTGCAGGGGTTGGTCTGCCCGGAGGACAAGTGCCAAACGCCACAGGCTCACAGTTAGCTGTGTCTGACCAGTGTAGGTATTTCTTATTTGGTATGAGTTACAATGGCGGATCAACGCACAAAGAAAATACAGAATCCAGGCGTTGACAGTTAAAGTGTAAGGACAGGTCCAAAGAAAAAGAAAACTCAATGTTACGAAGAAGAGAAAGAGGCTATCTACCAACGTCATACAGTCGACCCTGCTGACATAAACTCTGGGAGATGAGGTCCAAAAACACGCCTGCATTTAAAGCTGATGGAGATGACCACTTTAAAAACAGCTCATGTACAATTGTGGGGGTGAAAATTTTCATAATTCAATATTCTTTAATTATAATACTTTATCAGCAAATTGCCTGATCACAACCACAACAATAAGAATGTTAATGTGCCCAGGATGTTATCTAATGTGATTGATTAATTTTTTGGTATTGATCCTATTGATGCTAGTTTTGATAGTCTAATAAAAACTTTGTATTAGTATCTTAATTATTTTTAAGGGTTCTATCTGCCCACCAACCAAAGTGTGTGAGCGCACGCACCTGTGTGTGTTCATGTGTGTGCATGCATGTGTGTGAAGGCCTGAGGGGTAAACAGAACTCCATCCTGCAGTGCTAACTACAGCCCTTTAGACACCCACACTAGACTAATGAGCCTGAAAAGCACCTGTGTTGAAAACAATGGTTAAAAGGGCAGAAAGAAAGCCGCCTTTAGCCACTGACCGGAGGTCAACTCAGCTCAACTCCCTGAACTCAACCGTTAAGAGGGGAAGTTGTTGAAAATACGGATGAGATCAATGCTGGATGAAGATCATCAGAGCAGATTAGTTCTGCTTTTTGAGGATACATGCACTTCCTCAAACACATCATGTTAAACTTCATATTGTTTGCTCACTGGAAAAACACATTTGTTTTCTTCGGGTGTTTGGAATTTGATTCCTCACAGGACTGAGTCAACTAATCAGTTGGCTGCGTGTGTTGAAAAATCAATTCGAGAAATGAAAAGCTGCATGATCTGGTGGACAGGATGGAACTCAAAGCATATAGCAGTTAAGCAAATCAGTGAAAATAATATCCATGTTTTATATGTTTGGATTAAAAAAAATAAGAAGTTCAAATAAGGTTTATGTAGCACGCACACAGACAAAAACGAGATAAATTGCACAAGATGACACAGCTTTTACCCTCCTCTCTTATGAATGAATTTCCATGCTGCATCAAAAGGCCATCAGGGAGAAGATGATTTCCAACAGATGTTAGTCACCATTATTATTATCCTTAGTTTGCTGGCAGTCATTATGACAATTATCACTGTGACTACAACTCACAATCACAACAGTAATCCACTTTTCCTCTCCAGTAAATCAGCTGATTGAATTGCTGCACATCTGCAAACAGCCATCACATTAAGAGCGAGCACAGAAGTGCTATTTCTACAAACCAAGCCAGCATCAACTGTCGACAACTAAATAGTTACATCTTGTTAGAGAGTTCATTCTTTAGCAGAGCTTTCCTTAAGGTCCTTCCTTGACTCGCTTTCTCCAAATAGCCTGTACAAACGGGTAGGGTTGTCACGGTACCGGAATTTCAAATTCAATACCGATACAGAGGAAAATATTCGATACTCTATGCCATTTTCGATACTTCATATTGAGGTAATCCAAAAGTAACATAAAGTAATCCAGTTTACATTATCTTAATGTTGTGGTACTTGAACTGGGTTACTGATTACACTTTTACAACAGGCAATTAGTAACTGTACTCAAATACATTTGTTAAGTAATCCTCCAAACCCTGGCTAACTCTCACTAAAGATTTGTATGCGAATACAGCAATACTTATTTGAGTATCGATACTTTTAACACACACTCACACACATTTAGGTGTGTAAGAGGACCTGTATCTACGAGGAGCATCACAAACTAACAGGAGAGAAAATTAATAGCCTTTCATAGCTTGCCCCTTAAACACAGACAAACACAAAGACCAAATTTAAAGAAAAAAGTGGCAAAAACACAAATTTTGACACTTTCCCTCTGTTAACAGCAAAATCTACTAGTTATGGCAGCGGAAAAATTAAAGTATGTTCATGAAGATTTATGTGCATGTTGTTAAATGTGCAAACACACATTTTAATCCATTTTAGGGTGTGAACATGTGTATGTGTCATACCTCCCAACACACTGAGAGTAATGGCCTCCGTGTGTTCAGCCAGTAGATCGGCCTTTGCTATAGCAGCCAAGGAGAGATAACTGGACATGTTCCTGCTCAGATCCCTGTTCCCTCTCTGCAGGAACCGCACTGCTACCGGGATGGCCAGCACCATGACCGACGGACAGCTGTAGTTCTGGGGAGACGAAAGGACAGAGGAGGTCTGAGGAGACAGCAACAACTTTTCAGCTTATCAGCAACTATTTGTCTGCATTTTAGGTGCAAGCCAAACGGACTGATCACCTTGTCAACTATCTGGCACTAGCCATCACTGTGCATTGTTGTAGAATAAAGGTTCCTCTGTGGTTTTGGCACTGTGCAGTAATAGAGCAGTTTCAATACTTCTGCAGCATAGTCGCAACTGGGGACACTATGGTGAGCAGTTGTTTACCCGTCATAGTTGTCATAAACACAGTTTTCGGATATTTAGAGAAGGGAAGACTTCCACTATCCCTGGCAAAGAGCAGTCGTGTTGTTACTGCACTCAAACAGCATCTCCACCTCAAACAAGCTGGCTGGAGGTTTAATCCAAGCGGATGTGAATAGTTTGTAAACAGCCTCTCAGAGCCGTTTGAGGATTCTGTATTTCACCAACCTGCAAGGCTGGCTACTTAGTCAACTGTTTACTGATTAAATATGAGTGCTTTTTCACAAGAAATTATCATTTTCAGTGGATGAAAACAAAAACATTGGTGAATTTTCAGAAGTAGTTGATGATGACTAAAAAGCGGTAGCCATGAATGTCACTGCGTAACAATAACTTGTCGAGTGGTTTGTGGTAAAAGAGTTACAACGTGTGAAAAAAAAAAAAACACTGCTCAAAAGTTTTTTCTAACCGAAGAAAATGTTTGGAGAATCTCAAATGCCATGCATATGCACTGACAGAGGGGTACTGAACACTAACGAAAGCAGGGATCTGTTCAAGCACATTAAGCTCTCTCTATTTCTGAGTTTGAATCATGACCCCAAGAAAAAAGGAAAATCCTGCCGTTACAGTTATTTCTTATTATCTGCAATTTTTCTGAGGCCGGGTGTCTGATCTTCCACGGCACTGAGTGGCATGTTAACGCTCAAAGCACCAGACAGTGTGGCCTTAAAACATCCTCACTACTCTGAGTGGTGCTTTTAAGATTCTCTTTTGTCATCTCAGACTTAAAGTGGCAGCTGAGACAAAGCAAAGAAAGTATGTCATGTTTGAGGATGCAGACACTTACAGAGGTTTGTCCCTGCGGACATTTACATGAGAAAGAATTAGGAATGGGATTTGAAATGCACTAGCTCCCTCAAGAGGACAGGCTGAGACCAAGTCTGTTTGAACATGCACGTGTTTCTGCTTGTGTGTGTCTAAGACAAAGACAAAGAAAGATGGGGAAAAAGAGAAAACACAACTGAATCTGCTGATCCAGACTTAGATTCATATTTTAGGACCCCTTGCAGTGATTAAATAAATTCTATTTGCCAAAAAAACAGCAAAAGCAAAAACCCTCCTTTAGATAGTGTAAGTCCCACATAATAAAATTAATCTCATTTTCACTGCACTCCTTTGACAATATAATTTGAGTACCCACTTTAAAACTAAACCTTCCTCACCTACCTCTAAGTCAGAATACCCAGAATGCCTTTCAAACTGATGTTTACTGTTGATGTTTTAGAGAGTTAAAAAATTCCAGTTTTTTACTCTCCAAGTCTGTCAAACCTCTATTCTGCCACATGATGGCAGTGTCCACAAAAACTTTATTATTCCAACAATTCAGTCTCTCAAGCAATCAATCAACATTCAGGCATTCATTTTGCTTGCACTGCAACTATTTAGATCTGAACATACATTAAATTTCAATGATATGAATGGATGTACAGATTTATTTATCTGCCAATTCTCGCTTTGTCTCTCTCATCTTATTACGGTGAGTAACTTTAACGTCAGGCTCAGCATATCACACAGCCCATAAAAAACAAAATCAAAAACAAACAAGAACTGAAGATGCCATCACAAACTAAAAATCTGTGGGCACATACATGTGTGCAGCATGCAAATGGTAACTCTTGTTCCTACAATCTGTTTCTCACATCTCTCCTCCTCTCTCTGGGAATTTCAGCAAAAGGGTGAGAAGAGTTTGTGCATCTGTAGATTCAAAGTGACAGACAGAGAGAGAGAGCAGAAGAGATCAGAGAAGGGATGAAGATAGTTGGAGGGTAAGAGAAGGTAAGGAGGAACAAGCAAGGCACGGAGAGTGGGTTGAATGTAATCAAGAGAGAGACAGAGAGACGGAGAAAGGTGCAGCAACAGAGTGAAGAGGTAGAAGTGCTCTGCTGATAACTGCTGGAGTTTGGACATCTGAGCCTGGAGCCGCTGCTGTCGGAGCTGTCAGAACTTTTAGTCTCACCTCTGTGTGTGTGTGTGTGTGTGTGTGTGTGTGTGCCTTTCATCTAGAATCATTCTCATTATGAAGGTATTAAGTACACTCCCATTCCCACAGGATATTCAGGGAGGGGGAGGGAGAAGGTGAGACAGAGAAAGAGAAAGACACTTTGCTGTCTCCTGTGAGGAAAGACTTTTATTTACATTTAAAAGGCCCTTGGCAGTGATTACATAAAGTATATTTGCACCAAAATTAGTAAAAATAATGCAGATATTATAATTTATAATTGTGTACTCACTTTTCTCAACCTTCCTTGTCTACTTTTACAACTAAGACTGCCTCTCACCCTGATGTTTACAGTTTAAAATGTTTGAAAATTGTAGTTTATTCAGCAATATCGAAAGTAAAAAAATTCCAGTGGTTCCCAACATGGGGTCCAGAACCTGTGGAGCATTCACAAGATAAAACTGAACAGAAAGAGGACAAATAATGACTTTAATTTCTTGCAAAACATTTCCTTAATCACTGCTTTTTTACCTCTGAGATAGTTTTAACTTGTTGGGCCTCTAACAGTATCACACATGAAGCAAATTAACATATTAATTCATTGAAGTGCTCACAACTCATCGACATGGACAAGAAAAGATTCAAATAGCTTTATAGTGCAGAGGTATTGACTCTGCAATAAAGAGTTACAGTTTTTGGGCACAAGTCAAACACGACTCACAAATTTGAGGACTTTCAAAGTCCTAAAATTTAAAATCTAAAAACATTTGCAACTTGGCTTGACTTGAACAGCACCTTGAGACTGCACTTGGACTCTAGACTTTTAGATTAAATATAAATCATACTTTAGAAGCCCAAATATTAAAAAGTATATTTGAAAGTGTGTCACAAATCAATTTAAATCAACAATTTAAAAGTCTGATGGCTGTGGGCACAAAGTTTGACATGGTTCTTTGTGTTCTGAAGGAGAGTGATCTATATCTCTGGCCTGAGGGTAAGTGGCTGTGCTGACAGTGT
Source organism: Naso brachycentron (assembly GCA_029874485.1). Lineage (NCBI taxonomy): Eukaryota > Metazoa > Chordata > Actinopteri > Acanthuriformes > Acanthuridae > Naso > Naso brachycentron. The sequence continues at coordinate 9,796,845 of JAQFJA010000024.1, forward strand.
AGAGTGTGTGTGTGTGTGTGTGTGTGTGTGTGTGTGTGCGTGTGTGTGTGGTGTCTGAGGCCAACTGTTGTCCTTTTAGTTTAGTCCTGTTGTACATGCTGTATAGTGCCGATATACCGATTTGTTGCTCATTGATACGATTTTGTCGAGTGGATTGCGTTGGATGTTAGATAAGGAACCAAACCAGGCTGTAATATTGAAGGTTATGATAGACTCTATAAAACATTTGGAAAAGTCTGACAACACTGATTGGTGGACTTGCAGTATGCAGAGTTTTCTAAGGAAGAGGAGACGTTGTTGACATTTCGAGAAGATGGTTTCACTGTTAGGCTGGAAGGTGAGTTTGTGATCAGCTGTTGTCACTAGATAATACAGACTAAAACCCTGCATGCTAAATATTATTAAGTATTACATTAAAAAGAGTGTCAAACACTCTGCATGTCACATTAACTGTTATATTAATTAAACTTGTAGAACACTTTTAACATCATGCGAGCACACATCGTCTCCAAAGTGTTGACAGGTACGTGTAAAGGTATGTTCTGTATGTGCAGACTGTGCTTCAGGTAGAACAAATAGAAAAGTACTTACCTCTAGATTCCAACACTACAAAACAATGTCTAGCGAGTGTGTGTTCGTGTGTGTTTGTGTGTGTACCTGCAGGATACAGCTGGTGATGTCAGATGCTATCTTGGCATGCGGTGTGTCCTCTGTGTTTTCACCTTGCGGGGTGAGGTTATGCTCCAGACACGACTCCCACAGCCCCACCAACGCCGTGCTGTGCTGCTCAATGGAGCCCGTCTCCCTTATGGCCGTGGTGATGCGTGTTATGCAAATCTCCACCACAGCCTGGTCGTTGTCATTGGTCAAATAGTCCTGTCAGCCAGCAGACAGTAAGTGAATGCAAAATCAAGGACGCAAAGATAAATTAAGGACAAAAATGAATTATGGATAAGAAGATGTATAATTAATTAGTGACATTTTCCCTGAAATATTTGGGATAAATGTCATCTCTGTGTGCTGGTTGTGACTACTGACCGGTGAGCAGGAGATGGCCTTGATCTGGTCCAGAGCCTGAGAAAGACCGTCTTCAATCTCAGCGTCCTCCAGAGAAAACAGATCCCCAGCTCTGGACAGATCCCTCTGCCCCAGCACCTGGCTGAACAGCTGGTGCATCCTGATCCTGGTTCAGGTCTCCCTCCAGACCAAGACTGTTGCTGCTCAGTTTAAGGTACCTTGATAGAAAAGGAATAAACCCCTGACATAATGTTTTTCTCCTGATTTTGAGGGGATCTTTCAGAGAGAAAACAGAGTCCCAAAAGAGTGCATCTGGATCCAAAATGAGTAGAATGTAATACTTTCCAAAATGACACCAACTTAATTTTCAGGCACAAATTTAAGCATTCTGGGTCCTGTGAATGTGCTCTAGTTGGTAAGAAAACTATAAGGAGTAATAGAGATGATAACTAATAGTTTAAGAATCATTATTTCTGTGAATTCTGGCTAAAATCTTCCTCAGTACAGTCCTGGATCAGGTAGGCGGGGCAAAAGAGGATGAGTCCGGCCCAGTGTTTTTTCTGGGTCTGTCTAAAGCCTGTTACCATGGAGACAAGGCATATTCTGGAGAAGGTAGTCTTTCTAGAGCAGAGTCCTGATGGAAACAGGAAGAGAAGAGAAGAGAGAGACAAGAACATCAAATTAACTTAATAATACTAAATGCTGGAATGTCCTTTTGTATAAAAAAATAACATTCTAGCAGAAAATAGACTGACCAGCCTAGAGTCTGAGCCAGCCAGAGAAACTGCAGAGGTCGAACTGGGGATTTTGATATTAATAAAAGATGTAAACAGGTAAAAGTGGATGCAAGTCAGTAAATTACAGTTTGGGAAACAAGCCTATACACCTTATTTGAAGAATTAAGACCAGAAAGTTGACACCACTCTCAGAGAGGCGAGTCCGTGGCCAAAAAAAGGCACTACAAACATGACAAGATCAGGCACGTGCTGTAAGTTAAATACAACATTGTGAAATGGTTGCACTTTGGTTAGGTTTGGGCATCAAAAGTACTATTAAAGATCATGGTTTGGGTTAAATTGAAATGAACAGTAAGTACAAAAGTATTCAAGTAAAAGTATGCGAAGAACAAAGGTAGCATAAAGAGCCACACAGTCTACTAGCCTTCGTTACAGCATGATTTTTTTCTGTTTCTGCAATTCTCAAATAGGCCATCTCTTGATTGTCAAGGGAAACAAAAATACAGATTAACTGTGTGTAGGACCAATCACATTGCAGATCTTAAGTATACTAATTAGGTAGAGTTAACATGTCCTCCTTATGGAGCACGGCCACAACCACATCTTGTTAAATATGACGCTACTGCCAGCAGTCGGCTAGCTTTGCGTAGGTTAGCATACAACAGTTAGCTAGCTTAGTGTTGTTTAGCATACAGCAGCCGGATAGCTTAATTTAGTTTAGCATACAAACTGAAAACAGGAGAAAAAAGCTAGCCTGGCACCAAGGTAACCAAATAATAAACAGGAAAATATAAATGAGTAAGCTTCAGGTGAGTATCTTTCAGCGAAGGTAGCCATAACATTTCTCATCGTTTAGCTAAACTAAGCTCACCAGCTGCTGGCACTAGCTACACGTCTGATACATACACTGGAGGTTTCAGTCTTCTCAATAACCTCTCAGCAAGATAGCATATCCAGAAATGTCAAACTTATGCTAGTAATGTTTTTCTTTTTCTTTCTCTCTTGTTATTGACATTCTTCTTGCGTCAGTAACAGTCAACACCATGTGGAAGTATCTGAAAAATATCTGCTGAAGCACTCGCCCACCATCTTTCTCCCTTAAATTAACTTGTTTTTCTCTCTCTTTGGTTTCCTCTCTACAGGCGCAGCATGTGTACGTTAATATGTGATGGTGTGAACTAGATGACTCCTTGGTAATGTTTGACATATCTCCTCCAAAATCATAGGGACACACACAAACACACACACACAAACATGCATGTATGTATTCTGGGAATGTGTGACTATTTTCCACAGAGGCGTTTTCATCTTCAGTGACATTTTGGGTAAAGTAACATTACGACATCGCAAAATGAATCCAAAAATATACAATGTCTCTTTATATATCGGTTAAATGGCAATACACAATGATTACCTTGGTATTCTCTACAAAATTAGCGAAATGATAAGTTATAAGCCAAAATCATCCTTGAAATCACACAAGCACTTTTATTAGAACAGACTGTTTCCTGTTTGAAAAAATGTTTGTAAAACATGTGAATTAAATATACATGAATAGCAGAGTTGGGCAATGACTAAAATCAAATATAGCAATATTTGTTTTACCAAATTCACAATATCAATATTGTTAATGTATTGTTAATATTAATCATTAATCATTAGTAATGTGGATTTAACAAGTGGGTATTTGAACAGCTAGAACTGTCATATTACTTCAGACAACACTTATGACAGACAACATGTCACTAATACGAGGACATCCAAATTTAAGAGGATATCTAGACATAATGGATATAATATTGAAATATAAACCTGTCCCAAGTTATATTTTTTTTGTGCATCTACATTTTGATGGGTTAAAATTAAATGTATAAAGTCACCTAAAAGCTCGATAGGCTACAGTATCTACAGTACATGAAGAATTATAAAAAAGATTGCAATCAAATATTGTACAATTTATTACATTTTTACGCTTCTACATATTTTTAAATATATATTACAAAGGTTCATAATGACAGAATTAAAATGAATGGGTCAGAAACAGTCCTCTGCCACTAAGTATTATGAATGGAGTCCGGGTTGTGTGAATTTACAGGTACTATGTTAACCATTATCCCTGTTAGTGTGAACCTTAATTAAACATTAAAACATTAACTCCACCAGGGGCATGAGAAGGGCGGAGAGGAGCTTTACACGCACCCAAACACACACAAGTACCGTTTACGTACACTGGTTTCTAATAGTGTGTCACATCTCAAGCATATCTGTCCTGCCACATAAAAACACACACACACACACACACACACACACACAGACATACACACACTGTATGATCTTACACCTTTAAAAAAACATTTTTTCAAATAGGAAATACACACTCTCTTCAAAGCAACCACCCAGCTAGTCTGCCGCTTCATTTCAGAGGATGAGCAGCTAAGTGTATGTATCTGTGTCATTCTCCACTCCCTGCTCCCGCTTCCCTCTAAAATCAGACGTCATCTCGTCCTCACACCATTTCTCTGAAAGTCACATTAGAGCGAGCTCAAGCTCGACCAACGGACAGCACAAAGCTGAGCGCCAGGGACGCCGTTATCTCTCTTGCCAAGCTGGTAATGGCCATGGAAAGCTGCCCATTGCCTGGATACCACATCAGGAATTCTGAGTGGTCAAAGCCTAGCTGCTGGGACCAAAACAACAAAACAACCATAAATACACAGCAAGGAGATTTATCTGTCACACACAGACAGAGTCTCACACACACACCTATTATCCCTTTTACACAGAGCAACAATCAGAGCTTTTACTGCGCATCGTTAGAGGGTTTAAGTGTAACTGACTGCCCTCAACATGTTCTGTATACAGTATATACTGTGCATGTATTTGTGAACTTTATGACACAGAATGATACATAACCTCATTTGCCATTGTATTAAGTTCTGCTGGCTAAAACTAATGCAGGATATTACAGCAGTCAAGCAATAAATCCTACTTTTAAAGAGGTTATAAAGTTTTAGTATTCGCTGAAAGTCTTTTGGAGAAGTTTTAATCATGATCATGATCGTCATGATCAGATTTTAGGTGTATGCAGAGAACCGTTAAAATGTACTGCTTCACTGAAAGGTACTTCTACTCAAGCTGCACATTTTTGAAGAAATGTCTGAATGCGATTATTTGAACTGATATGGTAATTGCGATATGATTTGTGATCATTTTTACATCATTATTCTCATTTTCATTGAAAATCAGATTAAAATGATTAAGGTGTGATTCTTGCAGGGATCTAAACCGAACAAAGATGCTTTCGTAAGACTGTAAAAGGTTCAGGCCAGGACAGCTCTGCAGCACCACAATATTTGACTTGAAATGCTATTGTGACACACACAATTCTTTGACAAATATTGTGCCTTCCAGTGATTTAAAAATTACAGTAGGTCATAATACAATTTCGATAAAATTTCTATTTATGGTGCAGCCCTACTTGAATTTCAAATTCACACTATTCCTAACTAAATCAGCATTATGGAGCAAAAATATGTATGTGCTAGGGATGGTCATGACTGATCGATGATCGATAACTGATTGTTAAGAATTTTGGCGATTACGTGCCATTTTTATCAATCAAACATAAGGATCAAATAGAGGTTGTGTTGCGTAATGTGAATCTTGACACAATGCAATGAATTTTACAATGTGGTAAGATGTCTCATCTTACCAACAGGGGGCGATATTTGACTAGTTTTTGGAGACAGAGGAAACAGAAATAACATTGCTCAGCCGTGGATATAAAACATAAACATGAAGAAGTTTGGTGTGGGACCATTTTGAACTAAAAAATGACGAATTTCATTGTAAACACTGCAAAGCCGTGTATAAGTACAACACGACAACGACCTCGATGTACCACTTGAACAACGTCCATCTGAGCCTGGTTGACATCAGTGCGTGGTTTTTGAAATTGTTTCTAAAAGTGGCTAAATTGTATTAAAGTGCGTTGTAGCATTGGTAACTGTTGCATATATTGATATGACGGAGCCTCCGACTCTGCTGCTTTTACTGTATGTTACGTGTGCCGCATACCTTTTTTTGTTTAACTGACTTATATGTTGCTGGACTATGAGTTCTTTTTGGAATAAAGATCAACTGAGGAAAAACGTGCTGTACTTTGTGTTTTCTGCTTTAGGCGTTTTTAGTATAAAAAATAATTATTAATCGATAACCAATCATTAATCTCCCCGAAGATCTATCAAGGAGACTTCTTCAAAAGCCCATCCCTAGTATTAGGAAACAAAATTCAGAAAGACAGGTTAGATGATAGAGGTTGACCGATTCATCAGTTTGGCTGATAGATCGGCGCCCATACGACATTTTAAGATCAGTTTGTATTGGCACCAGTGCTGTTGGCATCCACTGATGGTAGAGGCACACTGATCGATCGGTGCTGAGAGGCTTTTTTTTGCCTTGATTGGTGCTCTGCCGGACCTTCTCTGTATAGCTGAGTTACATGTGTGCTAGGTTCACCTTGCAAATAGCGCCTTCCAGCCCTCAGCACGTCAAAGCCAAAAAACACTTTTAAGAGAGAGCCAAACACGAACAGCATGTGGTCAGCAGTGTATACGGGTTACCTAATTCCCGAAAAATAGAATAGCTAAAAAAATGAATAATTTATTTTAATACAAATTTAGTATTATTTAATGTAATATTTGTTTTGCTTTTGATATATACTTTTAATTTATTATTTTGTTCAGTTATTGGTATTATTATAGGTATTGTGTTCAGTTTTGTCATTTTTAAGCAAGAAATTTGTAATAAAGTTCAAGAATATTTTAATATTTGCTGATTAATCAGTTTTCAGCTTTTCTCCTGCTTTAGACTAATGCCAGTATCGGTTACCAGTAAAATCAGTTGACCTTTACTAGATGATAATTAAAAAGCGAAATAGAGAAGAATGGAGACATGACACACCAGGAGAACATGAGGAACCAAAGATGCAAAAACACCCACACACACACACACACACACCCACACACACACGCACCCACACACCCACACTCAGAGAGCCTGACAGAGAACCAGAACGACAGAGAGCCAGAGCTGGATAATGTTTCTGTGTCCTGAATTCCCTGTGTAACATGCAGACAACTCACATACTGACTGAGCCTCCATTATTCTACCTGAATGCCTCACTCACACACACACACACATTTACACACACAGTGTGACATGCCATCCTCTCTCTCTCCTCACTGTTGGACTGGTGTGTTTCTGTACTGTATCTCTTCCCGCTTTCACTATGTCACAGCGTGCCTGAGTGACTGAGCGCCAGTCTAAGCGTGTATGTGTGTGTTTGTGTGTGTGTGTGTGTAAAAGCCGAGGAAAAAATGGGCCTGAGGAATTTCAGTTCTTAAACAATCAGCTAGTTACTATTAATCACCCGGCTACGGCTCAGCAAGCTCAGGAATGCAGCGCGTACACGGAGTAAAAGATAGCTGCAGTACCTTGTTTTCACCTGTACTTTACAATGAACACTTTCAGCTGAGTGGCACGTCCAAGTTGCACTTTTTGGAATGTTGTCTGTCATACTTCTGCAAAAAGACTGACAACATTCTGCAATCGGAATGAAGTTGAATGTGAAGTTCTTGCAGGGACCCACATGATGCAGGAGAGCTTTGAGTGGGCCACTGGGTGAGGGGTAACAGGGGGGTTCGTGCTGGGGGGGGGGGCGGTGAGAGCGTAAGGGGCTATGTGAGGACAATGTGACCGAAGGGCCTCTCTCTCTCTCTCCCTCTCTTTCTCTCTCTCCTCCACCACCACCACTGTCTTCACTCCGCACTCCGAGGGAGAAAACACTGGCTCTTTTGTATGACCTGGAAGACAGACCACCGCTCCCTCCCTTCCT
>JAQFJA010000024.1:9822746-9832878 GCA_029874485.1 Naso brachycentron
ATGTAGTATTTATAGTGTAGTTTTCATTTTATTGGTGCCAATGAATGGCTCAGATGTATTTATTTTCTTTAGACATAACAACGCTCAGATGCTTTTAGCTGTATATGGCCAATTATATTGTTAGTCCAAGCTCTGTCCTGGTGTATGTTGAATGACAGTGTCTTGTAATAAGCCTATTACTTTTTTGCAAAACCACTGTATGTATGATAATATGATATGTTTATTGTGCAAAACTTGAATAAACTGCAGTATAAAGTATACCATCAGTGGAGATATTTGTGGATGTTATTTTGAAGAAAAGTGAAAAAAACAGACATTTCTTTAAATCTGCGGAAAAGACCATTTTCAATGGTTGTTAATGAAGTGTTACTGTATGAATGGATGCTCTGTTCTACTGTGGCACGAACTAAACTTTCACACATTTGAAAAGAAATAATTCTCTTAATTTTCCATAAGAGTAATTAGTTATGTAATTTCTAATGCTACTGCTTTTACACTGTCCACATAATGAAAAGGTTCTTAACATGTTAGTATGTTACAGTCAATTCTTTTTGCTCATTTATGCCTCCAGAATTAGTTTTAATTCACTCAAGTGACTCTTTTGGTAATCCTTATTTCTAGATTAAATAAATTGGCTTTATGCTGTAATGTAGTTATGTTGCAAAACGTGCCAAGTGTTAGATTTCATTATAATTAACAGGAATAACTATTGCAATAATTTTGCATTTGTCAGTCGGGCCTTGACTTGTAGTCACTGTAGCATGACTCAGAGTAACTGTAGGGGACTCTGCATTACAGAAAGCCTTTCTGTGCCTATAGTAGTCCCATAGGTACTAACAACAGGTCTTTGTAGACGGGGAACTATACAAGTCTCCAAACCCTCCACCGGTCCCTCACGAGCCTGGCTGCTTTTGATCGAGCTTTCTGGCGTCCAATTGATAAAATCTCCTCCAGCGAGGGCGGGAATAGGGAAATTTATGATTTTCTTTGGAGGAGGGACTTCCTTCAGCGTAGCAGTTGGATGGCAGGCAGCTGCTGGGCTGACACGTAACTAAAGTTGAAGGTGCTATGGAGGCCTCGCTGGAGACTTGATGTTTTGCTTTTCCCGTGAGCGTCTTCTAATTGCGTCGCGCAACTTAAAGTGTGCACGGGGGGGAAACGCAGATGCATGCGGGAGTCGTCGGCCTCGGTTTGACCTACATTACAGCGCGGAGCGGAGTTTGACGCGAAGTCAGGCGAAAATCTCGGCGGCTACTTTGAAGTCCCTCGGAAGAGTCGCGAGTGGATGTGGCTATGCTAAAATAATGTAGGAAACACATCAGGAATACTTAGCCTAGCACTAAATTTGTGTTTTTCTTCTCGGAAACGCTTGAGGAGTGAAGGGAGGGGAGGCTTAAAAAAAAAAAAGTCGAGTCGGAAGTTTTCCAGCAGCAGAGACGGGGCTTTCTCGCGCAGACAGCGGGGAGGGGTGCGGGTCCAACATGGGAAACGGGGTGTGCTCCCGCAGGCAGCGGAGGATCTTCCAGTGTCTCCTGCTGGTCACGGTGGTCTGCGGGACGATGTACGGGGGGATGATATCGTATGAGATGCACAAACAGCTCAAGAGGACCGAAGCGATGGCACTGAAGTACCAACAACACCAAGAGGCGCTCTCGGCACAGCTCCAAGGTAAACACACCGACGGTGATATGAGTGACAGAGGTGCGCGTGAGAACTCCTTTGAATGTCACACCAGACTTTATTAACGAAACGGCACTTTCATGTTGTTGCGCGTGCTGTCAAACGCTTACACTTATTTCAATCAAGTCAAATGCAGTTTAATACACTTAATTCAGTTCGGCATTCATAGCACTTTGAAATGTCAAAGTTGAGATAAAGTCACTGCATAAAAACAGCCAGATTTCTTAAGAGCTCAGGCTTTGACCTTTGACTTTGATGATTCTAATCAGAGTACGATTTGAGCAGGTTTAGCTCTAATGTTCAACAATGAGTTCATGTGCTTTGACAGTTTTCCTTATGTAAAGGCCTTCTGTACAGAAAGGCTGAAATTAGACCTTATACTCCCCACAAGGGAGGTTATAACAGCTGACTGGAGGCTGTGATACACACTCGCACACACACCTGGTTGGAGCCACTGTGTCCTCAGGCTCACTTCGACAGTATACAGATTAAGATACCTTAAAGTCATGAGGTCAGTCAGCCTGAACATCTGTGTCTGCCAGCCACAGCTGGAGCAACAGATGAGGGAAAGAGAGCACAGTCACAAGCAACCAAAGATTTTGCTCCGGTTTTAAGCAAAGGTCTGTGACACACACGAAGAGAAATGATGTAAACTGTGCTGCACCAACCTGATATTGAGTGTTGTCCTGCATACCACCATTGCTTTACTTCAAATCAATATTGTTAGCAGAACTTTAATTTTAAAGTAGCAATAATTTACTTTGTTTTTTTTTAAACTCCTTGTCAGCAGGGTTGGCTTCACCATATAATTACAAGGTGTGCTGATACTGACCGGCTTGAACTTTATAAAAAAGAAAATCGCACCATATGTTGAATGCAAAGCTGTTTGTCAAATGGATTTGTTTCTATTGTAAACCAGCTTAGTTGTTTTTGTAGCGGTGCTTCAAAATATCGATACCGAAATTTATCGTGCTACGCCCTCTTGAAACACATAATTAATATTCTTATTAAGTAAAAAATTAAATTAATTGCTGCTAATGTGTGCTGTGACTCAGCTCTTGCTACTGTACACAGCATCGAGTTTTACAGGTTTGCAAGTTAATCATTCAACTGATCAAGTATTCCACTAATCTTTACGAGCTTATTTACTGATTGACTGATTAATTGTTTTGTGGTGAAATTGTAGCTACAATTTCCTAAAACCCAAGTCGATATCTTCAATTTGCGTTTTTGTCAGATCAGCGACAAAACAGTCAGTTTACTTTAACACAAGGAAAACAGCACATCATCACAACGGAATGTTTAGTCTTTTGGCTTGAAACTAGCAGAGATAATTGATAATCAAACAGGTGGGCAAATTTCTGTTGATCTCCTTATAAATTAGCCGACTAATCGTTTCAGCTGTAGTTCTAATCCTGTGTTCAGAATGACAGTGTGAGCGGGATCGGGTTGTTTTGCATTTGGATCGGAGAGTGTCCGTTCACTGAGCCTGTTTGTGCTTCAAATGAAGACAAGATGCATCGTGAGTATCTGTTGGTGTTGAGTCACAGCTTAATTAATCCCAGCCATGAAACATTATGATAACCAGTAAAAACTGCAACATTCACTCCTGAAGATCTGTAGGTATGAAATAATGTGTTTGCTTCATTGCCACGTTGGGAACAGAGTGACACACACTGACATTAATAGATCAACAGTAACTTGTGACATGTTCCTACTGAAAACCAAACTTCAGGAACTTCATGTGTGCCCCACCTTTACCAAAGATTAAACAGTCTTGTTACACAGTGACGTGCCAGATTTACTCCCTCCACATAAACACACACTGCTGTGCTGACAGGATGTGAGGGTTTTGTGTCATGCCACTGTGCCGTGAGTTTAAAATTAACAGCTGGGCGAAGAGTGGGCGCCTCCAACGCTTCATGTATTCAGAATGACTTTCGTGCCCACATCAGGGAGTCAGATACTGTGTCGGGGTTTGAGACTCTGGACCTGTTAATTAAATGCAGACTTTGATCCACATAATCAGCAGCCATCTCTGCCCATCGTCTGCAGCTTCATATAGCAGACCTACCATGTAGGCAGTTTCAAGTAAACTTACAATATGGAACATTTCCGCATTACAGTGTCAATAAATGACTTTATCTTTGTTGTGTATTTTGTTCAGTTGTGTTCTTACATTGAATGTACTCAACGATATTCAAAGTCAGAAAAATATGTTTTATTTAAAGTGACAGTGGATTTCATGTTGAAATGTCTATAGCATGAGACTCCGGAAGCAGCTCCGCTGCAGCCTCCCCTTCCTGTTTTGCTCTGTAGCTCCGCCCTTCATTTGGCTCTTTTTTTGTTTTGTTTGTTGTGGTTCTTGTTTTTAGATGATCGTCTTCCAATTTCCCTCCTGGGTTGTTCACCATCGTATTGGGCTTTCACCAAATGAGGGGATGTGAACTTGCATCTAACTTTGTAGAGCCGCCAACAGGAAAACACACTCTTTGAAAAGACCAGTGAGTGGTCGTAAAGGGCGTGTCGTGGTCTTTATAAAACACCTGATTAGAGGTGCAGAAGTCTAGTGTTCATTCAGACCACCTGAGTAATAGTATGCTGAAAGATTATTATGAAATATTTGACACCAGAAATAAACTGACAATCTCAATTTTAAGCTCCTTCCTGTAATGTTTGTAAAAAGTAAACACACATACACACACAAGCGTGTGTTTGCTTTGTCATGTGAAGCTCTCTGAGACAACTTCGACTGTTAAATAGGAAATATGGCTTCCTAGCTTGTGGGCGTAGCCGTTGGAGCTTCAAAGTCTGCAGGCTTTCATGAAAAAAAGGGCCATTTTTTCCTCTAATGCTTTGGAGAGGGGACAGCTGTCCTACATTTACAGGACTTAAGAACAAGCAGTTTCAAGAAAGGCAGGTGTCCACATCCCACCTCAACTGAATATCTGTTTTCTTTAAGCTAAGCTGCTGCTTTTTAGCCCCTTTCAGGTGGGCGTCACATAAATGGCTCCCATTTCATTTTTCTTAAAGCGGATGTATCCAAAAACAGAGAGCATGACCGTATAATGTGACGGTAAAAATGGAGTGAGTATTGCTTACATCTGTTTGCATCACTCAACTTATGCAACACACCCTCACTCTGATTGTGAATTTAGGGGTCATTCAGAAAGTTTACCAGGCTCGGGCCACTCGATATTCCCGGCTGACTGTTGATTGCTGTTTTATGTGTCCTATATTTAGAGGTGGGCCACAGCCTGGGGGCTGCGGGCCAACTGTATTGATTCACTGTTGCCCACTTTAACCACAGGCTGGCAGTTGTCAGTCATTGAAAAGGATCAGCTGGCACTTTGTGGTTGTGCATGCTCTCTGACTAATGTGTCCCTGTGATTTAACACCCAATCACTCTCTCACACACATGAACATCATTGTATGTCATTTGCAAAACACATCAAATGGAATAATTGCAGCTGTCTCATAATGACAGTCGTAATATTTTTACAGCGCTGTTGTCACCTGCTGTTTATTGTGACGCTTTGTCTCAACAGATGAAATAGTTTGTTTTTGTCCATGAGACAAAAGGAAATAAATATGTTTGTCCTTTGAGTTAGAGATGTAATGTTGTTGTTGTTTTTTTTTTTAAACACACCTTAAAAAATTTTTTTAGTTGAAACAAAAATAAATCAAAGCACACAAGAGAATGCTGCTGTCAGCAACTCACGTAAATAAGAAAAGAGAGAGTGAGCGTCATGCTGGTTTCCTACCTGTCTGAGGTTTCCTAGATGAACTAAGTTGCAATTATGGTGGGGAAAAAAAAATTAATCAGCTGAAGTTAAAACCTCACGACACCCTGCGCGTGTCTTCTGACTAACCTTTTTACCAGTAGGTGGTTGAGAGGAAGCCACAGGATTTACCATGACAGGCGGATGATTGAAAGCCGCAGTATGTTCAGAAGCAGCTTTGCACAAGTTTGTCCAGCCTGCTCTAACAAGAGGAAGCTAAAAATAAATATAACTGAACTAAACTCACACAGGTACAACTAGAAACTTAAGAAGTATGACTCTGACTGAAACTCTGGCTTGTAAACTGATATACAACCCATTTTCCAACACTGTTGAAATGCTGAATGAAACATAAACAAAACAGAATATTGGGATAATTTGTTAATCCTTTTTGACACATTCTATTGAAAACAACACAAATATGATATATATAACGTGTTATCTTATCATCTTCAATGATTTTTGTAAGAAAAATGTTAATTCTGAATGTGATGCCAGCAACACAAACAAGTTCACATTATCTTTCTGTGAGGCCTCAGCAAAACATCTGTATTTTTTTATATGTGATCCTGGATCGGCTTACGTGTGAGGTCTGGCCCAGTACACGACTTGACCGTAGACAGAGACAGAATTTTAAATAGTGGACAGAGTTACAGTCACGGCATCCTCTGGTTTGTTGAGTGCAGTTTGAAAGCCTAGATTTTGGCGTTATGACTGTCGCCATCTTGTTTTTGGACACCATATTTGGACGAGAAGGTGAAGCTGGTGAGGATATATACATTGTGTGACGCCTTGCAGACAGCTAGAGGCTGCTGTCCATCACATTACACCACACTTTTAATTATGCAAAACTTTAAGCGTCAGTAGAATTTAAATAAGTCAGTTATGTAAAACTTCACTCCCTGTACAGCTGTCATGAACAGGGAAATTATCTACAGAGACCAAATTAAATTTTTGTACAAGGGTGCTGTAAACATGTTTATTTCTGCTGTAAAACTGGGCAGTTCATTATGGAGCCCTATGGATTTAACTAGCCTCTAGTGGCCATTAGAGAAACTGCAGTTTTTGGCACTGCAGCATTGACCTTTTTTTTTTTTTTCAGCCTTTAAAGTTGCTGCTTGGGCTTATTATTGAGGAGAGCCGGCGTTTCAGTGCAGCAGCTTTGGTGTTCTGTTATAGTTTGATCACTCCGGCAAATAGATCCAGCGTACATGAACCATGTATGCGACGCCGTGTGCATTATTAGAAAAGGTTCAGATCTGTGTGTGTGTTTAAATTGAACTGGTCCCCTTTTGTTTGTGTGTGTGTTTGTGTGTGTGAGCACACACTTGCGGAGTATAAAACCCTCAACGTCTTGGAGGTCAGTTCCTTGTGTGATTGATAGTATTCACAGTTCACCGCACTGGCCAACTCTGACCAATCCAGTCTTTTCCACATCTAAACCAGGAGGCCAGTAAAGGTCACCACCATAGAGAGCTCCCTTGTTCTCGCTCTGCTGATGCACTTTAAGCACACCGTGAGGGAAATGTTCCGTCGGTCTATGGGGAAACCCTCAAACAATAAATATTCTTTCCCATGCTCATTGAGGACTGAAGGAGATAAGGGCTGGTGTAATTTATCAGTGTGTGCATAGAAGCTCCAGGGAACGCTGCAGCTTGTACTACATTGCTAGTTTTACACAGGGAACATTCGTTTCAGACTAATGACCTGTGAATAGTCAGTAGATAGCAGCCAGATGTCTGTAGCGAGATATTTGAAGAAATATTTGTAATATACTGAGTGAAACCATGGTGAAGATTTTGTTTCTGATATGAGGTCATTTTTGAGGTAGCAGTTTGTGGTGTTTTCATTAAGTTTTGACCCGTTTTATGTTTATTCTCCCGTCTGTTATGTCTTATAAATGGTTGTTTATGTGAAGAGCTTTTATTTTCTGTGTGAAATGTAGTATGTAAGTAATGACTTTGCCCTGTGGCTCTATCAGTGGGTTTTAATAATTCAAATGCACATTTAAATTACTTTTTGAGACTGAGGATTCTTTGTAGCTGTTGCCCTGCTTGTCCATGTCGTCCCCTTGAGAGAGGGTGTGCGTGTGTGTGTCTGTGTGTCTGTGTGTGTGGTGTGGTCTGAACTGGGTTAAGCTAAGAGCAGCATGGCCTCATCTTTGGCATTTCTCACAGTTCTCACTGCTGATCGACTGCAGAGCCTCAAACAAGCAGAATGAAATTTCTCTAATCTCGTGTAGCTGGACGTCTATCTGAGCTCGGAGAAGTGTTCACAAATCCATATAGTCAGTTTGAATATTAAAAGAAAGAATTTAATCCGAGAGGTCACATGTTTCGTTGAAACAATCTTAGGATGTGAAGTCATGAACATCATATATAGTTATAGAACCAATTATTTACTCTGAAAACTGGTGAGAGCAGTATCCAATAATGTCTCACTGGTGTCTAATGTATGGTAGTCGTGTTTATTTGTATGGTGCTCTGCTTCATACAAAAACAAGTAATACAATTACACAGAAAAAAGTGGATTTCTTTTCTAAAACTTGCCTGAAATTTCCCCAAAACACTTTTGTCTGACAGGGCTTTTAGAGGCTGTAATTAAACTGTCTTTTCCAAGCTTTTGCAGTAAATGCAAGTTTAGAAACATGTCTAAAGACCTTTTTTTTTAGAAAACTCGGGCTCTCTCAAAATAGTCACTGACGCAGCAAATAGAAAGGGAAATGTTTACTGTAGTGCAGGCAGGCGGCAAACACATCTCAAATTTCTGATAAAAATGTAGAGAGGAAGGGTTTCAAATTGAGCACAATGCCTGCTTGGTTGTCAAGAGCGATTGGGTTAAAATAGCTGAAAACTGGAAAATTTTGGCAGGAAATGTCTATGAAAGAAGTGGGAGTGGAAAGCTTGGTGGCTCGTCACTTAAAGCTGAATTGGGCAGTTTATTTTTGGTATCACTGGGCAAAAATTCCATAATAACTTTTCAGCTTATTTGAATTCAGGTGGTTTGAAAGAACACTGCTCTTCTGCACCTTTCCTTGGCTTTGTATGCAGGCTTTAGAGAATGAAGATCCTGATTGGCACTTTTCAGCCAATCACGGTCATTTCAGAGAGTGCAACATGTTCCTATTGGCTGCTCTATGATGCGCTTCTTAGCAACAGATGATGTCGTCACGAGCTGATTAGCTGTTGAAACAAGTGACGTGCCCTCTGTTCTAAAACTGGCCTCAGGCGATGCTGTCAGCCAGCTTGAGTCGAGCTTCAACCTTACCTGCAACCATTTCATCTCATCGTGAATCTTTGGTGTAAACTGGCCTTAAAAGAGAGAGTGACAACAAATGAAATAAAGCATAAACGGAGCATAAACAGGGAGGGGAGGGTGTAACGGAGTTGCCTCCTTTGGAGTCTCATGCTGTGGTCAGACTAAAAGCAATGAAGTATCGTGTAGCTTGATCATGATTGGATCAAATTTGGATTATCGCCTCAATCACATCACTCGCAGCCTTCTTTATTAGCTCGTTCAGAAGAGGGGGACCGGCCAGTTTCTGTCATCAATTATGGACGAAGTAACCATGTTTGCTGCACTATATCAGTTGTTGAGGTTCTAGACAGATTGGAAAACTTAACAACATTGTGTCTGGTTAATAAAATCATCTGGAGCCTGATATGTTGTGTTGCACAGCTCTGTGTTAGCCACAGTTAGCGTTAGCTATCCGTGTCAGGAAGATTTTGCAGCGTTCATCGCTTTCTGCCAGAACGCACTTTCATGCTTCAGCTTGCTTGATTTCCAAACGTTGCTTACCTCAGCTTTAAATACAAAATTAGTAAGTAGCAGAATTTAAAAGGCAGTGCTTGTTTGTAGTAGTTAAATCTAAAATATATTTGTGTCTTCATCTGTGTGTGATGCACTGGCGCACTTGTATTTTTCCTCAAACACTCCACCCTTATGTATGCCTTTGTTAAGCCAAGGTGATAAAAGACTATTGTTATTTTCAGAAACGTTTATAATCCAACGATCAACAGAATGGATTTAAGGGGTGTTGGCAGAGAACAGAGAAGAACGTTCTCACAGATGTTTTTTTCGTTTAAAAATGTGGAATTGCACTACAGTACAGTTTTTGATTTGCATATTCAGCTGTGAGTATTGTGTTAAAAATAACAAAATCAATTTAGCGGGCTCGTGCGTAAGCCACAGTTACGAGTTGCACCCTGAACATTCAGAGAAAGCGAGCACTACAAACCACAAGTAATCTGCCATTGTTATGGGTTGGCATTGAAAGCATTCTTTAAAAACGACTGCTGAAGCTCGCCCATGCCCTGTAAGTCCGGGCTGATTAATAAAAATCATGAAGGAGGGCAAAGCTTTGACATACAACCATCGTTTAGCTTGAGCCACGTCTCTCTTAAGAACATACAGTTAATCTGAATGAGCCTGCGGTGCTGCTGTTTGTTTAACTAACCTCAGATCAGAGAGTCTGACTGTTCAACAGAGAGCGTCGCTTTCTCCCACATGAAGAGAGAAAGAAATGTTCAACCTTTTAAGAGGCAAAAATAGTTGCTTAAATAACCACAAAGCTATTCAGTTAATAAGTCTGAACTTAATGTTTGTCCTTTATTAGCTTGTGCAGCTATTAGTTTCCCTTATAAACCTTTAAATACCTTGTCTGTCTCACT